>VWZI01018392.1:38198-50900 GCA_013396835.1 Psilopogon haemacephalus | reverse complement strand
AAGGAAAGTTAAAAAATAAAAAAAAAAAAAAAAAAAGAAAGAAAAAAAGCAAAAGGCTCTTAGAGCAAGGGACTACAGGGCAAAGGTTACCCTGTACTCGTATAGCTCCCCCCTCCAACCTCCCCAGCATCCTTTTATAGGCCTGTGATGAGAAATTATCTGGAATATAGTGCATGGTTCATGTAGATCAACATCAGGGAGCATCTGAAGTTGGAACAAGTACAGAGTGTTAATATGAAAGAGAGATAAGAGCTCGTGGACTTACCCAGGCTTCTCCTGGGCCTGGTACAGTAGCTCTTACTGCCATCCTTGCCAAACATCTTCCCCACGCTGATTAATACCACATGGTCTGTCAGGACAAATCCTGATTAAGAGTAAATATCCAATTTCCCTTCTATTAGATTAGCCTGAGCACATCAGGGTATTTACTCTGACTTTATGCTTCATCCGATCTCCTGAGGTGTTGTGGAAGGAGAAGGAATGCCTGGTGTGCCATCACAAGGGTGGACATTCACAAGAGTGGGTGGGCACTGCTTCTGTACCTTGTATCATACGGCTGCAGGGGGTTAGATTCATTACTGGGCCATTTAAAACCAGATTTTAATCTCTTACAGCTGAACTGCTGCTTTGATTAACAGGGAGTGTGGGGGGGGGGAGTGGCTGCGTTTTTCTCTCCCTCTCAATCAGCACAGAATGGTGTTTTATGAGAAGGATGTGTCTTCTTCTCAGGAGTCTGATAAAAGGCTACGTTCTGATATCAGACTAATTCTGATGGCCACATGCGAGGCTCATTTCTGTCCTCTCTACACTCACATCATTACCTTAAGGTGCTACTGGCAGTAACAGAGGTGAGTCCCAGGTTGGCATAGCAGTGATATTAGTGGGGGAAATAATGAAAGGGAAGGTTCAGCTTTGCCTCAGCAGCAGATCAAAAAGTTCAAAAAGTCAGGTGGGTGGCAGAGCAGAAAGGCAAGCTCAGGAGAAAGTCTGTCATGCATTTTCAGACTAATTTGGTTTAGTCTCCCTGGTTGCCATTGCAGTGCCTTCCACGCTTATTTAAAAATACACTTATGCAGGCTGAGCAGTGACTGAAGTGGAGAGGGGCAGTCTGAGAAGCCATCTGGGGTACGACAACAGCACCATTCCCAGGCTGTCATCTTTTCCAGAGGTGCTCCTGAAGTTGCAGTTTTACTGCTGACTGTCAGGACATGACTCCAGAGGTGCTGATGTTTCTGAGCTGAGCATCCTGCAGTTTCCTCATGCTTGGTTCCTCCAGCTGCACAGGCAGCTAGGGGCTTGCCGACAAATCACCTTGGCTCTTGGCTCTGTCTCAGGTACAAATTGGTCGCCTTCACTCAAAACCTGCACTTTTTATTAAAATTAATAATAAGTCCTGTGATTTTCATTAAAATTAATAATAAAAGCAAGCTTTCCAAGTGGTTTTAGCTACATTATATCCTTAAAATGTAGACGCTTCAGAATTATAGAATGGTAGAGGTTGGAAGAAACCTCTAGAGATCATCAAAGCAGGATCACCTAGGACAGGTCACACAGCAACACATCTAGAAAGTCTCTAGAGATATTGTCTTTCTTGGTTCCGTGTGACAAAGAAAAGGAATGAGCAACACAAACTTAACCTTGATTTGAGACTGGTATTTCTTTTCAGTAGGTAGGTTCCTGTGAAAGTCTCCCTGGAGCATGGTTTTGACTCTGCTTGGAGGTTGTGAGTGTAGAATGCTCCTGCCTGTGCGGTTTGTAGGATCTGCTCTGTCACTTGTGTGCTTTGCAGCTACCAATGCTGTGAGCTTATGTCTTGTGCTGTGGAAGGCAGCCTCGTCTTATTTAGCTCACATACTTCAAGTATAAAGCTACAGCTTAACAAAGTCCTCCAGCCTTCAGTCTTCTGTAGTATCACAAGTCCCTTAAAATCCAGCTATCTTTAGAAATAAAACCTTCCATTATTTTACATTGGAAGGATAAAAAGCTGAAGAAAAAAAAGTGGAAACACATTTTTGCTGCATTAACAGTCTGTGGACACTGTTTGGTGCTCAAAAAACTCCCTCTGAAACGTCTAATGTGAATCCTTAGTGATATTGTTTTGCTTTTGTCACATATGCTCCATCCATAAGATTTGAGTCATTCTTGAAGAAAACAGGAGGATCTCCATGGTGACAAACTCTTGTGGCCTTAGAAAAAAATAATTTGACAACATTTTTTCTATACCCTAACGTTGTCATTTTGTCTTTTTCTTTTTTTTTTTCCCCCCAAAAAATCCCACTGATTTTACAATGACAAATGAATAAAACCAAGGGTTTTAAAGTTCAGTATAAAAGAATTATTCTCAAATGTGCAAAGAAACTGCTCTCTCCCATGTACACCTTGCAAAACGTTATCAGCGTGCTCCTGTGTAGTGAAAAGTCCAGGAGGGATACATTAACACCAACTGCTGCAGACTCACCCACACGAGAGCTAACAGAGCTGGAGAAGGCTGCTTCCTCAGCCTTCCCTTATGAAAAATTAACACAGGAACATCTCTCTCATAGATCCTACCACAATGCATTTATATCCCCTAACGAGTGATATCTGTAAGGCTGCTAGGAGCAACAGGAGCACAGAGAAGGCCACTGAAAGGGGCCAAGGCTCCCAGGCTTTGCCTCCCACTACAATGCCAGCAAATCCAGACGCTTCTCTTGCACCAGGGACCCACTGTGCAAAGGTCTTTAAGAGCCACCAGAGGAAATGGGCCATTTCTCCAAATGACCTCACATTCCTAGTAATGAAATTTGAGCTTTTTTGCCCAGTTACTGGTAATTGTAGAAGACAGATCATCCATTCAAGTCTCGGGGAAAAAAAGCAGCCTCTTGTATTTTGTACCAGCTTGGAACAGGTCAGTCTCAAAAATACCATGGGGTGCGACTGTGATTCTCGCACAGATTCAGCTCACACTATGTGCTCAAACCAATTCTAGCAGTTACCCTGTTGGTACATCACACAATCTGTGAGATTAAAACTAATGGCTGGCAAAGAAAGCCCCATCATGTTTCGCTCTTTCAGTGCTCTGTACTCACAGTGATCTTGTGAAAACACACCAGCCACTGTGAGACTTGAGCTTATACATTTTCTTATTGCTCCCAACATGTTAAACAGCAAATTCATTTCTATTACTGCTTCTTGCAAATATTGCAGGTCATGATTTTCTCAGCAAGTTGTTTTGCACGTGAAGTATTTTTTCAGTACCTGTAATTATGATTGGGTTGCACAGCCAGTTCCCTAAGAAAATGGTCTTGGCTTCCCCTAATCTTACTCATGTTCTTTAGCAGAATATTTTTATTAATTCAGTAAGATGGTTCATAATTCACACTCACTTAGTGATGAAAGGGAAAAAAAAAAAAGAAATAAAACACAAGGGCTGGTGGATTCTAGGATAGGGTTTTTTTAACTTTGATATCTAAAAAAAGAATAAATCTGGAAGAAATTAGCAATTTGTAAGCGTGAAAATGAGTGATAAATAAAATACATTTGTAAAGGACAATCTGTCAAATTAACCCACATCTCTTCTGAGTGAGAGGTCTTGTGACAAACGAAACAGAAATTACATACCTAGCAAAGTTTCCTCTGTCTTAAGTGATGCATTCACTGGCAGAATAAGCAAACACAGACTAAACCAAGCTGTGACTACAAGGTGCAAAATTGTTAGGTCATGTACCAGACTGAAATGATCAAAGATTAACTCATAAAATGAGAGGATATATTGACTGGAGTACCTCTACACCCTGTCCTCAACTGAAGTCTGTTGTGCTTTCATAAGTAACCCAGCAGCAGCACTGAGCTCTCACTCAGGAGACCTATCCGGTACAAGAGGTAGATTGCAGTTGTTTGATGTCTTTGATGTGGCATTGGTGCCACTGATCCTGCAATGGCTGTGGTGGGATGAGCTAGATCTGCTCTTGCATAACCACAGCAGCTCATCTCTTTGTTAATGGCTCTTTCCCAGTGCTTCTGTTATCAGCAGTGCTTCCCTCTTGCTACTCCTTCTTTGTTGTTAGTAGTGGTGATAAGAATTGGTCAAACGCCGGCAGGGAAGCTGTCTTTGACTTTAGAGGGAGTGGCAATGCACTGCCCTTGTCACCACTGGAGATCCTGGGCTCAGTTCAGTAGTCTAAACACTGAACTGTTTGCAGGGCAAGGGAAATGTGTGGGGTCGCTAGAGGTTTGACAGCACTCAAATCTTTCTGCAAGAGCAGCTAGACACTAACTGGGATGCTCAGGGCACCTCAGACAGCACCAGAGGTCTATGCTAAGGCAAGAAATCCAGTGAAGCCTAAAAAGGCAGCTCCATGTGATCATTTGAATCACTCTCTAGGCTATGCTGATGGTACCAATTAAAGTCCATTGACTGTAATAAGAACTAGGATTTGTGTCTCGCATATGGACTTTTTAATTAGTCAACATCTGAATCATATTTCAATTAATTTTTTAATAGAACTTTTGCTGAACATTGAGCAGTAGAGGTCCAATACAAAACTGATAAAAAGAGTGAGTTTTGGACTGCCCTTCTGTGGCAGTTTGAGCTGGATTTCTAGCTCAGACGTAGGAAAAAGTAGTGAAGAGGTGAAGGTTCTAGGATAGGCTATATAACAGCAACAATGGATAAGTTAATATAATTTTGTTGGAGCATCAAGAGCCTTATGTCTGGGAGCACAGCTTGTTCTGCCCTTTTTGCTGCTGTTGTGCCCGCTGCTATCTTCCCCCGCCGCTGTTTTGGCTGCTGCTTCTGCTGCTTTCACCACTGCTTGACCCTTTCTCCATCCTCCTTAAGGTTATATATGGGTTTTTTTCTTCCTCTCTTGTAGTAGTATATTCTTTTTATACTGTTACATTTAGTTTAAACTATAAGAAAATACTATTTTATTTTTCCTGACTTTCCAAAAGAATCTGTGTTGTAGTGAGTTTATTCTACTGGAGGTAGGGGGATCTACTCTAACCCAGTACACCTTCTTAGATGGAAGAGGCCTTCACGTTCAATTTGGTCACAAAGTTTCTTCACTGGGTTCCTTTTATGGTTTTACTGTTACTGAGGGATGCAAAACCTTAACTCCTATTAACTGCTTTCTCCCCATTATCACCAAGAATTTCTCCAGACACAGGAAGAGGCACAAAACTTGCTCTCAGACACATGCCAAACTGAGAAGACCACAAGATTTTCAGCAGGTCCACCCACTAAGTCTTGCTGACCATGACAAATTTGAATTGCAACTTCAACATTTTGCTGATCTAATAGAAATCTGTATTAAATTTCCTTGCACCAAAACTCAGAAGCAATAAGGAAACAAAACACAGAGGAAAAAAAGAAGTTTTAACCTACTCCATATGGATTCAAAGTATCATTGCTGTCTTGCACTTATCAGGGACCCCAGCTCTGAACACTTTACATATGTTTGGGATCACATCATGCTAAATGGAAAAGCCTTGGTGTCTCCTTTCATTACATGGGGTTTGATCATAGTGTGTAAATGTTTGACCCCCAAGTGGAACAGAATCAGGCAAGGTGAAGGCAGTCCCTGTGCCATGTTTAAGGCAGTCACGTTCACCAACATCACAACGGGGCAAAAGTTGCCCTCAACACAAAAAGGACATTGAACTGTTGGAGCAGGTTTGGAGGAGGGTCACGAAGATGATCAGAGAGCTGGAGCACCTCCCCTAGGGGGGTAGACTGTGGGAGTTGAGACTGTTCAGTCTGGAGGAGAGAAGGCTCTGGAAAAACCTTATGACAGCCTTCCAGTACCTGAAGGAGGCCAACAAATAAAGCTGGCAAGGGACTTTTTACAGGGGCTTGTAGTGATAGGACTAGGGGCAATGGATTGAAGATGAAAGAGGGTAGATTTAGACTGGTCATTAGGAAGAAAGTCTTTACAGTGAGAGTGCTGAGACACTGGAACAGGTTGCTCAGGGAGGTTGTGGATGCCCTCTCTCTGGAGGTGTTCAAGGTCAGGCTGGACAGGGCCTTGTGCAGCATAGTCTAGTGGAAGCTGTTCTGGTCTGTGGTGGGCAGGTTGGAACTAGATAATCCTTAAGGTCCCTTCCAACCTAAACCACTCAATGATTCTATGAAAAGTTAAAAAATGGAAGCTTCCAGCCAAGCAAAATATATTACAGAATATTGAGAAGCTGTGAGTAATGAAATGTATGATCCAGCACCACTCAGCTGTCTCATTTCCAGATTGCCACTTTCATGCCATTTACTGAGGGTTAACAAAAAATTCATTCTTTCTCACACAGTGCTCCCTAGAGAATTCCTAAATCGTGTGATTTTTCCCTATTCTGCTTTCAGAAGTGTCACTGGAAAAATGTCTATTGTCCCCAAATGCCTGATAATTGTGCTCAGTTTACTATGAAATTATTGTTTTTTCCTCCCATGGCTTCTGCTGCAAAGCAAACCGAGATTGGCTCATCCATCTGAGCTCACGCTTTCTTGCACATTAACAACAGCGCAGAAGAAAGCTAAATTATGCCTATAGTTATTGCAGGCAGTCATGGTCTCACAGCTAATCTGAGAGTAATGTCACTGGAATCCTATTATCTCCAGCAGTAGAGATTAGGCTGATTTAAGCAGCTCTTTCCCACTATGTTCTTCCTCCTCCACCGTTTAGTGAATTTGCAGGGCAGATCTGCACTATTAAAAATCTTCAGACACAGACTGAACTTAGTGATTCACTGTAGTGCACATTTTGCTTGGCTACACTTACAGACTACCTGTGTGTGCAAAAATGAGGTGTTGGGGGCAAGGTAAGCAGGAAAAAAAAAAAATTGCAACTAACTTTGGCAATACAGAACTATTCACCTGAAAGGCAGGATCCCCTAGGGTAGTTCACGCAGAATCACATCCAGAGGGGTCTCCAGAGAAGGAGACTCCACAACCTCTCTGGGCAGCCGGTTCCAGTGCTCTGTAAAGAAGCCTGTTCCAGTGCTCACTGTAAAGAAATTTCTCCTCATGTTGAGGTGAAACTTCTGTGTTCCAATTTGTAGCCATTGCTCCTCGTCTTACTGCTGCTGACCAGTGAAAAGAGATTGGCCCTGTCCACTTGGCACCCACCCCTCAGATATTTATACACATTGATGAGATCTCTCAGTCTTCTCCAGACTAAACAACCCCAGTTTCTCAGTCTCTCTTCATAGGGGAGATGATCAAGACCCCCAATCATTCTTGTGGCTCTCTGTTGGACTCTTTCCAACAGGTCCCTGGCCCTTCTGAACTGGGGAGCCCAAAACTGGACACAGTATTCCAGGAGTGGTCTCCACCAGGGCAGAGTAGAGCGGGAGAAGAAGTATGTTTCGCTTTCACAGAGAAGCATATGTTGTTCTTTGCTCAATACTTCCTTTAATTAATCTACTGTTCTATCTGGGCTGGTAATTTGCACTCCTAGAATATAGATTCCAACAAAATTGAAAAGGAAAACCAAAGTAAGTGCAAACTAATGGAAAACCAGAAGTCTGATCAGCAGAACCTAAAACCTCTGATGCATTTTTAACATTTCAGCATGCACACAAAAGGCATGAAGGTATCCTTAAAATACTCCAATTGCTACTGTAACAGCTACGTGTTAAAAAAATATCATGAAAGATTTATTTGGATCTTCAGGCATTTTGCAGGCTAATTCACCCCCAGAGCACTCAGTTTCCTCTCCTTGTCTCAGAATTTTCTTTACCTGTAATTTAATTTCAGCTCCTGCTCACTATGAGACCCACCAGTTTTATGGCACTCAGGGAATATGCGAGTTTGCCACATACTCTTCTGAATCTGGTTACAATGTATTAAGTGCCAAGACATGTCCAATTCATGCTCAATTAATCAATCAATCAAATTACATTGGAGAGCCTGAGCATGAATGGTTGGATGTTTCAAGAAGAGCATTGGCACTTCTGTATCTGAGTCAATATAGCCATAACTTAATTTTCTCGGAATTAAAACTCTTAATTAGTTCTTATTACACATGAAAAAAAATCAAATGTATTCTGAGAATTCAGAGGGTTGTCATCAGTAGCACAGAATCAAGTTGGAGGCCTGTAGCCAGTGGTGTTCCCCAGGGACCAGAACTGGCTCCAGTTTTGTTTAATATCTTTATCAGTGACCTGGATGAGGGTATCGAGTGTTTGCTCATCAAGTTTGCTGATGGCACAAAACTGGTGTGGTTGGCTGATGGCCTGTCAGGCTGTGCTGCCATCCAATAGGGTCTGGACAGGCTGAAGATCTGGGTGAAGTCTAACCTTAAGAAGTTCAATACGGACAAGGGCAGGGTCCTGCATCTGGGAAGGAATAACAACAGCCACCAATACAAGGTTGGGGGCTGCCCTGCTGGAAAACAGCTTCCTGGAGAAAGACCTTGGAGTCCTGGTGGGCAGGAAGTTCTGCGTGGGCCAGCAATGTGCCCTGCTGGCTGAGAGAGCCAGTGGCATCAGGAAAAATGAGTCCAGCAGGGTTAGGGAGATTCTTCTCCCCCTCTACTCTGCCCTGGTGAGACCATGCCTGGAATACTGTGTCCAGTTTTGGGCTCCCCAGTTCAGAAGGGCCAGGGAACTGTTGGAAAGAGTCCAGCAGAGATCCACAAGAATGACTAGGGGACATGATCATCTCCCCTATGAGAAGAGACTTAGAGACTTGGGGTTGTTTAGTCTGGAGAAGACTGAGAGCAGATCTGATCAATGTATGCAAATATCTAAGGGGTGGGTGTCAAGTGATTGGGGCCAATCTCGTTTTGCTGGTCAGCAGCAATAAGACAAGGAGCAGTGGCTACAAATTGGAACATAGAAGGTTTCACCTCAACATGAGGAGAAACTTACTTACAGTGAGGGTGACAGAGCACTGGAACAGGCTGCCCAGAGAGGTTGTGGAGTCTCCTTCTCTGGAGACTTTCAAAACCTGCCTGGACATGTTCCTGTGTGAACTACCCTAGGGGATCCTGCCTTGGCAGGGAGGTTGGATTGGATGATCCCTGGAGGTCCCTTCCAACCTCTAAGGTTCTGTGATTCTGTGAGTTTAAAATGTTACTTCTGCTAGAGCTATTGCAGATCAAAACTGCACTTGCTTGCATGGTATGTGAGAAACCTTTGGCACCAGGGACGTTGTGTGGAAGGGAAGGAAAAAAAAACCCTGAACAGGCTCCAAGACTACAGAAGTTTGCAGTCTGTGAAATCCTTGTCTCTTTAAGATGCTTTCTGTTAAAGCTCAGAAAGCTCCTTCTCGGATTTGTTTTGCATACTTCTAGAGGCCACTAATGGATGTGAGCACTGATGTTTTCTCTGGCAACTGCAAATAGAGGATCATGAACAAAGTGTTAGTGGAGCCAGCTGCAGGCCATGTGGTCTAGCTAAGCAATTAAAATACCTAGATAGTGCACTCAGTGTAATGTGTACAATTACCACATCTCCTTACCAGCTCATAATCTTGAGACTTTCCAACAACACTACTTCTGTTCTGGCTTTTGAACACAACCAAATAGCAGCAATTCATTAAAAGACTTGTTAAGTTGCTTAGAATAGCTTCAGTGTTGTGGTATTGCTTTCACGCTGAGAAATCAATGAATCCTTTCCAAACAGCCATAAATTGCCTCGAAATATTCCTTAATCATTTAAATTCCCACTGAACCTCGCTGAAGTCAACAGCGTTAAAGGGATGTGGTTGTATGACAGAACTCAGCAAAAGGACTCGGCTGAGGGAGGATGTTTGGGAAGAATGACAGAGGTCTGAGTGGGGCTTCAAAGCAAAGCAGCACACAGTCACCTTCAGCAGAAAACAAACAGGGTTTTTTAATCACTTGACATTTTACCAGCAGAGGGAAACAGAGCACCTTGGCTGCAGCCTTCTCAGAGATGCAGGGCTCCCACTGGCGTCTTGAGTGTCCCTTTTGTTGATGAAGAGTTCTTTTCCTGCCTTATTTCCTGATGAGCCCTCGAGTTGCTCCCTTGCTTCCCATTGCTGTACAGGAACATGCTGACAGCCTGGGAGCAGGAGAGGGCCCTGCATGGGCCGCCCTATTTGCTCAGCTCAGGGAGTGGTCAGTATCTTCAGCATCTTCTGGGCTTTTCTCTTCCTGCAAATAGGATAGCTCTTGCCCTTGCTATGTAAAGGAAACAATCCAAGTTAATTTTATGAAGTCAGATTGCTAAATCTCCATCGCAGCACTTAAATACAAGTAGTTTAATCTTCATTGCCCCCTGTCCCACCACAGGGTGCAAGTGAGAAGAGGCTGTCCCTTCCTTCTTGACACCCGGCCCTCATATATTTACACACATTTGTTAGATCATAGAATCATAGAATGGTTTAGGTTGGAAGAGACCTCAAAGATCATCCAGTTCCAACCCTCCTGTGCCATAGGCAGGGACACCTCCCACTAGATCAGGTCACTCAAGGCCCCATCCAGCCTGGCTTTGAACACCCCTAGGGAGGGTGCAGCCACATCATCCCCTCTCATGAGGTCTTCTCCCTTCCAGACTAAAAAGCCTCAGGTCTCTCAGGCTTTCCTTACAGGGCAGTGCTCCAGCCCTTTAATCATCCTTGTAGTCTTTCATTGGACTCTCTCAAGTAGATCTCTGGGGACCCCAAAACTGAATGCAATATTTCAGCTGATGTCTCACCAGGGCAGAGTAGAGGGGGAGGAGAACCTCCCTCAGCCTGCTGGCCACACTCCTCTTAATGCACCCAGGATCCCACTGTCCTTGGCCACAAGGTCACATTGCTGTCCCGTGGGTAGCTTGTTGTCCACCAGGACTCCCAGGTCCTTCTCCACAGGGCTGCTTGCCAGCAGATCACATCCTAACCTGCAACGGTGCAGTTTATTATTCCTCTCCAGATGCAGGACTCTGCCCTTATCCTTGTTGAACCTCATTAGATTCCTTTTTGCCCAACCCTTCAGTCTGTCAAAGTCTTGCTGAATGGCCACACAGCCTCCACATTAGCCAATCCTCCCAGCAAACTTACTGAGCAGACTCTGTCTGTCCCCTCATTAATGTCATAGAATCATAGAATCAGTCAGGGTTGGAAGGGACCACAAGAATCATCTAGTTCCAAGCCCCCTGCCATGGGCAGGGTCACCCTACCCTAGATCAGGCTGGACAGAGCCTCATCCAGCCTGGCTGCAAACACCTCCAGGGATGTGGCCCCAACCCCCCCCCTGGGCAACCCATTCCAGGGTCTCACCACTCTCATGGTAAAGAACTTCCTCCTCATATCCAATCTGAATCTCCCCACCTCCAGCTTTGCTCCATTCCCCCTAGTCCTGTCACTACCTGATAGCCTAAAAAGTCACTCTCCAGCTTTTCTGTAGACCCCTTCAGATACTGGAAGACCACAATACAGGACCAGACCCAGCACTTATCTTGAGGAACTCCACTTGTTACAGCTCTCCAGCTGGACTTGGCACCATTGATCACCACTCTGCACTCTATTGTGTAACCGGTTTTTAATCCATCTCTCTGTCTGTCAGGTAGTGATAGGACTAAGTGGAATGGAGCAAAACTAAAAGTGGGTGGATTCAGTTGGGTGTTAGGAAGAAGTTCTTCACCATGAGGGTGGTGAAACAATGGAAAAGGTTGCCCAGAGAGGTGGTAGAAGCCCCAGCCCTGGAGATCCTCAAGGCCAGGCTGGATGTGGCTTTTAGTAGCCTGATCTAGTGTGAGATATCCCTGCCCATGGCAGGGGGGGTTGGAGCTGGATGATCCTTGGGGTCCCTTCCGGACTTGATGATTCTGTGATTCTATGATCTTATCTGCCTGTTAGTCAGGAAGTAAAGAGAAAATAATTTATAAGAGAAAGTGCAGACAGGCAGCAGATAGGAGCATTGAATTACTCCTCTCCAATTTTATTTATGACTATTCTTGGCAGAGGAAATGCTGAACCAACTTGCTCAATACACAAAGGAGGCCTCCCACTGCTGTTCTCTGGTCAGTGCCAGTTCTTGTATGCAGCACACAGAAGAATACTTTTTTTCTTGTAATTCTTGCTCTAATATGGCTAGCTTGAAGTTTCCATTAGGTTAATAACCCCAGACCAGCTACACAAAACATTCATTTCTTGCTTTTTCTCCTGCAGACCATCTCTGTCTGGACTCATACAAACACACCCTTTTCTGTCAGCCATAGCTCAAGTTCTGAAAGTAGCTTTTGCTGAAGATCCAAATAATTAAATAGCCTCTGGTTTTGATAATTGAGCCCTGTGTGGTGTCTATTGGGGGTGAATTCCTACCACAACAGAAGTGTCAGCCACAGCAGGGGAAAGAAATTGCATTGCTGATCTACAGGTCCTGCAGTGATTGTGCAGAAGTTGACAGAGCATGGAAATTCAGATGCAACTTTCCTAGCTGGCATCTGAAGTGTTTTAGAGGTAATGTAATCTTTTCTTCATGGGCAAAGGCTTCTTTGATACACTCAGCAATCGCTGCCGCCAGCTGCTTGGAGTTCTGCACCATGCAAAATGGAGGGACTTTAAAGACAAAAAAAATATATATTTTTAGGAAAGAATATCCTGATGCACTAAAAAGTGAGAAATATCAGATCTTGAGACCTGATTGTGCATTTTCTTACCATTTCCCCGATATTCATTGACGTGTCTCTGTGGTAAATTGACAACTTCAGATCAGCAGATCACTTCCCTTCCCTTCCCTTCCCTTCCCTTCCCTTCTCACTAAGCAGCCCCAGGTGCCTCAGCCT
>VWZI01018392.1:0-38012 GCA_013396835.1 Psilopogon haemacephalus | reverse complement strand
TTCCCCACACATGGAAACCTACATCCCAGAAAAAGGTCTTGAAAAGGGAACACCTGAATATGTTACTGTTTTGATTCAGGAAAGAAAATCACTACAGTTTGTTTATCACAGACAAAATGTCTATTATCCTGCTATGCTTTCATTCCATCCTTCTTCACATTTGATGCCAAAGTCCCAAACCTCTTGCCCATATTGCCATAACCACAGATTCTGTCAGGAAGAGAGTTATCTAGAGTTCATTAGGGAGCATCTATTAATGGAAGGAGGTGGCATTTTTATGTCTGTCTTTTTTTTCTCCTCGTATTTCTCCTCGTAAAGAGCTCAGTTGCTGTAAACCACCCCAACTACTTCCCTGGGCACCCATTCCAGCATTCCACTACCCTTGTGATAAAGAACCTCTTCCTAAAAAACAATCTAAATCTGCTCTTCTCCAGTTTGAAGCCATTGTCCCTTGTCCTACCACCACAGGTCTTTGTAAGCACTCTCTCTCTAGCCTTCTTGTAGGCTCCCTTCAAGTACCAGAAGGTCGTTATTAGGTCTCCCTGGAATCTTCTCTTCTCCAGGCTGAACAGCCCCAGCTCCTCAGCCTGTCTTCACAGCAGAGGTGTTCCAACCCCCTGATAATTCCCTGTCCCTCCTCTGGACCTGCTCCATCAGGTCCATGCCATCCCTGTATTGAGGGCTCCAGACCTGGACACAGTACTCCAGGTAAGACCTTGTTTTCACAGTTTTTGACAGCTATTTTTCCTACGCTCTTAAGATTTGAGGAAGAGTAGGTCAGATTTGGAGATCCAAATGAAGCATGAAAACACACAGGGTATTTCACTAATTTGATTTGTATTCAAAGTTGTTATTCAATGGAGGATGTAGCTTCTTAAGGAAATAAGCTTCAACCAAGAAGCAGCTCACAGTGACCCAGTGAACCATCTTTGAAGCTGTATTTTTGTAAATGTTGTCATACCCTTCTTGAGTGCTTTTGGCTTGTAAATTATTCAGATGGAAACGTTAGGTTGCATCACACCAAAGAGCTGAGAAACAGTGAGAGGTGCACATGGACTGAAGGAAACTGTGTAGAAGAGGCTGTGCAGACAGCCTTCTCTAGTCCTCAAAATCCCATATCTGCTGATGTTTCTGATGCCCACAGGAGAAGAAATTGCTTTAAAGAGAGCACTCTTCCTCACCCTGCCACGCTATTACTTTCACGAAAGAATTGTAGCAACAGACATGGTTTATAGCAAATGTTTCTGGAGTTTTATGCTATTTGGTTAACTTAATGACACTAAATTTTAATATTGAATCACTTTGCTCTCTTACTTTTGTATTAGTTTGAGGCGATTCCATGTGTAACTTCTGTATAGATGCAGGTATTTAAATTAGTAACTGAGATTACACTTCAGTGCCAAGGTCAGAGTTACATATTTTTCTAACATGCCAAGAAAAAATTACCAGATCAGTGCATCTCTTGTCTTTGAATTTAATCCATCTATTCTGAAGTGTTAAGTAATAGGTAGTGAAGCTGTTTTGAAGATTTTTGTAGTTAATTTGTGGTAATTTTTTTGTTAACCACAGGCAGTCGATACACTTGCAAACTCAGGCTGTTAAATTATCACGGCATGAAAACTGTGAATTCAGAGTGATTATATTAAAGGATGAAGTACTCATGGAAATAAGTAGATATAGAGACATAGATATTAGTAGAAATCCCCACTCAACTCTGTAAAGTACTAGCACTGTTAGTACACTAGACACATGGATAAGTAGCCATGGAGGACCCTTCTAATACAATTTCTCTCTTACAGCTGTGAATTTAACACAACCCCCTCCCCCCACTAATTCCCATGGAAGCAGGCTGCAATTTGTCTCCCCTGTCACAGACCTGTGGGCTATGGTTTTCACTTTGTCTTGCTGAGGGGATTAGGACTAGAAGAAGAGCTTTGTACTCCTTTGCACCACATCCCCCATCCCAGACTGAAAAATGCTCAGCCTCATATCAGGGTTTAAATTCTATGGTGGGGACAGAGAGATGGCCGTGGTGTGGGTGGTGCTGCCCTGTAGCCTGTAACCCATGCACCTCCACCTTCCTGCATGATGCTGAGAGAGAAGGGAGGTGCTGGGAAACACAGAATCATAGAATGGTTTAGGTTGGAAGAGACATCAAAGGCCATCCAGTTCCAACCCCCCAACATAGGCAGGGACACCTCCCACTAGAACAGGTCACTCAAGGCCCCTTCCAACCTGGCCTTGAACATCTCCAGGGGCAGAGCAGCCACAACCTGGGCAACCTGTGCCAGTGTCTCACCACCCTCACTGTGAAGAACTTCCTCCTAACATCCCATTTAAATCTCCCCTCTTCCAGTTTAAAGCCATTACCTCTCATACTGTCATTACAAGACCTTGTCAGTAGTCCCTCCCCAGCCTTCCTGTAGGCCCCTTTCAGATACTGGAAGTCTTCTTGAAGCCTTTTCTCTTCTCCAGGCTGAAGAGCCCCAGCTCTCATAGTTGGGTGCTCCAGCAGAGAACAGCAGAGGTGCTTCAGCCCTCTGATCATCTTTGTGGCCTCCTCTGGACTCTCTCCAACAGTTCCATGTCCTTCTTGTGGTGGGGGCTCCAGAACTGCACACAGTACTCCAGGTGGGGTCTGACAAGAGTAGAGTAAAGAGGGAGAATCCCCTCCCTTGCCCTGCTGGCCAGCATGGTTGGAGCTGTAGAAAAGTCCTTTCCTCAACCTTCCGAAGACGAGGATCCAACAAGCAGGAACTGCTGCCTCAAATTTCCAGAGGCTGGCAGCTCAGGTCTTAATGTTGCACAGGGACTCCTTAGGACAAAGTGTCTTGCAAAAATAAACAAAGACTTTGCACATTCGCCTCTCAGCATGTGCATTTTCTGCATATAAATGCAGATTCTGCAACAACTGACATATTTTGATTGTTTTTGCTAGACCAGCTGTTCCTTTGCAGCTGATTTTCTCACAATTAGTCTCTCCCTGGAGCACCAGTCGTGACGTGAAGGTTTGTTACTGGATTCTCAGAGAGAGTACTGGAAAGCTGAGGGAGCAGATTTTAAAGGAAGGACTAAACACTTAAATTTGCCTAAACAGCTTAAAATTGCCCTTGTGACCCATTCCTCATCTCTGGGACCAGTTTCTTCTAGAAGGCTTCTCCATTTTGACAGATTCAGAAAAATTACTAAATATTAGAGTAACTCATGCTAGCAGCATTCAAATAAGGCAGCAGTGCTTGACTGATAATCATTAGAAGCACTTGGAGCATTGTATCCTCGTCCAAAACCTCATCCATGGGCAATGTGCTGCTGTGTGTGCCCCCACCCCATGCTTCCATGATCAGCAAAGCCTGACCAGAATCAATTGAGCTGTGACAGCCTTCACTGTCTAAATGATAACTTGTGTCACCTGGAGGCTATGCTCTTCTAACTATGATGGTCACCAGAGGTGATGGGTTACAGTGGTGCCAAAGTGCTGCCTTCTTCCATACCATGACCATTATTTTGTGCAGGGCTGGAAATGGAGTGGACTTCAACCTCTTGTAACGCAGGCTTGCTGGGCGAGCAGACCTAGTTATCAACATGCATGGTTGCTAATGTAATCTTTTACAGTGGAGAAATTTATTTAAGTTTTATTTAATCAAATATTGACCTTCTAATGAAGAGTTGAAAACTAGACATGAGGAACCACAAGGAAGCCACCAACTTTGCAAGAAGAAGTCCCTGTTCTTTCTCCTTTGTAGGTCAGATGGAGGCTCAAGTACTGACCATTTAAAAAGCCTCATGCCAGTAACTAATATACCATAACTGTGTTTCCACCTTCATAGCTGTAGTGGGTTTGCAGTGACCTGCCCCCCCCCACCTTTTTAAACCCCGGCTAAAACTCAGAAAAAACACTGGAAGTTAATAAATGAAGCTTTATATTTACAGCAATGCAAATATACAAGCAAATATTTACAAGATATAACAGATATTTACAGAAATATACAGTAAAAAAGGCAATAAACACACCATACCCCTCCCGGAGACCAAAATCCCCAAGAGAGGGTAACCAAACCCCCCCTACCACCTTTCCCCCCCTTTCCCAGCTTTATCTCACCACCTCTTGATGCTGCAGATAAGCTGAAGATCAGAGAGATTAATGGTAGGAGAAAAGATTAGTAGGTTTAGTGATTTTACTCTGAATTCAGCCACCAAGATCAAGAGACAAAGGAAAAAGCTGCTGGAGCCAGCACAGACCCAAGCCAGACTGGCCCTCTGCTAATCTCGTTTGTTTTGGGAACATTTCTTAAAACAATTTTTTTTTTCTTCCTTCTCTCAGTGAAACTTGGTGAAGTGACACTGTGTGTTTAACACTCTCTCAGCCAATAGTCTAATTTCTCACTCAAATACTCCAATTAGCTCAAACCAACACAATAGCCTACCCTACAAGTATCCAAATATGTCACTGAGAGTGGTCCAGGCTAAGTTAACTTGTCTAGCAATTGAGAAGAGCTCAGGGCAGGTAAACAGGGGAAACTCAGCTCTGCAGTCCCACAATTGATATTGAGCTACAATAGTTGAGTGCAGGTAACTTTATGTGAGTTGTGTATTGAAGCTCCCTTTTGAGCCCTTGGAGACTCACTTGGTCTGGCCAGCCCCATTTGGAGGGTGCTCAGCTGGTCAGCAGGGGTACTTGCTTTGGGAATCACTGAATGCCAGGGGATGGAAGGGACCTCACAAGATCATCTAGTCCAACCCCCTTGCCGGAACAGGATCTCCCATACCAAATCACACAGGAATGCATCCTGGTGGGTCTTGAGCATCTCCAGAGAGGGAGACTCCACAACTGCCCTGGGCAGCTGTATTGGGTTTAAGCCAGCTACCCTGAGCCCAGAACCCCAATAAATACTCAATCCGATTTGGAAGTAAAAAAAGGTATAAAACTTTAACAATAAATAGGAGGGAAAAGGGTTTTTTTACAAAAGGTGGGAGAAGAGGGGAAACAAAATGCAGGGTAGGGGGAATGAGGGAAGAAATACAGAAGCTGGGGAGAAGGAAAGAAAGGGGAAACAAAATACAAATACAACCCATGGAATGCAATTGAGTCCCAAGGCTGAGGTGGATAGTTTTGATGTTAGATGAAGGTGGGATGTAGCAGTTTGATGGTGAAAAGCAGTAAGTCCAAGTTCCAAATAAAAATGGTGGTGCTCTCCACAAGGGTGGCAGAGAAGCATGTGGTGCTCTGGCAGCAGAGAGCAGGAAAGTAGTTACTCCAGGCAGAGCAGGAACCAAGAGAGAGAAGACAAGATGGGTTCTCCTTTATATAGCCAGGTCCTAGCAGGAAGTGGGAGTGGCTAACCATGACACCTGGAAAAAGGTCAGACCACCCCTTGGGAGGTGTCAGGGGGTTCCCATGTGGGCTCAACCCTTTACAAGAGCACATTGCTGGCTCATGGTCAACCTTCCATGCACCAGGATCCCCAGATCCTTTTTCCCTTCACTGCCTTCCAACAAGTCGGTCCCCAACCTATACTGATAACTGAGGTTGTTCTTTCCCAGGTGCAAGACTCTACATTTGCCCTTATTGAATTTTATTACATTTTCTTCTGCCCAACCCTCCAGCCTGGAAGAGCTGAATCCTTCCTTGGCTTCACTGCCTGCATTGACACGGACATGATTCAGGTCTGCCCTTTTACCTACCTTCACAAAGGTCCAGTATACCACAGGTATTCTTAGGTGGCATTAGGAACCTATAGCTGGGCACAGAATAAACCCTACAAGTAGTGGAGTTGTGCACCAGGTGCAGATCATGGCTATACTGACTAGGCTGTAGGAGGACATCAGACACCCAGCTCACATCACATATCCACGAAAACAAGGTGGTCAAATCTGGAGTTGATCTTGGTCCTGTCCAACTGTGCATGACTAATTTATCAAGCCACAGTGGCTGGATTGTGTGGGCAAATTTTCCTCAGCTGCTGCCAGGAGAGATTTCCCCTGTTCTTGTTTTAGACTTATCTTTCCCATCCACAGCAGGGCACTTGTCCCTATTCTCTCACATTGTTCTTATCTTGTAAGCTCTTTGTAGCACCTAAGGCAGTGGAGTAAAACAGACTATTAAAGATAAAATACAAGCATGTGGTACCACTCAATTGTGGCTACAGCAGTCTCTGGTAACTGGCTTCTACATGGATGTGACAAATTCCAGCCTGATGTAAAAAGAGCTCAGGACTCAAGAAGTGTTGGCATGCTTGTAGCTTTATGCAGGCATTTCATGCTAACAGCTCGATGTGGCAGTCAAGAACATCCTTTCCACACCTCATTCCCCGCTGCTGGTGTGTTAGGAGAAATAATTCTCACACTGTGGCTGCAAAAGATCACAAAAACATCTCAGTAATGTATGAAGCTGGCACCCCCCTCACCATTTCAAGCTCATTTATGCTGACAAGCTGTGACACTGTGCTGCAGGATGGTCTCGCAGGTGACCTGAAACGCCATCTGCCATATGGACCACTGCTCCATCCCACAATTTCATAAGGATGCTCAGAGGCACGATTTACAGGAGGCAGGGATCATCAGTGTTCTGCCAGTTGTAATGTCTGCTCAAGTGTGTATCAGAGATGTTTTGTTGTTTTCTGCATGCTGGAGCCTGGAAGAAACAAGCTGTTTTCTGATTACAGAGATCTGAGCTACACATGTATTGTTCTCTGTTACACAGGGTGTTTGATTACTAACATTTCGGAAATTGCAGTCTCCTCTGGCAGACCCCATTCTTTTCTGCAATCTCACAGCATGAGCTTCATTGTCAGTTGAGAAGGGTTGTGTTTTATACCACAGTTTCCTTCTTTTTCCCTTAAATTAACTTTCGTCTGTGTTTTTCACAGGTGCAGCTGGAGCACGTGCTGGAAAGCACTAACAAGGGCATCATTCTGTTGCTCTCAGTATTAAGCATGCTCCTGTTAAGAGTGTCTGCAGTGATAGGCAGGATCTCTGACTCGGGAGCAGGTTCCCACTGAGCTAGTGACTCCATAAACCCAGAAAGTGATGAGCTACACCATGGGAGTTTACAGCTGAAGCATGTGTAATAGGTACATGTGAAGTACGTGAGTACAGGGAAGTCTGTGTAATGCACTACTGGAGGAAATGCAAAATGACCTTATTTTACTGAATATGGCAGAGTGTCCTCGGTACATGAGTAACCTAATGGTTTTGGTCAAGGTTTGTCAAGTGGTTCAAGGTTAGGCTGGGAAGGTAATACTCACTTGCAAAGCTGGGCAAACGGATGGGAGTTCTTTGGATACACTGAACTTTTTTTTTTGGTGTGTGTTTGTGCCTATGCTGTATAGTCACAGATGCTAACAAGCAGAAAGAAGAGGATGGAAGAAGCTCTATTTGTGCTGGTAATAGGGAGCATTCCTCCCACAGGAAGGGCAGCAAAGAGGAGACAGGTGAAGAGGACTATTATCTGAGTAGTAGTTGCAAGATAATGTTCAGTATTATCCATTTTGGAGTCTCCCAGTTCGAAAGAGCTATGGAACAACTGGAGAAGGTCCAGCAGAGGGCTACCAAGGTGGCTGAGACCCTAATGCGTACAACCCAGAAGAAGAGCTTGAAGCACTTGGACTGGTTTACTCCAGAAAAGGGGAAGCTAGGGGCTTTTTTAATAGGTGCCTAATACTGCCTATAGCTGCCTGAAAGGATAGAAAACCTTGGAGTCAAACTCTTCCTAGCAGAGCCAGGCAACAACAGGGGCACCAGCCATGAGATGTGACCTGGGAGTTCTAAGTAGGACATAAAAAGTTTATCAGAAGAGTAAACTTTTCACTGGCACAGTCCCCCAGAGATAAAAATCCATTTCTCTGGAGATGTTCAAGGTTTTTCTAGGTGGTGCAAGGCTGCCCTGATCTAACTTGGTAGCAGTCCTGTTTTGAGCAGTAAATTGGACCAGAAATCTCCAAAGTTCCCTTCCAGCCAACACAATCAATCAGGCTGGAAATGACCTTTGTGATCACCAAGTCCAAGCTATCACCCGACATTATCTAATCAACTAAAACATGGCACAAAGTGCCACATCCAGTCTCTATTTAAACACTTCTAAAAATGATGATTCCACCACCTCCCTAGGCAGCCCATTCCAATGGCCAATCACTCTTTCTGTGAAGAAGTTCTTCCTAACATCCAGCCTAAACCTGGCCCGATGCAGCTTGAAAGTATGTCCTCTTTTTCTGTCACTGGTTGCCTGAGAAAAGAGACCGACACCTACCTGGCCACAACCTCCTTTCAGGTGGTTGTAGGCAGCACTAAGGTCCCCCCTCGGGCCTCCTCTTCTTCATGCTGAACAATGCCAGGTCTTAAGTGCAGTTATGCTCTGCTTGCATCCAGACCCTCAACTTAACTTTGCTGGCAAAATATGATCAGTGTACAGCAGCACCTGCTGCTCCTGTAGGGTGTGATCTGCCTCATCATCCCCTTCCCAAAAGTTTAGGTTTTCTCTCTCTTCTCTCAGATTATTTCTCTGGTGATAAATAAATGGCAGGTGGCACTTAAGCCACCTTCACAACCCAATACCCATCACATATTCCTGTAAGTGGTTCTGGCAGAGTGTTGACCAATCTATATGGGCCACTGGTCACAAGACACCTTTCACCTTGAATGCCTCAGCTTATCTAGGAATTCTCAGGCTGCAATCTGCATCTCCTGTCAAAAGCTTCAAGGAAGCAGTGTGGAAGGATGACTCTCTTCTCCCTGAATAGATGATGAAGGAGGGCAGCAAAAGTGTAACTTCCTCAGGTTCATAGCAGAGGGTCCAAGTACTCTGCAAAGAGCCTCTGGAAATGAAAGGTACAATGAACAGTGTTCACCCCTCAGCTTCTTAATGTCTCTGCTGAAGACAGGATTTGGCAAAGAGCAGCCAGGCAGCCAGACACAGAGCTGTCACTGGTGGTTTGAGAGAACTTAATCACCTAGCAATGAAAGAAAAAAAAAAAAAATCTTGTTTATGGCATGCTGAGTTATATGGGTAGTATAAGCCAGACAAAAATATGTTCAATTGGCTGTGCAATTCAAATTCAAATTGACAGACCTACTGACTACAAGAGGCAGCTCTGATCTGGTAGAGAAGCCAAACCTTTCATCATAATACTGTGAGTCATGAGCTGCCCAAAGCAAAGTTTGCTGCTCAGGAAAGCCATTTCCAGGCACTTGTCTGAGTCAGCCAGGCCACAAACTGACAGGGAACCCCACCACATGTGGAATTAACGTAAAGCTCTCTTTTTCCCTGCCAAACTCAGCTGCCAAGTGATGGAGGAGAAGATTCAAGAACATGTGGGAAGGAGGAAAGGCTGACAAAGAGAAGCTGAGATGATGGAGCTTCTAGGACTGCTTGAAGAAAACAAAAGCTAATGGGATGCAAAACCTCTGGCAGCAGATGCAGATAGACAAGCGTGGGATACGCATTGACTGGAGGAAATTTCTGTTCATGAATATTGGCTGATTTGTCTCCTGAGTAGAGATGGGCCTCTGAGAGCACATAGTGACATGAACTGCTTCTCAGGCAATGAGAATGCTGAGACTGAGTGCAGGAGCTGAGCACGCATGGTGTGAATAACAGACTTCCACAAGACAAATCACTCTGCGTAAGGAAATGCTGTCTCTTTCATCAGGCAATTATTTATTCACTTTCAGGAAAGCAGGATGAGGGAGAGAGAGACTAGCAGCAGATATTTGTATTCAAGAGCAGAATTAGGCTTTTAATCTATCTGCTACTCAGGGGGCGAAATTCTCAATATAGATGCTAAGTATTGCATGCTCTTATTATGATGGATGCATAAATATGCATTGTTGCTGCTGGTGTGGGGAGTCTGTCTGGTCCTTCTTTGGTTTTCACAGAATCACAGAAGGCTAGGGGCTGGAAGTGATCTCAAAAGATCATCTAGTCCAACCCCCCTGCCAGAGCAGGATCACCTATACCAGATCACACAGGAACACATCCAGGCGGGTCGTAAATATCTCCAGAGAGGGAGATTCCACAACCCTCTGGGCAGCCTGTTCCAGTCTTCTGTCATCCTCAGAGTGAAAAAAATCCTCCTTGTGTTTACATGGAACTTCCTATGCCTCAGCTTCCACCCATTGCCCCTTGTCCTGTCATTGGGCATCACCAAGACTCTTTTGCCACAGTCTGGGCAGGCAAGAAGAATGCTAAGGAAGCCAACCAGGGACTCTATCTGAGGATACACCAAGAGAACAAGGCAAGACTGAGCTAGCTATAACATGGGGTTAGAACAGAGTTAGTCAACTCTGGCTGAGCTCTCCCAATGCAGGGGAGATTTCTCACCCTCTTTCTGGTCTGAGACACTTAATCTTTCCCTGTGTTGTTGTGCTGGTTTGAAGTTAAGCGGAATACTTTCATGAAAAATTAACTCATTGGCTGTGAAAAGAAAATAATTAAGATATCTATATCATTCATTGGTTTGCTGAGAGGGGTAAAAAGCCAAAATATAAACAATCACTCTCACCTGGGGCTGTGTCACTGGGTCTAATCACTTCCTCTTAACTCCAATCTAATATATCTGCTCTAAACTCAGCTAACAACATGTAGGTTTTGCTGGCTTCTGATTTTGTTTGTCTGCCTGAGATAGAGAGGGAGAAAGAGTGGGTATCTTTGAGCCCTTCTGGGCAGTTTCTTTGTTTGAGAGGGAGTTTGGATTTCTGTATTATTTCTAATTTGCACATAATTGTAAATACTTGTAAATATATTGTGTATATGTAAAGGGTTAAGCCCTCCTGGAGGGGCTTACCTGGAACTGTATCCTGACTCCTCCCTGGGGGTGATCTGATCTGCCCCCAGGTGTCGTGTTTAGCCCCTTCCCACTTCCTGCTGAGACCCCTATAAAGGGGAAATGACCTTCCTGTTTCTTCCTCTTGGGTCCCTGCTCCTCATCAGCCAGCATTGTGTTTTCCTGCTGCTGCTCACCACATGCTCTCTAACAAACATAAAGGGACAGCAACCATATTTGGAACTCTATAACTCATTGCATTTCACCATCATCTTGCACCCCTCTGCATCTGCCACTAATTTCCAACTTCACCGCTTGGATTCAGCCTTCATCCACTCCAATCTACTGATTGTATTTTATATTTTGGTTTTTGTTCCCTTTCCCCTCTATCCTCTGTAATTCCCCTTATCTTCTATTTATTGTTAAAGTGTATTTTTTTTTACTTCCAAATCGAATTAAGTATTTATTGAGCTTTTGAGCTCAGGGGGACAGGCTTAAACTAACACAGTATATATGCTTGTAAATTTTGCCATGCTGTAAATACAGCTTCATCTTACTTCCAAGCCATCTGAGCTACTATGGTAACTTTCAAATAGTGTGGGGGTGGGAGGGGAAGTTCCATCTAAGTCATGTGGAGGGGGGGACAAAAAAATGGAAGCCAGACAAAAATCTTTCTGTAACAGGAAGCAGGAGATGGAGCCACTGGGGCTGGACTCAGCAGCCACTTGTAGATGTCTGTGCAACCCTGCTGGGACTGCCTCTGGTAGTGGGAAGAGGTGAGCAGATTTGAACGACTTCCAATATTTCCCCTCTTGCCTCCTGCTTCCTCAAGAACCTTCCTGTTGTAAGTCAGGAACCAGAGAGCTAAAAATCCTCTAGGGACTAGAGGATGTCCAGGGGGAGGACACAGGAAAGTGTAAAACTGTTATTCAATCCCATAATTCTGCTATCTTTTTATAGGCTGGCAGCAAGGCCAACTCATCCTCCTGTCAGAGTCACAGAATCACAGACACATCCCAGTTGGAAAAGACCCCCAGGATCATCAAGTCCAGCCTGTATTCCTGCTCTACAAAGTAGAGCAGAGGAGCACCAGGGATTGTAGATTAGTTTGGGGTTGGGGGATGGTATAGAGGGGTTGCTACTATCCTGTACATGCTCTGTAATGTTTCGGTGTCTTTCAAATATAGTTCTGTATGTCTTTCCCATTAATTTGAGAGCCTCTCACTCTGTCCACTCTTTAATAAAACCACAACACTTGCCGATATTTCCCTGTGCTTAAAACAAGTGTGTCTGCTGTGGTGGACCCATCTGCTGCTATGCTACTACATCTCTTGTAGGATCTATTCAGCGTCCAGCTGAACGATTAAACCCTGGCCCCGGTGTCACTCATTACCTCAGGAGGCTCTGAAGCAGGTCCCTGGCTGATGTCATCAGGAGTGTGTGTACTGAACTATGTCCTGAGAATGGATATGGAAGCAAAGCGCCACTCGGTCCCATTGCTTCCTGTCTCAGGATCTTGTTAATTACTGCTGCTCAAGGAACGTTATTTATGCAGTAAATTATTAATGAATTCAGCTCTGTGAAAATGTGAAACTGTTGCCTGTCATCCAGCTGAACGAATAACAGTGCGTGGAGCCCTTGCAGCAAACACCTTGTCTCCCAGATCTGAAGAAAAGGGGAGAATAGAGAGAAGCATTTTCTTTGGATGACTGCAAATGTACAGAAAATATTTTTCTTCTCCATGGTCACATCTGATTTTACTACGAACTGCATGCAAATTAAGGAGTATAATGAGTTCTTAGCAACTGTCAGGAGAAGAAATGCAGCCTGCAGTAGGGAGACACCAGTAGATTAAAAATAAGCTGCTCCCTTCAAAGGTAGCCTTCTATCCTCATTGTCTTTGGTAGGTGCAGGAAAGAATTTCACTTGGGAAATATGTATAAATGGGATCTGGTTTCCATAGGGGCATTCAATTTATTGAAGAAAATAATCAGAGAGGAGAAGAAGAGAAGTGCCTGCTACTTAATTCAGATCTGCCCCTTCTAGAAGCTTGAGCTCCAGGCACATCAGCAATTCACTGCACAGCATTACTGTGAGCATGACTAGCAGCACTGTGGGGGACTTTTTCTCTAATGTCTGCTTCCTCTCATTACTTTGCAATAAACAACTCCTGAAGAACTTCAGATGGTGAATTCTGTGTTTCAGGTATGGGTTTGTCATCACTACATGAGCATGGTAACAAATGGCCAGAGTGGGCCAAGAGAAACATTTCAAGCAACTGGGCTGACCAAGGCCATAAGGATGGAGCCAAATGACTGAGAGAGAGAGAGCTTCTCACCCAAAGGGGTTGCCTTAACCAGCATGAGGTTCAGGTGGAGGGAGGAAAGTCTCTTCAGCACAAAGTGGTTGTCCAGCCTGTGGTTGCTGGCAGCATGAGCTTTGCTGGTAGAAAACTTTAGTATCCTTCAGCCCAGTGCCTGCTGTCTGGCACTGTCATCTTAGAAAGAAGAAGAGAAAAGGGAGCTATGCAATAGGATTAGTTTTCAGCTGCTTTTGGGAGTTTGAAAGAGGGAAGTAACCAAGAGCTATCAGATGGGAAAGATCTTTTCTGCTGCAGGAGGAAATCTGGTGCCCACTTAGAAAAGCAGATGTAGATTGGGCAACCCACAAAAAGGGGCCTGCAACACAACAAAAAAGACTTATACTCCAAAATATTTTTAATCAGGCAGCTAAATAAATCCTTTCTCCTGCTAATATTCATGAGACAAGAGACAGGAGTTGTGCTGGAATCTGCTCAGCATGGCTAGGGGTGATGTGGCACACAGGCAATTGAGGTCTCTTCCTGTGCTCTTAGAAGTGGTGTAGCTCAGGATGCTGATCCAGCATTGGAATTTTGGCAGTAATGGAAAAAGCAAGCTTTTTAGATTGTCAAATTATTTGCCATAGAGTTGAGGGGCCATCTGCAGAAGGAGGGGAGGTCTACAGGTGAAACACCCTTCTGTCAATGCAAAAATTCCTGGCTGGCTGCATTCAAGTCCTAGGAATAGTCCTGTGACCCTTTAAATATTAAATACACAGCCCTGGTTTCTAAATGACCTGATGTGATTACACCTCCTGAAATTGTCCCACTGAGTCGTGGCTCAGAGTGCCCTGCTAGCTAAGAGGGACAACAAAGAAAGGAGAAAAGAAGGGCTATGTGAGGAGGTCACAGGGATTGGGCAGAGGGCAGGGCTGTGACATGCAGAGCTCACCAGGCTTCTCCACTTTTTTCCTAGGAAATGCTCTCGTGGCTGGACTCTGCAACAGGCTGGAACTCAGGAAGAAGAGAGGGCAATGAGGACCTGAATGGGAAAAAGTAGAATAGATGGATCAGGGAAAGGAGCAAGCCCAAGCAGCTAGAGAGGAGGAAGTGTAAGAAAGAAAAAAATAGCAGCCCAAATCAGACAACAAGCTTCAGAGAAGGCAGAAAAGAGGAACAGCATGAACAAATCAGAGTACATGAAATGCAATCTTTAAAAGCTCAGAATATAAGACTCTGTTTTGTTAAAGTACATCTCTGCTCTGTGGACATAATGCTGTAGACAAGAAATCAACAATCTCTGTGCTGCTTTAGCCACCTGAATTTCCCAGAGTATCAGAAATTAAAAAATGCAAAATATGAAAAAGTTATATTTTAAACATAGAGTTCCTCTCTGCATCCAGAGTGGTTAGTTGTATATGGGAAGAGGAGAGAGAGTTGTTTGCCTTTAATAAAAGGATTGTAGGGTAACACTGCAAATAGAACTGAACAATATTCAGGCCGCAACAATTTTTACCCACTCATGATGGAGCTGGTATTTTTATGAAAAATAAACCCATAATTGGATCAACCTGAGCCATATTTGGAAAAGAGTTATTCCTGCAACTCTGTTACTTGTGGAGAAAGCTATACAGAAACCAAGACTGCACAAGCCTGCTATTTCCAGCTGAGTAAAAATCTGTTATGAAAATAAAGCACACAAATTCTGTTACTCTCCACATAATGTATTTGTCTCAAAGTCATACCATACAGGCTTTTCAGAGTCCCAGGCAAGCTGAAGAACTATTCACGAGAGAATCTACATGCAACAGGAAGAGTTCAGTGTGTGATTGTGGAGTGGGACAGCTTTTTTTTTTCTCATGAAACAGATCTTTCAGAAAGAAAAAAACAAACAAACAAAAAAAAAAAACCAGAGTAAAAACTGCAGCTTCCAAAGTTCACCAGTGGGATTGTGTTGGTTTGAGCTAATTGGAGAATTTGAGTGAGAAATTAGACTATTGGCTGAGAGAGAGTTAAACACACTGTGTCACTTCACTGAGTTTTGCTGAGAAGAAAAAAAAAAAAGTTGTTTAAGAAGTGTTCCCAAAACAATCAGTTTAGCAGAGGGCTTCTGTCTGTTCGGCACTGCAGCTGCTCTCTCCTTTCTCTCTTTGTCTCTCCTTGGTAGCTAATTCAGAGTAAAATTACTAAAATTACTAACTCCTTCCTGCCACTAATCTGTCTGGCCGATCTTCAGCTTATCTGCAGCATCAACGGGTGGTGAAATAAGGCTGGGGAAGGGGGGAAAGGTGGTAGGGGGGGTTTGATTACCCTCTCTTGGGGATTTTGGTCTCCAGGAGGGGTGTGGTGCCTGTATTACCTTTTCACTGTATATATCTGTAAATATCTGTTATATCTTGTAAATATTTGCTTGTATATTGTGCATTGCTGTAAATATAAAGCTTCATTTATTAACTTCCAGTGTGTTTTTCTGAGTTTTAGCCGGGGTTTATAAAGGTGGGGGGGCAGGTAACTGCAAACCCACTACAGGGATCTAAGTAATGGTTTGTGGTATAGTCTGTGACATTGATGTCATGGAGCCTGCGCCTTGATGTACGCAGAATCAGCTTTATTGCCCAAGACAGAGGTTTATATGCATAAGAGAGCATATAAACAACAGGTAACCCCCAATGAAAGATTCCAGCATGGCAAAGGGCCGTCGGGGGGCATGCAAACACAGCAGGGGATTGGCCCAGCATGGCAGGTAGACAGGAAGACAATAGACAGCTTTATAGTTATAAATGGCATAAACAGGAAGCATCCTCCCTCAGTCTAAGAGATAGCTCACATTCCTCTCCACAAGGCTAGAGCCATGTTAGAGCAAACGCTAGCGCAGTAAGGAACAAGTCCTCCCTCAAAGCCTTTCTGTTTCCTTGGTCCATTGCTCACAAACTGCTATGTACTCCTTATCAGTCATCGGTCTCTGTAGTGAAATTTCATCCATACAAATTCCCACAGTATTCAAGAAAAGAAGTATCAAATGAGATTAAAATTGCCACATGAATTTTTTTTCAGTAAAATGCACTTTTTTTGTTGCTTGGTTTTGTTCTGTTTTAGATGGCAGTTTCCTTAGTACAGAATCCAAGCTTCCTTTTTGGGTTTTGTACAAATTGAGCAAGAAATTAGGAATATTATCTTAATACTGCTCACACTGACCCTGATCACTGTCCCTGATCCTCTGGTGACACAGCAGTACACATGTGCTGAGCACATTTCCAAGAGTCACCCAAGCCTTTCCACACCACTCCCAAATGCAGACATATGTTGTGAAGATATCAGGTGAGGGTTAGCCCCATCAACAAAGGAACAACTGATTTGTCAGTGCTACAGGTGATGAGCAAGGGGTTCATCCTAGGTGGAATTTGATAACTTCTCATTCTCCATTTTACTTAATATGACACAATCTACATTGAACTTAATCTGGTCAGGGTCCTGTAATATTTGCCTTCAAACTCTGCAAGGTGTTTTAGGCCCTTGGAGGCATCAGAAGACAGCCATGAACAGGTACCAGACCTTATCTTCTCGTGAAGTGTGGGAATGGCAATGTGCTAGCTTATTTTTCAGAAGCAACAAGTAGAAGCCTAAGTGGGTGTTGAATTTCACTGTCATGACACAGTACAACAAACTCCTCCTGGAAAGAGCCTGAGTGGTTCACCCTCATATTGTTGGATCATTCTGGCCTTGACAGCAGCTAGAGTCTCACAGGATGTTTCTCCTCAATGCCCCATTAGATGTACAAAAAAAACCTGTATGATGAAACAAGTCACTCTTTCTCTTTTCATTACAATCTTGATTTTATCACTCTACCCACTACCCCATATAAACTTGGGTATTTATTCTTCTTGAAGTTAGACATTAATGGTAGTACATGGGTATCCAAGGTGAGTGAATGTGAAGTGAAGCTAATGCCCATTAAGGACCTGTCTCTAAAATATTTGACAATAACAAATATTCAGTACTAATGTGAGATGCCATGGACTGACCACGCCATGCAGTCATCAGCCTATCCAGTGACCCCAATTCTTCCTAATGCCTAGCTATTCCCTGCTTCACGCTGGGCATGGGGGAAAATATATTACATCTCCCAGAGAAAGGCATTTTGCCTTCTGCTGAAAGATTTAGGGATCACTTGCCTGAAAAAAAAAAGTGCTAAGAGAACAGATTTAAATCTGCTCCCTTCCAAACTGCAAAAACCAGGCTTAGACCCCATGCAACAAAATGTGCCTGTTAACTACGATGTAGCATACCAAACAGGCTGCTGGTGTAATAAAATATTTATAACTAATTTTGTTAAATGAAACATGTACTTTAGGGCACCTTTTATAATTAATAAACCACGTTCCAGTTAATTTTGCACCTGATACTTCACAGTTTTATTACCAGGTACTACAAGGATACACAGTAAGTACCTACAACTGCCGTACTAAGCTGTAGTGTTTCAAACAGAAGTGGTTTCTCTCCTGAGAAGCTTAATATAATTTGTTTGTAAACATGTGTAAGGGTAGGACCTCTGCCAAACAAAAGGATGGGTTAGTAGGATGATGAAGGAATAAACCTTACAATGTGCATGTTATCGCAGAGCTACCGTAACAGAGTAATGAGGATGTTTTAGTAGAGACTTTAATGAAGCTGGATTTTACTGCCAGATAATGTTTAAAGATACTGGTAGGGTCAAGCTGTACTTAATGATGCATTAGATGACCTGAATGCAGGCATTAGCCTTGAAATAGCAGCTTGTGAAGCGAGTAAGGAATTCTTAGTGGATTATGGCTACATGAACATATCCAGCCTTTACCATTAAGTTGTCTAATTTGCACATTAGAGAGTAAAAGAATATATTTGAGAGGTTTATGCTGAAGTGAAACCTCCTACATCTGCTGTTCATCTTGTCAACAAGACAGAGGTTGTGAACATAAGAAACTCTTTAAAGATTTGTTCTAACCAGCTAGCAGATACGTTGCAGTCTTAGTTCACTGACTTGACAGCAATGCATAGTGCTGAACCATCTTTTGTTTGTTTCTGCTGTGGAAGCACAGAACAGACACTATCACCATTTCCCTTGGATGCCTGGCAGGGCAAACCTAGTCAGGATGGAGTTATTCAGTGGGACTTGTCTTGCTGTCAGAGGCTTAAAACAACTAAATGTGGGCATTTTCATGTTACAAATGCAGTCTGACAAGACAGCTCCACGTGTTTATTGTATCACAGAATCATAGAATGGTTAGAGTTGGAAGAGACTTCTAGAGGTCATCTAGTCCAACCTGCGCTGCAGTAAGCAGGGACATTCTCAACTACATCAGGTTGCCCAGAGCCCTGTTGAGCCTCACCTTGAATATTTCCAGAGATGGGGCCCCAAATACCAACCTGGACAAGCTGTTCCATGCTCCACCACCCTCATGGTAAAGAACCTAACACCCAATCTAAATCTACTCTTCTCTAGTTTAAAGCCATTGCCCCTCATCCTGTCACTGCAGGCCTTTGTAAATAGTCTTTCTCCAGCTTTCTTGTAGGCACCCTTCACCTACTGGAAGGTGGCCATTAGGTCTCCCTGGAACTTTCTCCTCTCCAGGCTGAACAACCCCAGCTCCCCCAGACTGTCCCCATAGCAGATGTGCTCTAACTCCCTGATCATTTTGGTGGCCCTCCTCTGTACCCGCTCCATCAAGTCCATGTCCTCCCTATATTGAGGGTGCCAGACCTGGACACAGTACTCCAGGTGAGGTCTCACCACAGCAAAGTGGCAGAATCAGCTCTCTGGATATGCTGGGCACACTTCTTTTGGTGCAACTCAGGATATGATTGGCCTTCTGGGCTGCAAGTTCACACTGTCTGCTCATGTCAGGCTTCTCATGCATCAGCAGCCACAAGCCCTTTTCCACAGGGCTGCTTCCTATCCCTTCATCCCCCTGCCTGTACTGATAGTGAGGATTCTTCCAGCCCAGGTGCAGAACTCTGTACTTGCTCTTGTTGAACTTCATGAGCTTCACCTGGACTCACCTCTCCAGCTTGTCCAGGTCCCTCTAGGTGACATCCTGTCCCTCTGGTGTATTGACAACACCACTCATCTTGGTGTCATCTGCAAACTTGCTGGTGGTGCACATGATCTCACTATTTCATTGTTCAAAATATTAAACAGCACAGGTCCCAGTACAGACCCCTGAGGGACACCACTTGTTGCTGCTCTCTATCTGGACTTCAAACCATTGAGTACCACCCTCCGGATGTGACCATGCAGCCAATTCCACTGAACAGTCCACCCATGAAACCCATATCCCTTCAACTTGGCAATTAGGATGTTGTGGGGCACCGCGCCAAAGGCCTTGCACAAGTCCATATAGATAACATCCATAGATTGCCTCCTGTCTACTGACATAGTCACTTTATCATGGAAAGCCACTAGGTTGGTCAGGAAGGATTTGTCCCTAGTAAAGCTGTCTTGAATCACCTCCCTCAGCCACAGTGGACTTGTGCCTTCTTTGCCTGATTTCTCACTTGTGGGGATTGAGATCTCCTGTGCTCTATGGCAAACATCTTTTAAGATCTGCCAGCTCTGTACTGCTCCCTTTTAGATTCCTTGAAGAGGTGGAAGTTTGCTTTCCTAAAATTAAAAGTCCTGACTTTGCTTCTCATTAGCTTCATACCCTTTAGGAGAGTGAACTGCACTAGTGCATGACTGCTGCAGCTCAGGCTTCCTCCAACTTCGACATCCCTGATGACTTCACTTGCATTTGTGACCAACAGGTCCAATAACACATCTCCTTGTGTAGGGCTGTTAATTTCTTGTCTTAAGAAGTTGTCATCTAGGCACTCTAGGAGCCTCCTGGATTTCCTACAGCTAGTCGTGCTACTTTTCCGACAGATATTGGGGTGGTTTAAATCCCCCAGCAGGATGAGAGCCTGTGACCACAATGTCTCCCTCAGCTGGAATAAAAAGGCTTCATCAATAGGTTCCACTTGATTGGGCAGCCTGTAGTAGACTCCTACCACAAGGCTCCATTTGTTGTCCCAATCCCTAATACCTAACCGTAAGTGTTCAACCTGCTCTTGGCTATTCTTTAGTGACAACTTTCTGCACTCTATCCACTTCTTTACATAGAGGGCAACACCTCCACCTCTTCCTCCTTTTCTGTCCCTTCTGAACAGCTTGTAGCCAACGATAGCCACACTCCAGTCATAGGATTCATCCCACCAAGTTTCCACTATGCCACTATGTTGTAGCTTTCCTGTAGCATAGTACAAGTGTCTTCTGAAGAAGAACTCTTATTCGGTTAGAGATAGAAAAATGGGTGTCTTGTCCCTTATATCTCTGCCTGGCAGAGCAAGCAGGGTGTGTAGTGATGAGGCTGGAGCAAGGGAGGAAGAAGCCTGGTCTGGTGCAACCGCACCAGCTCTTACTAGCATAAACCCCAGAGCTCTCTGTGGAGGGATGGAGTGGGAAATTCCCCTCTGATACACACAGATGTCTTTCATCTTTCCTGATCCATTGCATGCTGGCCTGGCCAGTCCCTGCAGACCCTGTGGCAAAGGGACAAGGCACCTTGAACTAAGGAGGCACCACTGCCATGTGGGTCAAGTCAAGGAAGGCTTGGGAGCTCCGTATGCCCACTGCCGGGGATATGTCAAAGTCTTGGGATCCAGCACTGCAGAATTAGGCGCTCCCATGGATTAAATACTAATGTGGCATTTTCAGTCTCACACTGAATGCAAAAGGCTAGGTCTGGCTCTACTGGTTCTTTGGAAACTGGCAGTTCTCACATATTCATTACTTCTACTGGTGCTCTGGGATCGATTTTTGCAAATTGTTGAGCAGATTAGCAAAGCCAAGGGCCTTAGTGTTCGCTGGCTTAATGGCTGGTCTTGCGGTAACCACTGTCTACGGCATGCATTAGCCATCTGCAAAACACTGCCCTGCTATACTTGTGCCAAATGCCCACATCCTTATTTCAGACCAGGGATTGACAGGGGGAAACGATTCTGTGCACGCAGTTTTCTTGCAAAACATTTATGGACTTTGTTTGCTTGTTTGTTTTTAAGGTTGTGCCAATATCTGGGTCATGCCCACTGCAGAGGAAGGCATTTATGTTTCAAATATAATGCAAAGCCAGGTGAGAAATGAAGGTCTTTAAGGAAGCTCTGTTTGAACGCTGAAAAAATTACTGTGGGTTTTTACTGTGTTTAACTTCCTTCTTTTTGTGCTGGAGTGAGTGCAGAGGAGGACAGTGAAGCTGGTGAAGGGTCTGGAAAACAAATCTTGTGAAGAGCAACTGAAGAAACTGGGGCTGTTTAGTTTGAAAAAGAGGAGCCTGAGGGGAGACCTCATCACTGTCTACAGCTACCTGAAAGGATGCATTGGAGAGGTTGGTGCTGGTCTCTTCTCACAGATAAATAGTGATACAACAGGAGGGAATGGCCTCAAGCTGCCACTGGGTAGATTTAGACTGGATATTAGGAACCATATTTTTCCAGCAAGAGTGTTCAGGTATTGGAAGGGGCTGCCCAGGGAGGTGGCACTGACCTTGGGTGTGTTTAGAAGTTGTTTGGATGTGGTGCTTGGGAATAAGATTTAAGAGCAAACTTTGTAGAGTAGGGATAATGGTTGGATTTGATCCTGGGGGTCTTTTCCAACCAGAATGCTTCTGTGATTTTGTGATGTTGGTCTGTCTGCAGAATAACTGGGGTTCCCTAGACAGTAGTTCAGGTTAGGAATACCTATCATAGCTGCTTCATTTTCATGTTGCTGCACCATTTTGCTGGAGTTTGCCCTAAAACTGGAGCCAGGACAGCTCAAGAGATGTGTAACCAGACAAAATATTCCCAGTTTCTTTTTGCCTGCTGAAACCAGCAGATGGGGCTTATTGCCTTTACATGCTTCTCAGAGAAACCCCGCGTTAACCACTATTTTATTCATTGTGTTTGCCAGGCAACAGCTATAAGGCTCACAGCTGCTTGTCCCTTTTCAGAGACATGAAGCATGTGGGCAAAACACATCCCACAGTGTTGAGAGCTTCAGGATTTCAAACCCTTACGAGTTGATTGTTTTTGTGAACTGTTTTCTCAAAATGCTGCTTTGCTGCCATCATAATAATTTGGGTTTTCGGTTAGGAGGAGGAAAACAGCAAGTTGTACCATCTTCTTGGACAGGTTTCAAAGCAGAGCCTGCAGAAGCAGTCTATAAGAGACAGTTTATGCCTCTGGTACAGGTTTGCTGAGGCCCAGGGGATCTTGTAAAAGTAGGAGTGATTTTGCAGGGAATGCTGAGTAGTGTGTGTGTGTGTGTGTGTGTGTGTGTGTCCAGAAAGGGATGCTCTGAGACCACTTGAGCCCTGAAGAAACAGGCAATAAGCCCTCAGAAATGCAAATTCCCAAGCTGTTCCCAGCAATGGTAGAAGTGCTATCCAACCTCAGTCTTGAGGGCAGAGAGCTGTCAGGTTCCCATGCAGGCTATGGGAGACTGAGACCTGTGATAAAACATACTGTGATCACACACAAATTCACACAGAATTGTTGGAGGCTGGAAGGGACCTCGAAAGATCATCTAGTCCAACCCTGCCTCTGCAAAGCAGGATCACCTATACCAGATCACACAGGAAAACATCCAGGCGGGTCGTATATATGTCCAGAGAGGGAGACTCCACAATCCCCCTGGCAGCCTATTCCAGTGTTCTGTCACACTCACAGTGAAAAAAATCCTCCTCGTGTTTACATGGAACTTCCTATGCCTCAACTTCCACCCATTGCCCCTTGTCCTGTCATTGGGAATCACCAAGAAGAGCCTGGCTCCATCCTCCTAGCACTCACCCTGTACAGATGTATAAATATTGATGGGGTCACCTCTCAGTCTCCTCCAAGATAAAGAGCCCCAACCCCATCAATCTCTCCTTGTAAGAGAGATGTTCCAATCTCTTAACCATCTCTGTGGCTCTGTGCTGAACTCTCTGAAGCAGTTCTATGGCCTTCTTGAACTGGTGGGCCCAGAACTGAATGCAGTACTCCAGATGTGGCCTCACCAAGGCAAAGTAGAGTGATCCCTCTCAAGGCCCTGTCACATGCTCCAGGATGGGATGATGACTTTCTCCCTAGATTTATACTCTCCAGAGAAACTGCCAGAAGCTGAAAGTTTGCCAAGCATCCACCTCACAGGCAGTGTTGTCTCTCCCAGTGTGACTTACATCTCTTGGAAAGTGCACAGAGACTGGGTTACACAGGTTAAAAAATAAGTAAATGAAAAAGAGCTGCTCAGTCATTTGACAAGGAAGTGGCAGCAGCAGTATGCTGAGGATAAAAGGTCAGGTACATATTCACACCATTCACTCCCATGTGAATAGCTTATCTTGTTCTTATTTATCTACTTATGTAAATAAGTGCTCCCTTTCTACAGGCACAAAATCAGAATAGAAACTTGCTCAGCAGACTGCATCTTCCTGTGAGCACATCTGTTAGATACTATTCTCTTTCGTTCCGTGTAGCTGAATTATTATGACTGCGTTAAAACAGTGATTTCTCCTTCCAGTCGTGAGTCAACAGCTCAATAGGTAATGATTTTGCTTATCGTTGAAACCAGTAGGAATTTCTTTCAGGATAATGTGTGCCTGACTGGCTCTTCCTGCTTGTAGCCCCACCACAGTGTCAGTGCTTTGTGCATTTTTAGAGTAGCCTGAGGTTTAAACTTTCCCTCTGATACTGGCAGAAGCAGTATTCTCTCTTGGGGTTCTCTTTTTTTGTTTGACTGGGTGTTTTGCATGGCCTGTTGTACAAGAACAGTTATGTTTTCTGCCTGTGACGGTAATTTTTAAATCCATCAACCCTGGTTTAGAAAAGGCAGCAGCCATGCAGCTGGGCTAGACTAATTTCCTGGCTAGTCTTAGCAGCTTTGGGAGCTAACCCAAAGGAGTCAGAGCTTCACGGAACTTGTGCTGCTTGGTGCTCTACTCCTGCAGTCCAGATTTGCCTTCTTGGGTTTTCTCCAGAAAATCTCTGCTCTTGTCAGACCCCACCTGCAGTACTGTGTGCAGTTCTGGAGCCCCCAGCACAAGAAGGACATGGAACTGCTGGAGAGAGTCCAGAGGAGGGCCACAAAGATGATCAGAGGGCTGGAGCACCTCTGCTATGAGGACAGGCTGAGGGAGTTGGGGCTTTTCAGCCTAGAGAAGAGAAAGCTTCGAGGAGATCTGATAGTAACCTTCCAGCATCTGAAGGGGGCCTACAGGAGGGCTGGGGAGGGACTGTTCACAAAGTCTTGTAGTGACAGGATAAGGGGGAATGGGTTCAAGCTGGCAAAGGGGAAATTTAAACGGGATGTTAAGAGGAAGTTCTTCACAGTGAGAGTGACGAGACACTGGAATGGGTCGCCCAGGGAGGTTGTGGCTGCTCCGTCCCTGAAGGTGTTCAAGGCCAGGCTGGATGAGGCCTTGAGTAACCTGATCTAGTGGGAGGTGGCGGGGGGGTTGGAACCTGCCTGTGGCAGGGGGTTGGAACTGGATGGTCTTTGAGGTCTCTTCCAACCTGGACCATTCTATGATTCTATTACTTCCTTCTTTCTGCGTGTTTGCACTGGAAACTTGGTGAAATCTCAGAAATACCAACGCTTTCCTGAGACTGGCAATCAGTGCTTTTCACCTCACTGGAAGTAATGCAGGATAAAAATCTCAAATGATTAATATCTGCATGATTTGGTTGTGTAGGGGTTGTGTGAATCGAAGATTTAAAAAACATTATAGGAGAAGAATGTGTATAGGATTGGCAGAGGAACCTGGGGAATCTGGCTCTGAAGAATCTGATCCACTTTCACAGGATTGTCAGGGGTTGGAAGGGACCCAAAAGGATTATCAAGTCCAACTCCCCTGCCAGAGCAGGACCATACAATTTAGCTCAGGTCACACAGGAACACATCCAGACAGGCCTTGAAAGTCTCCAGAGAAGGAGACTCCACAGCTTCTCTGAGGAGCCTGTTCCAGTGCTCTGTGACCCTTACAGTAAAGAAGTTCCCCTTTGTGCTGAGGTGTGAACCTCCTGTGCTGCAGCTTACATCCATTGGCCCTTGTCCTTGTCACTTTGAACACTTACTGGAGAATTATGTATTTCAAATACTTGGAACTGATATATACAACATGAATTCTTTGCATTAATCAAGACAAGAAGATAGAGGTAGACATAGGGAATTCAGTTATCAACTGTGTTCAGGACAGCTGAGCACCTAAACTTCCTATGAAGTGATAGTGCCCTCAGCACTGGAGAGGCTGTGCTTCAAATACTGTGTACAATTTTGGGCCCCTTGCTACAAGAAAGACACTGAGGTGATGGAGCCTGTCCCGAGAAGGGCAACAAAGCTGGTGAAGGGTCTAGAGAACAAGTTCTATAAGGAGCAGCTGAAGGAACCGTGATTGTTTAGTCTGGAGAAGAGGAGACTGAGGCTCCCCTCAGTCTCCTTATTGCTCTCTACAACTACCTGAAAAGAAGTTGTAGTGATGTAGGGGTTGGTCTCTTCTCCCTAGTATCAGGTGATAGAATGAGAGGAAATGGCCTAATATTGTGCCAGGGGAGGTTTAGATTGGATGTTAAGAAATATTCTTTATGGAAAGAGTGAACAGACATTGGAACAGGTTGCCCAGGCAGGTGGTGGTCACTGTCAAGAAATGTGTGGACAGGGCAGTTTGAGCCCTGATGGTCTTAGGATTGAGAGCTGAGCTCAATGATGTTCAAGCTCTTTTCAACCTAAACAATTCTGTGATTCTATGCATTTAAATCTAACTTTCTATTGAAAAATTTAAAAGTAGGTATTGAAATGTTAAGTGGTCATTGAGTACTATCAAGGTACTTAAAGTTTCGTTTATGCCATGTGCAAGCTGACTAATTTTGTCCTTAAATAACCAACTACAAGAAAAAGGCTTGCATATTCAGTTCACTTTCTGTCCCATTTCCAGGACCGTGGCGCAAGCATAGGTCTTATTACAGAAGGTGAAAAGTGCTCAGCAACTCTGTGGCCCCATTTCATCAAAGCACAGGCAGCTGCCAAGATCTAAGCTCCATGGGAGATGTGCAGATCTGCTTCCTTGCTTTGATGAAGTGAAAGTCTCCAGAACCTGCTTTGCTCCCAAAGAAGTGAGTTGCAGAGCTCCTATTGATTTCAATGGGAGAAAACCTTTTTTTAAGGGTAAGTGAATAAATGTCTTTCACCAATATAGAGATCAGCACTAACGTGTCTTTGAAACGTGAAATGCCATGCATCTCTGGTATCGTGATGAGTGCTGTGCTGCCTTGCTGCAGTGTGCTTTATCACCTAGCACAGACCTTTCCCCAGCCAGGCTGCCTTCATCTGCACACAGGAGCAGATCGAGAGGAGTCACATCTCCTCCAGATCACCTTGGGTTTCCATAGTGACTATTTGAATGCGATTGTCTTTATCAATCAGAGCCTCCTTTTCTCTCATAAGCAACTATAAAATCTCTCCTCGTTTCTATAGCAACCATCCTTAAACCCATATATTTGTTTTCTCTAGGCTTAGCTGAACTGTTGGATATAGTGCAACTTAGCTGCTGATGCAATGCTTCTTATATGTTTTTCCCCTTAATCTATCCTTTACTGTCATCCAGAATGATAGTTATGATCAGGCTACTGTCCTTTTTGTTTCAGTTACTTAGAGATCCTCCTTGTTGTCTAACCACACGAGCAATGCCTTTAAAAAAAAATCACCATTCTGATGAGGAGTGTTGAAAATTGAAACCTCTGGAGTTTAGTCTTTCCTTTCCCGTTTCAGACTCCTGTGTCATTCTGCATCCAGGCAGTTAGAAGAACAAGCAGTGCTGTTCTATTACTGCCCTTGTTACCCTACATAATTTCTTGGAATAATATGCAAGAATAGCACCTTCCCTCCAGTAACCTCAGCGCCAAGTACAGTCATTACTTAACAGCGCTGTGAGTTAGTCAAATATTATCATTGCAGTAGGAGGAATGTGCACAAGGTTAATGGCCCATCTACACTGCAGACCAAATAAATGTCAAGAAGGTTATTTCCTTTTTCAGCCTAAATGTGATAACTGCAGACAAGGCTGATATCACAGTGTCTGTGCTTTCCTTTGTCCAGACAGTAGGCAGATATAAAGTTATCTGAAAGAGCTGACACTGGCACGACCACAGCTATACTCTTACTTCATGATCTTTAAGCACACATTACTTTTCAGTCTCAAAGCTTGTTTTTTCCCTGAGTAGATCACAAGTGGAGGATGTGCTTAATTCAAGGTCTAGTAATAGAAAATTATTGTGCTTTGAAGCTCTGTGCCAGCATTTCCTGGGATCCTCTTGGTAACAGCAGATCACAGCCATACTAGATCTGCCTCTGTGCAACTTCCAGGCTGCATGAAAAGGTAGATGGACTATCAAAGGGGGAGAGAGGACTACAGCTCCAGCTATGGTGCTGGTTTGTAGCTGTCCTGAACTTTCCTTACTCCTCTTCCTCTGTATTAGGAAAACAACTTGGTTGTGGAGCAAGATGAAAGCATTATTTGCCTTTCTCTTAATTTTTGACTCGAAGTGGAAATCCATGGTCCCTGTGATGTTTTCATTTGCTCCCCGTTGCCCAGAGCTGACAAGCACTGGCAAGTGCTGGTGTGTTTGTGCGATGGAACAAGCAGCACATTCAGAGACACTGGCAAAGCTGCAGTCACTCCACTTTGCTCCTTAGGAAAAGAGTTACTAACAAACTGAAGAAGTACAAGGAAAGGCGGAAAAATAGACAGGAGGGTAGGGTTGTGGTCACATATTAGGGAAGAGCAAAAGAGCTCCGTGTCAGTTAATGGGAAACTCAGTAACTGTCATCAAGGATTAGGAGATCTTATGGGTAAAGGAGGAGGAATAGATCAAGATGATAAAAAGGAGAGGAGTTAACTACTTCTAAAATTGAAAAAGAGGGAAATATAGTGACTCAGGATCATGATGTTGAATTAACAAGAGGTGGTTTGTACTGTAGGGGCTTGACACACTCCCCACCCCAAGCTGTGCTGAGGGAGTTTTCTGTGCTTTTTCAGGGCACATCATTGCTGCAGCTCATCTTGAGTTAAAGGTGAAGGAGGGAAGGGGGAACAGAGAAGCCTCGAGAAGAAGGGGAGGACAGCTGGTCACGGGAGCTCTTCCAAGGAGAGTGGGAGAGGACCAATGTTCAGAGCCCACATGGGAGGAAAAGTGTTCCTGTTCAGATAGAACCACAATCTTCTTGTGACAGACTGAGGGGGTCCCTGGCCTGCCCAGGTAAGGGTGTGTGGGAGTCCTTGCTGTGGTGTGCTGGCAAAAAGCTGGGTGTGGAGGGCAAGCAGCCTTCATCAGCTGATAGTGTCCTAGCTGCTAGAGTGGGAAGTAAGTCACTGGTGTCTTTCCCAGTCATGAGCTCAGGACCATGGCTCCATTGCATTTCTTTGTGTATATCCAGACACCCCAGAGTACAGCACTGCAGCTCATGGTTCTTAATACTGCAATTCCATTTCACACCTCAGGAAAAATAAAATTACTTCTATTAATATCACCTTTGTGAAATACAAACTCCTTTCAATGGGAGTTTGGCTGGAGATGTTCCTCATCCCCAAGCTTTCAATCCCACAATGATTGCAGCAATCCAGGAGGCTCCTAGAGTGCTTAGATGATAACTCCCTAAGACAAGAAATTAACAGCCCTATACAAGGGGAAGCATCGTTAGACCTGTTAGGTCACAAACACATCAGGGATGTCAAAGTTGAAGGCAGCCTGGGCGGCAGCAACCACACCCTATTGCAGTTCACTGTCCTAAGGCAGATGAAGCCAATGAGAACCACACTTAGGACTCCAAATTTTAAGAAAGCAAACTTTTGGCTTTTCAAGGAGTTAATTAATGGGAACCTGTGGGAAGCAGCCTTTGAGAACAAGGGAGCAGAGCAAAGCTGGCAGGTCTTCAAGGATGCTCTTTATAGAGCACAGAAGATCTCAGTCCTCACATGTAAGAAGTCAGTCAAGGAGGGCAAGAGACCACCATGGCTGATCCGTGGCCTGCTGGTCAGACTAAGGGGCAAGCTGTGGCTAATATAGGAAATGGAAAAAGGGACTGGTGTTCTGGGAAGAGCATAGGTATGTTGCTCAGGTGTGTAGGGATGAGGTCAGGAAAGCCAAGGCATAGCTGGAACTGAACTTGGCAAGGGATGTTAAGAAAAACAAGAAAGGCTTTTACAGGTACATTAACCAGAAAAGGAAGTTTAAAGAAAGAATGGCCCTTGATGAGCAAAAGTGGGAAATTAGTTGTCAGCAGATGGGGAAAAGGCAGAAATTTTCAACAACTTTTTTGCTTCCATCTTCACTGGTAACCCCTCTCCTCATAGCTCTCATGTTGTTGTCCTACAAGTTGGAGACCAGGGTGACAGAGTCCCTCCCACTGTAAGTGAAGACAGGGTGCACGATCAGCTGAGGAACCTGAAGATCTATGGGACTTGATGAAATACATCCCAGAGTCCTGAAGGAACTCACTGACACAGTTGCCAAACCTCTCTCCATAATATTTGAAGAGTCCTGGCAGTCAGGTGAAGTCCCTGGGGACTGGAAGAAAGGAAACATTGCACCCATCTTTACAAAGGGTAGAAGGAGGACCCTGGGAACTACCAACCTGTAACCCTCTCCTCTGTGCCTGGGAAGATCATGGAACAGATCCTTCTGGATGTCACCCTCCTGGTGATTCATGACAGTCAGCATGGCTTTACTAGGGACAAATCCTTCCTGACCAACATAGTGTTTTTCTGTGATAAAGTGGTTAAGTCATTAGATAAGGGACACCCCATGGATGTGATCTATCTGGACTTGTGAAAGGCCTTTGACACATCCTCCAGAACATCCTGTTCACCAAATTGGAGAGATGTGGATTTCATGAGTGGACTGCTCAGTGGATAAGGAATTGGCTGGCTGGTTGCATCCAGAGGGTGGTACTCAATGGCTTGAAGTCCAGATGCAGAGCAGCAACAAGTGATGTCCCTCAGGGGTCCGTACTGAGACCTGTGCTGTTTAATATTTTTATCAATGACATAGTGCAATCAAGTGCACCACCAGCAAGTTTGCAGATGACACCAAGATGAGTGGTGTTGTCAATACACCAGAGGGACAGGATGTCACCTAGAGGGACCTGGACAAGCTGGAGAGGTGAGTCCAGGTGAAGCTCATGAAGTTCAACAAGAGCAAGTACAGAGTTCTGCACCTGGGCTGGAAGAATCCTCACTATCAGTACAGGCAGGGGACTGAAGTGATAGGAAGCAGCCCTGTGGAAAAGGGCTTGTGGCTGCTGATGTATGAGAAGCTCAACATAAGCAGACAGTGTGAACTTGCAGCCCAGAAGGCCAATCACATCCTGGGTGCACTAAAAGAAGTGTGCCCAGCAGATCCAGAGAGCTGATTCTGCCACTTTGCTCTGTTCTGGTGAGACCTCACCTGGAGTACTGTGTCCAGTTCTGGAGCCCTCATTATAGGAAGGACATGGACCTGATGGAGCAGCCACCAAAATAATCAAGGGGTTGGAACACCTCTGCTATGAGGAGAGGCTGAGGGACCTGGGGTAGTTCAGTCTGGAGAGGAGAAGGTTACAGGGAAACCTAATAATGACCCTCCAGTACCTGAAGGAGGTCTACAAGAAGGCTGGAGAGAAGCTGATTACAAAGGCCTGCAGTGACAGGATGAGAGGCAACAGGTTCAAGCTTGAGAAGAGCAGATTTAGATTAGATGTTAGGAACAGGCTCTTTACTATGAGGGTGGTGGAGCACTGGAACAGGCTGGCCAAAGTTGGTTGTTCGAGGCTCCATCCCTGAAGATATTCAAGGTGAGGCTTGGCAGGGCCCTGGGTGACCTGGTCTAATGGGCATGTCCCTGCTGACTGCAGGGTGGGACAGAATAGATGACCTCTAGAGGTGTCTTCTGGCCTGGACCATTCCACAACCAAACAGTTGTCCTCCAGATGAGCTTTTAGCTCTAAAAGCTCCAGGGCTTTTAGCTCTGTGCAAACTCCTGCTGCATTGCTGTACACTTCTGAGGTCTTTGCAAACTTGCTGAGCACTGCCCAGCATGGGGAGCCCAGCTCTGCAGAGGAGTTGGCAGCAGGCAGAGATGTAGCAGAAGGAAGCCACAGAGCAGTATCAGCCAGAAGGAAAAGCTGTTTTCTTTAGGCAAATGCCTTCAGTCCCTCTGGCTTCCTTCCAGTGACGGGTCGCTGTTGCTGGATAAACTTCCCTGAGAAAACTCACACAACTTTGCTCTCCAAAACACAAGTGTTAATAGAATTGGGCCCACTACTTTTGACTTGGCATATTAAGAACACACAGATGGCAAATACTTAACATGGAGCATTTCTTGTCTAAGCCTGCTGGTTTGAACTAATTGGAGGATTTGAATGAGAAATTAGACTATAGGTTGAGAAAGGAAAACACTGATGATGCTACTTCACTCATAGCTTTACTGAGAAAGAGAAAAAAAAAAAGGTTTTAAGAGTTGTAACCCAAATATAGAGAAGTCAGACGGTTTCAGACTGCTTTGGGATGTGGCTCTTGCATAGTTCTTTCTCCTTGCCTTTCCTAGCTGAATCTGAATAATTTCACTAACTTCTTTCCTGCTGTTAATCCCCCTTGGCCGATCTACCTTCACCTATTTGCTGAATGAAACAGATGGTGAGATAAGACTGGGGAAAGGGGGAAGGTGGTAGGGTGGTTAGAAACCCCTCTTAGGGATTTTGATCTCTGGGAGGGCTGTGGTATTTCTGTATTACCTTTTACTGTATATATCTGTAAATATCTGTTATACATTTGTCGCGAATATCAATTTAATTAGTATTGATACTCGCGGAGGGGGATCCTGGAGAGTCCCTCGGGTTCTCTAGATACGCGGCTGGCAGGAATAAATTCACGAGTTGCTCAAAACACAGAATAAACAGTTTAAACAGTCAGAACTTAGGGAACAGAGAGCTTACATACAAAACAGATCCCAGCCACGCCTATAAATGCCCGTGGAGTGCGAGGGAATACAATGTTTCCTCCCAAAGGAAAGAGAGAGAGAGAAGGACCAACTTATCCCAAATAGAGAGAAAAATGAGAGAAGGGGTTTTTGCCTTGCCGCTTCTCTGTAAGCTGCGATGCCTGTCACCGTTGCTGCTGCTGCATGTAGCTGGAGTTCCTCACAGCACAAGGGGAAGATGAAGAAGAACCCCTANCCACAACCCTCTCCCGGACCTTGTAACGGAAGGGGGAGGGGGACCCCAGGAGTCGAACCAACTCCGGGCATTAATCATGCCCATACCAGGACAACATTGTAAATATCTGCTTGTATATTGTATAAAGCTGTAAATACAAAGCTTCATTCCTTAACTTCCAGCTGACTGAAACCTAGCCTGGGTTATTTCAAAGTGTGGTGGGGCAGATAACTGCCGAATCACCACACCAAGCTTCAGCCAATGCACAGGCATACTCCAAAGTTACACACCACAAATCTTTTACTTTCACTAAAGCATTTATGTCCACAGTCAAGGTCTGTAGAAGCTACTGATAAAATACTCTCATTCTTTCTACACTAATCTACTGAAATTGTCTCATTTCTGCATATGTAACTCACATAAAATCTGTGCAAAATAAACGCCTGCCCTTTTCTGGCATTAGAAGTACGTTACAAGTCTGAAGTGAAATTCTCAGGATCTGGGAAATGCCAGAGCTGAAGCTATCTCTATAGTTGTACTTCAGATTCTCTCAGTGAAATGCTGCAAAGAAACAAAATACCTCTTATTTGACTTCCCACCACATCCCCCAGGCAGGCTGAGCCTTTTTTTTTTTTTTCCCCTTTTCTTTTTTCTTTCCTTCTCTTTTCCTTATGGATTTGCAGTGTTGAGGACCAGAGCTACTGATTTTTGCCTTGCCCATGGACAAGGAGAAGTGAACTCTCTGCTTGCTGCTATGTGCCTGGTACATAACCCCTTTATGTTACTGCAGACGCACTTGCTCTTCTCTACCCAAAACTGAGGAAAGAAGCACTCTGGGAGAAGTAGTTAGAGAAGCTGCTTTGCATTGCAATTTTCTTGCTGAAGCCTGTCGTTGTCTGCATGTGAAGCCCGTGAGAGCATAGCTCAGTAAGGACCACAGGAGTGTTGTTATGGGGGCACAGAAGAAGCACATTGTTTGCAAGAACTAGCTGCCTCATCCTCCTTATCTCAGCTCTCAGAGCCACTTAAGCTCTGCATCTTCCCTTCCCCTCAGGCTCATGTATTGGAAAACTGATGCAGAGCAATTCCACATTTTTCTTCCTTTCCTGGGGCTTGTACAGCATTCCTGGCAGTTCCTCCCTCCTTCCCTCTCTCCCTTCCCCCTTTCCTCAGGAGTGCAAGGGCATGGGCTGTGCATGTTTAACACCTCACTCCCTACACAGTATGTAACGGAACATCCCAGTCATCTTCTCAGCACCCACCCCCAGCAACATGACTGCTATTTATGCTTCTTGCTCACCTGCTCCCACTCCCATTGCACTGCATGGAACCAGAGCCTGTTGTGGGTTTTCCCTTGGGTGAATAACTCTATTGGCAATAAGACCCAGAAGCTGTGATGTATACTGCCCCAGTAGTTTCCATGAGATTAACCCTAGAGGGCAGGTAGACCAGTACCAGGTTTTGGCACACTGCTCACTGGGCTCTCATGTACTACAGGGTGCCCTGTCCCTTGTCCCGAGACCATTTGACTTCCAGCCTTTCTCTGATGCATCTGAACACCTCCCTCACAAGCAGGAGTAGCTTCTGTAGGAGGGCCTGTAGGTAATAATGGGATATTGCATTAAAATATGGCTGGCAAACTGCTCATCTCCACCCCTCATTTGAAAAGGGTAGGATGTGCTCTGAGGATAGTCATGGTGCCAGTCCTGAAAACGAGGTCACGGTTGTCCTCTCCTGTGAATTCCACCAGTGTGCAAGGTGATGCAGCCCAGAACTAGGCATCTATGTGCCCTACCAGCAGTGGCTGTCTAAATGCCACTTCTAGACACCTAGATTCAAGCTCTTTCCAAGAGAATTTAAGCTCTAAAGGACACCTAAGCTCATCCTTTGGCCCTCATTGTACTACTGGTGAGATACCTGACATCTCAGTAAAGGTAAGCTAAGGACATCCCTTTTCCATGCCATTCGATGGAAAACAAAGCTGGGACATGAAGGTGAGGATAAGGAGTGGGAATTTGAGTGTAAAGTTCGAGCTACTTTTCAAAGTCTAAACTTCCTTTTTCTTTTTGTGTGTTTTTCTTTAAAGGCAAACAGATGACACCAAGCCAGGTGGCTGTGTTGATCTGCTAGAGGGTATGGAGGACTTGCAGTGAGACCTGGACAGATTACACTCATGGGCTAAGGCTAATTTTATGAAGTTCAACAAGGCCAAGTGTGAGGTTCTCCACCTGAGTCACAACAAATCCATGATAAGGTACAGACTTGGGGATATGTGGTTGGAAAGCTGTGACTCATAGAGGGACCTGGGGGTTCTGGTTAACTGTTGATTAAATATGAGTCAGAAGTGTGCCCAGGTGGCCAAGAAAACCAACGGCATCTTGGCATGGATTAGAAACACTGTGGCCAGCAGCAGCAGGGACGTGATCATCCCCCTGTGCTCAGCACTGGTGAGGTCACACCTTGAGTACTGTGTTCAGTTCTGAGCCCCTAATTACACATGGCCTATGAGGAGCATCTGAGGGAGCTGGAGTTGTTCAGTCTGGAAGAGGCTGAGAGAAGACCTCATTGCTCTCTACAACTACCTGCTGGGAGGTTGGAGCAAGGAGGGGGCAGCCTCTTCTTGGTGGCAAGCAGCAGGACTAGAGGAAATGGCTACAAGCTGCACCAGGGGAGGTTCAGGCTGGATGCTAGGAGATAATTCACAGAGAGGCTTAGCAAGCATCAGAATGGTTTGCCCAGGGCAGTGGTGGAGTCACCATCCCCGGAGGTGTTTAAGCAGCATGTGTACCTGGCACTTAGGAATGTGGTTTAGTGTTCACCCTTCTATGCTTGGTCAAAGATCAGACTGGATGATCTCTTCCAACTGTTTGTTTTCTCCAATTCTGTGACAACAGAAGTGTGAGATTTTGAAATGGAAAAGCACTTATTTGAGTTCAGCAGTATTTATGAAGAAGCAGCAATCACCTGATTGACCTTTGAGAGCAGCGGAAGAAGCTGCATTTCTTCTTATATTTGTTACACCTGTGTCCCGGCATAGAATGACGGAGCATCCTAGGATTAATCCAATCCTGGGCTCTCTTCTCCCTCTACTGTTAAAAGGTTTGGTAGGGGGTGAAGGGTGGGGCATCCCAGGTGGCCCCGGGACCCAGGGCGGGGGACCTCGGGATGCCCATATACGTCGAACCTTGAATCAATTGGCCGGCCAGGAAATGTTGGACGCCTGATGGACAGTTTCGTACGCCCCGCAGGGTACTTAAATGGGTCAGCAGCCGTTTTCCGAGCTCTTCTTCCCGCTCTCCTCGTCCACTGCCATGCGTGCAGCGGCTGGGAGAAGCCCCAGCCACGTGCGCAGCGACGGGCAGCGAGGCACGGCAGCTTTATTCCACGCGGCAAGGCTGACCCCTCTCTCTCTTTTCCAGTTTCTCTCCCTCTTCCTAATCCCTCTTTTATTTTCCTTAAATCGGTTTCCCTCCTTCCGCAGTCTCCCCCCTCGGTTCGGGAAAAGGCGTGTTTCCCCACCTTTGCCTCGCGCTCCCGCGGGTACCCATAGAGGCGGTCGGGATCTGTTTTGCATGTAACCTCTCTGTTTTCCCCCAGTCCTGGTTGTTAAACGTTTATACCTGACGTTTGAGCGATACTCGTGTCTTTTCTGCCGACCGAAATCCAAAGAACCGGCGAGGAGGGCACTAGGACCCCTCGCCCCACGGGACCTCGCATTTAATTAGCCCAATCCCGTGATAACCTGTGTAGGAATTACTGCTGGTGTCTACAGCAAAGTTTTGGGTCCAGTGCTAGGCTGGCTACAGGAGGCAGAGATGGGTGGTTGAAGACAGGACATTACAACAGGTACTATCTGCATTCTCTGAAGAGGGGTAAGCGGTTTGCAAATTTCTGGAAGACTGGAAAACATTTAAAGGACACAAGTGAGAGTGGATTTTTAATTTTTTTTTTTTCCCCACAGAAAGAAAGTGTGATGAGATCTGTGAGGAGGTGAACAGGAGCAAAGTAACTAAGGTCTTCCCTGACATTGCATAAGCCTTGTCCCAAGGCCAGATGCATAGTGTGGGAGTTTATGCTGCAAGTAAGGGCGCTTTTCTGGGGGAAGTTCCTCCCCTGAGAGATTGCTGAAGAATTAGTCAGATTCATGTGCCTTCAAAAGAAACATATACTACAGCTTCTGGAAAGAAAAGACTAAAAATAAACACAAGCAGAGCTGTGGTGCAAACAGATGGAGCTGCCCAGCCCAAGGAAGCAGGCTCTGGCCGTCTGTGCGTGGGTCTGCACAACTGCAAAAGATGTGCAAGTCAAAGGATGCTCTAATAGAATCAGTTATTTGTGCTGTTGCTCTTCAACACCATAGAGAGCACCACTGCTGTTTGTAACACAGCACTACACCCCAGTCAGGGGCCCTTGACCTAGGCATAGGACTAAGAACATCCAGGAAAGGTTCTGTAGTCTCCAAGAGGAATAGTAATACCAGAGTGGAAAATCGCAGAGTGGGAAGTTATTACTACTCTTCTTTGAAGATGACTGAGTAAATGTGCTCATACTTTAATATTTGAATTAACCATATGTAAATACTATATCTTCTTCTAACTTTGGAAAAATATCTTGACAAATGAAAGACATCATAAGCAGTGTACTGAATGTTCTTTTAGGTATACTGTGGCTCTCAGGTGGGCAGAAGAACAAATGTGTGCTTTGTAAATAGAAAAATTGCATCCAAAAGAGATAGTCTGTTAGCAAAAAAATTATAGGAAACTTTTAAAAGAAAAGCCAAAGCTTTTTTTCTTGGTAAAAAATAAACCAGCAGAAGTCTCTTTGCCATTGCTAGACCCTACTATAAACATAATGTGAGGCATTATTCTAAAGGAAAACAAAACTGGTTTTGTTCTAAAAATGCTATAACAGCCCCTTTCAAAGAGTTGCTGGACTTCTTTACTAAGATGTTGCCCCAGCGTGAAACTTCAGTAAAAGCCATCATTCAGCAGCCTGCTCCCCATCTCAGTAGGCTCAAGCTTTCCCGTTTAAGTGTTTGCATCTTTAACTAGTTGTAATGAAAGCCATCAGTGGTGATATCTGATACAGCCTTATGAGGCTGTGAAGGGCCAGCCCAAAAAAATTTATATCAATACATTAAAACTGCGTCAGAAAAAGGCAAAGGCGGAGGGTTTACTGCTCCACTACAGCCACTGTATGTTTTGCTGTGTCAACAGGGCATGTTTTGTTCATTTGACATCATTCATTACAGAAAAGTAATTCTGATTTGTGTAATGTAAGTACTTCTTAAATTCTTTTGTATTTAAGCAGAACAAGTGCCTATGAGTCAGGGTGAAAGGAAGGGTAAGGGGACATTACAGTGGAGGTCTGCTACTAACCAGAGACACCAACTGGACAAAGCCCTTCATAGGACTCACTGCTCATTCACAAGTCCCAGTCCTCGTGCGCAACTTGAATCATAGAATGGTTTAGGTTGGAAGAGACCTCGAAGTTCATCCACTTCTAACCAACCTGTGCCACAGGCAGGGACACCTCCCACTAGATCAGGATGCCAAAGACCTCATCCAACTTGGCCTTGAACACATCCAGGGAGGTAGCAGCCACAACCTCCCTATCCAACCTGTGACAGTGTCTCACCACCCTCACTGTGAAGAACTTCCTTCTAACATCCTGTTTATATCTCCCCTCTGCCAGTTTGAATCCATTCCCCCTCGTCCTGTTATTACAAGACCTTGTGAACAGTCCC
>VWZI01018391.1:52491-92744 GCA_013396835.1 Psilopogon haemacephalus | reverse complement strand
AATTTATGGCAGTGACACCATCCACGCAGCCACATATTAAAAGACCTTCCTGTTCTTTTAAACTGTTCAGTTTTACTTCCATTCCATTTTAACTAAGGTATAACCACTCTTCTGAAGAGGCTGTACTATAGCCTCACAGCTCTAGCAACTTTCTCTTCAGTTAAAATTTTGTTTTCTTAAGATGCAACAGAAAAACTTCTCAATTCTGGTCCTGTCATATAGCATAATACTATACCATCCACTCCAGTCTTACTTATTTAACAAAATATATTTCAATTAGTCCCAAACATTTATTTTAATATCCTGTAAGGCCTCTTAACCATAAACTTTGCTTCCTAATTCTTTAAATAACCATTCTTGTAAAATATGGCCAGTGATGAATGCTTCAATTCATGAGTAATTTTTATTATTTAGATGTTAGCTATAGTGATCACAAAGTCATATTAAAACATGCCACTACCTACCAGTCCACGTTCCTTCCTGCCTCCCTTTTATGCAAAACTACTTCTTGCATTCTATTATACTTCCAGTAAGAGCTGCCTGTACACAGGGGATATTTCGAGATGCTTGAAAAGTATCTAGATTGAAATCTAGAGAAGGTAATGGAAGCAGTAAAAAACCCAAGACCCCTCTATCTTGGTTTTGTCATTTGACTCAATCTTTTAAGTACCCACATTGTACATCGCTGAAGTGAAAAGGATAACATCAAGATGCAGAAATTCACGGCAAGTATTACATAGCAAAAGCAGGATGCTACAGAAAGCCAGGATCCTGGAATCTACTTAAGGAAATCCAACCTTTTATAGTAATCATCCATACTGGAAAAGAATCTTCTAAAGTAACAAGGAACTATGGAGCAGCTACTCTTTTTGACAGCAATTTATTGACTGTATAAACTATATTATCTATCATAAATCAACACTGCCAAGAACTGATTGCATTCTAGGCATAATATAGGAACAGTGACTATATCCAAAATAAGATACCAGATGACTTTGCCATGATCCATATGAATTCAGTGTCTTAACTGGATCTATGCAATTTCTAGGATGGCTGAAGACACCATTTGATAAAGTAGGGCTTGAATGTCACACACACCTAACTGGCAAGCACACTCACCATAGGCTAAAATCCTGTACCCTCACTCAGGTGAATACACCTTCTGCCTTGCTTTAAATAAGTGCTAAATACAATGCAGCCCCTAAAAGCTCTGGTTAATTTTAGTACATTTTATATCTTTTCTCTTAAGGTGTACATCAATATAGGCCACAGTGACTTAGAAATTTACTATTGTGAGAAAATTAAGGTGGATTATCAAAAGGTATGAAACTAAAACAATACAAAAAGTAAGAATACAGAAAAAATAAAGCGGAGTAAAACTGCTTTGCTGAACTAAGACACAGCAACCTACAGCCATATCAGACCAAATAAGATCATCCAAATGGGATTTAGCTTTTTTAATGTATACATATTAGCTTCATACTCTAAGCTGATTATTCTTTCCTTCCCTGAGTGTTCCATGTAGAGAAATCTTTACTGTGATTGATTACCTCCTCCAGGGAGTAAATATTTAAAAAAGAGGCTCAGACAACAAGAAGCCTTGCAGAAACAAGGGGGAGAGATTGATGCTGCTGTCACATAGCTCCCAGTTTCTTAATTTATTATGACAGTCTGAGAATCTAACTTCATAGGTGACAGTGACCAAGATTTATTTTACACTTTTGATTATTTCCCCATACCCAACAAAAAACTTTGGACCTATGGTGATTTACACTCTCACTTGTTTTGGTACCTCTCAGATCACATTGGCCTAAGAAAGCAAACATATGTCAAATTAACATGTAAAGAAAGTTTTATCTCATTTGAACTCTGAAGATTGATGTGGGGTGACCAAACATTAGAGTACGTTTGAAGGGAGAAGTTTTCAGATAAAGAAATAGAAAAATCAGGAAAAGAAAGTTTTTTACCCTGAAAGATTGTTGTGCAACTTGCAGCATCAATTTTTGTGCATGCAGCCACCACAGCTTTTCTGGGGGTAATTCAGTATCTTAATACCTCTAGGCTCACATTTGCAGGGGTCCTCTAATCCCTAGGTCCTTAATAGGCTTCAAGACCCAATCACTGCAAGTCAGTTTGCAGACATAGATAAGACACAAAGGGTTAAACTATACAGATAGATTTATCGTTAAAACTTGCCTTTCAAGACTTTTCATCCTGTCTCTAAACAGATAATACAGATGGGTCTGTTCCCATCTTGTGCTTCTGCCCCTCACATTTAGAACAGATCCCCAGTACTCCATCACTGAACCCTGATTTGGGAAGCTGGCCGCCTTCACTTAAGACAGTAAACAATTGCCAAGTCTTTTAGCTCTGCTCGAGTAAAACTCTCACTGGAATCAGTGAAAAATGGTAAAACCTTCAATATTTAGGTCAAGAGCTTTCTCTACAAAAATGTCATAATTTTATATGTGTTTTAATAAAAATGAAAAGTTATGGAGAGAAAGCTCTCTGGTGTATTCAACCCTCCCTCATCTGCCAAGGACTCTCAGATCAGCAACCATGAAAACCTGAAAGAAAGTTTATGAGTGATAATATTACTAGAGGCCCTGCTGATGTGCTAGAGGAGGACAATATTTAACTGTCAGCTCACCTAATAGAGTCATAGAATAGAGTCATAGAGTCTTGGAAATAGGAAAGAAGAGCAAAGAAAACTGGAAGACAGGCAAGAAAATGTATAATTTTTCAGCTTCTCTTCAAAATATTTGGGTTTACTACACTAAAAAAACTTCCTAAAAGCTGCTTGGTTTTATAATAAGAATGATCACATTTTAAAAAATCAAAACAAACCTATTTGAGCTGTTGGGAAACACAAAGAACACAAACATCAGTAACAGAAGCATTCAATGGGAGCTCAAGCAAGACACACATTGTGCACAGCTGTTTGGAGAAGATGAAAACTAAAGCTAAATTAAAAAATGGAAGACACTGCTCTCTTTAATTATACCAGTGATTATGCAATCCTAAATGAGTTATGTACCATTTCTTGCCATTTTACAGCTGGGAGCTTCAGGAACGATTTCCCCTACACTTGCAACTCTCCTCCCACTGCATGTTGCAAGGCAGATTAGGCAATAATCTCTCATCCCAGGGTATACATTCAAAGAGAAGGGGAGGAGGGGGCAGACTGAGGTCTCTAACAGTGTTGGGCTGATTTCGAAAGAAAAATATAGAGCCCTGAACTTTGACTCAAGGAAGATGATTCATATGATGTGATAAACATGCACATGCATTCATACCAGTACTCTTCTTGTCATCTGAGTCAGTCTGTAGATTATTACTACTCATCTGGGAATTAAGCCTGTATGTCAGGGTTAAAACCTCTCCTCTCTTAAAATAAACCAACAGAACTGCAAGAACTTGAGTATAGATCCTAACCTCAGACCTTAGGAAAAGAAAAATCTATGATTTCAAACATGAACTTAATTGCTATACTGATTGGGGACCCCAAGGCCCATTTTCTAACAGGGAGATGTTAATCTGAGGCCTGGGACTATCTGTTTCTGGTTTGTGTCAGATGTTTATCCTTCAGCTGCAGGTTCCCAAATGTCTTCCTGTGATTCCCAGGCTCTTCCTGGAATCCCAGACTCTGGGAGTAAGAGAGCAAGTCTGGAAAGAGGAGGACTCTCCACTGGTCAGTGAGGACTGGGTTAGAGATTGTTTGAGTGAGCTGAACATACATAAATCTACAGACCCTGATGTAATACACTCACAGGCCTGGCTGATGCTGTTGCTTTCCCAGTCTCTAACATCTTTGAAAGATCCTGGGGAATGGCAGAGGTGCCTGAGGACTGGAGGCAAGCTGATGTTACTCCAGCTTTCAAAAATGATAACAAAGTGGGCCCGGGAAACTACAGACCAGTCAGCCTCACCTCCATCCCTGGGAAGCAGGGATGGAGTAGCTCAGTCTGGAGGTTATCTCTAAGCACATGGAGTAAAATAGGTTATCAGGAGCAGTCAACATGAGTTTACCAAGAGGAAATCATGTTTGACTAATCTGATAGCCTTCTGTGATGAAGTGACTGAATGAGTAGACAAAGTGAGAGCAGTGGATGTTGTCTTCCTTGACTTTAGGAAGGCCTTTGACACTGTCTCACATAACATCCTCCTGAGAAAGCTCAAGAAATGTGGCTTAGAAGAGTTGAAGGTGAGATGGACCAGGAACTGGCTAAACAACAGAGCCCAGAGGGTCATGATGAATGGCACAAAGTTCACTTGAAGACCTATAGCTAGAGGTGTTCTCCAGGGCTCAGTGCTGGGTTCAATCTTGTCCAACATATAATCATAGAATCAGTCAGGGTTGGAAGGGACCACAAGGATCATCTAGTTCCAATCCCCCTGCCATGGGCAGGGACACCTCACACTAGATCAGGTGGCCCATAGCCTCATCCAGCTTGGCCTTAAACTCCTCCACGTATGGGGCTTCAACCACCTCCCTGAGCAACCCATTCCAGGCTCTCACCACTCTCATGCTCAACAACTTCCTCCTCACATCCCATCTGAATCTCCCCACCTCCAGCTTTGCTCCATTCCCCCTAGTCCTGTCACTACCTGATAGTCTAAAAAGTCCCTCCCCAGCTTTTTTGTAGGCCCCCTTCAGATACTGGAAGGCCACAAGAAGGTCACCTGGGAGCCTCCGCTTTTCCAGACTGCACAGCCCCAACTCTTTCAGTCTGTCCTCATAGCAGAGGTTCTCTAGACCTCTGGTCATTCTCATGGTCCTTCTCTGGACACCTGCCAGCACATTCATGTCCCTCTTGTAATAGGGGCTCCAGAACTGGATGCAGTACTCCAGGTGGGGTCTCGTCACAGTGGAGTAGAGGGGGAGAATCACCTCCCTTGACCCACTGGCTACACTTCTCCTGATGCAGCCCAGGATCTGGTTGGCTTTCAGGGCTGCAAGTGCACGCTGCACTATCCAACCCTTCAGATACTGGAAGGCCACAAGAAGGTCCCCTGGGAGCCTCCGCTTTTCCAGACTGCACAGCCCCAACTCTTTCAGTCTGTCCTCACAGGAGAGGTTCTACAGCCTTCTGATCATCCTAGTGGCCCTTCTCTGGACATCAGTGACCTAGTTGAAGAGATGCTGGAGTGTACTCTCATCAAGTTTGCTGATGGTACAAAATTGGGAAAAGTGGCTGACACATTGGCGGCTCAGACAGCCAACCGTGTCCTGGGCTGCATTAAGAGAGGCATTACCAGCAGGGCAAGGGAGGTGATTCTCCCCTTTTACTCTGCTCTTGTCAGACCCCACCTAGAGTACTGTGTGCAATTCTGGAGCCCCCAGCACAAGAAGGACATGGGACTGTTGGAGAGAGTCCAGAGGAGGGCCACGAAGATGATCAGAGGGCTGGAGCACCTCTGCTATGAGGACAGGCTGAGAGAGTTGGGGCTTTTCAGCCTGGAGAAGAGAAGGCTTCGGGGAGACCTTATAGCAGCCTACCAGTATCTGAGGGGGGCCTACAGGAGGGCTGGGGAGGGACTGTTCACAAGGTCTTGTAATGACAGGATGAGGGGGAATGGGTTCAAATTGGCGGAGGGGAGATTTGAACGGGATGTTAGGAAGAAATTCTTCACAGTGAGGGTGGTGAGGCACTGGCACAGGTTTCCCAGGGATGTTGTGTCTGCTCCCTCCCTGGATGTGTTCAAGGCCAGGCTCGATGAGGTCTTGAGCGTCCTGATCTAGTGGGAGGTGTCCCTGCCTATGGCGGGGGGTTTGAACTGGATGATCTTTGAGGTCTCTTCCAACCTAGACCATTCTATGATTCTATGATTCTATGATTGTCAGGCAGTGCTGCCATCCAGTGAGACCTGGACAGGTTGGAGCGCGGGACAAAGGAGAACCTGGTGAAGTTAAGGATGAGTGTAGAGTCTTGCATCAGGAGAGGAATAACCCCATGCAGCAGTAGAGGTTTGGGGTTGACCAGAAAAGGACCTTGGACTCCTGCTGGGCTGGTAATAAATTATCCATAGGACAGCAATGTGCCCTGATAGCTAAAAAGACCAATAGTATGCTCTCATTAAGAAGAGTGTGGCCAGCAGGTTGAGGCAGGTTCTCCTCTCCCTCTACTCAGCCCTAGTTGGACCACATCTGGAATATTATGTACAGTTCTGGGACAGGAAACTACTAAGGGACTGAAGCATCTCTCTTACAAGGAAAGACTGAGACACCTGGGGCTGCTTCACCTGGAGAAGAGAAAGCTGAGGTGGGACCTTATCAATGTCTACAAATATCTGAAGTGTTGCTGTCAGGAAGATGGAGCCAGTCTCTTTTCAGTGATGCCCAGAGATAGGACAGGGTGCAACTCAATCACAGGAAATTCCATCTCAACACAAGAAAAAACTTTTTTCTGTGAGGGTGATGGAGCACTGGAGCAGGCTGCTCAGAGAGATTATGGAGTCTCCTTCTCTAGAGATCTTCAAAGCCCACCTGGATGCATTCCTGTGTGACCTGCCCTAAGAGATCTTGCTTTGCAAGGGGATTGGACTTGGACGATCTCTGGAGATCCCTTGGCTTCATCCAAATGTAATGCACTAAACTGACCAGTCCTCCATCAGCTGAAGCCCTACTGCCACTAAAGGAACAGAGAGTTTCTTTCCATACGATAATTCCTATTCCAGTATTTTGAAAATGAACTAAAAAAGCTTTTATCTTCCTAGATATATTTTGGAATCACCATAGGTGTAGTGGTGCCAAGGTCCCCTGAAATTCTCACTGAAGACATATTCTCAAGTCTTTTTACAGCATTCCCATCAAATGTGTATCTTACTTTCGACAAATGTCAGGCTTACAACGCCAGGCTCAATCTAACTCCTCTGTTGTCTGCTATCTGCCTTAACAAAAGCCTCCAAGAGGACAGAGTACAACTGTACTCTACTGCCAAAGAGGCCTCAAACTAGCAATGCACTTACACATATGCAAAACTCCAGTCTTCTCACTTCATATTAAACCAAGAAAGTAAAAAAAAAAAAAAAGTAAATAAAAAATTCCCATGTCAAATTAGAAACTCCTTTAAATGTCATGTTGAATCAAAACAGGCAGTACGTTCTGAATAACTGGTTTTAAAGGCATAAGTCTTATCCCTGGATAGTCTGTAGCACAGACTTAGGTTTTACCAGGTATCTGAAAACAGACTGTGATTTACTACAAATGGGTAACATCTTTGGTCCTACCAGGAAGGTTGATCAGTTATGCCACAATCCCTCTTAAAGGCAAGAGAGTGGCAATGAAAGTTGATAGCATGCCCCAACAAAGGAAAAAAAATCAATTTATTTGTAAGGTCATGGAGAAAAAATGACCAGACAGTAAAGAACATCTGGACCAGTGAACTGATAGTTTATTAAAAACCAAAATGGAATGGTATTTCATATATGAGAGGGGGAAACATATTTTCATGCCTGGTTTCAAATGAAAGACTAAAAAAAACAACCTATTGCATGAGACCAAACAGTCTTGCATCCACTGAGCAGAATTTACAGCAATTTTGAGAAAGAACTACTGCTGTTTCAAGTGATTACTGTGCTAAAATAAATACTTTTTACCCAGACAAGGACCTCATCACAGTTTCAATTCCCTCTGTTGTCATTTCATGTTATATTTGAGAAATTCCTCCGTCAAACTGTTGAACAGAGAATGAGTTGAGTTCCCCTGAGGATTGTTTTGAACATTTTCCAGTACAAATTTTAACCACGAATTCTTAACCAAACACTGCCTCCCAACTAATAAATAAATAAAGAAGAAATTTAACTTGATTAGAAAGAAAGAAAAATTGAAGCAAGAACTCAGGGGAGAAACCTTAACCTATCAACTGCATCTGATGTATTTAGTTGTGAATACTGCAAGCTTGCTATTTATAAAGATGATTTTAAACATCTTGCTATACTAACAAGTCAGATTTCAAGTGAAGGTTTGAAAAGGAATGTAAATCCTTACAAGAAGAGATAGTTTAAGATTTTGCACAGACTTACTCAAGCAAGTCCTGACTTAATGGTTGTCTGCTACAACCTGGATCACAATGGCCTACAGTGAACCATCATAGGGTCTTGTTTCTAGGGTTTCTATCTAAAACTACTACATAAAGATTTCAAGAACGATTAAACACAGGTGGAGTCACCAAGAGAGCTACTCAGCTGTCTAAATACTGCAGTCAGATGCGATTTTAGATTCCTAGTATTATTCTATCTAGACTACACCTCACACTCCAAATAGACTCATGTAGATCTCTGGACAAAATGATCCTTATGGTTCCTCTTCCAACTTGAGATATTCCACGATTCTATGATTTAACACTACATCTATCAGCTCCAGAGTGCTCTTGCTGTCATAATACTCCTACATTTATGCAGACAAATTGCCCCTTAAGAGTTCTTCCTGCCTTTCTCACTGTGATAACAAAACAGACTCCAATAGTAATGTCTGGAGGGCCAGAGGATAAAGGATATTTTGAGTCACTCCTAGCAAATCTTTGGTCCAAGCACATACACATTCATGGTGCTGTGTGAGAAGACAGCTCAGACAGGGTTTTCAAATTCAACCTGCCACATGTTTTATAGGGTCATCTAGAAATTCCATGGAAACTACATTCTATACAAAATTCACTACAGCCCTGCCTAATGTGAATAAAGATTTAACTTCATCATAGTGTGATTGAACATTAACTGCCTTTTCCAAGAGAAACATAAACTTGATACATAAAATGTATGATATGGTAACTAACTAGCAATATTAACTTTGACAGTTCTGTAAAGCCCTTTGGAGGTGGGGTGAGGGTGGGAGGATGAGGAGAGGAAAAAATTAGTAGAAGAATGCATTGAAAGGTGAAAAAAAGTGTTATTAATCTTGTGAAGTGTTATTTTTCCCCCTATAATATGTGAAAAAAATGTGGTTATTCAAAATGCAAGAACAGGTGGAAATCAAAACTTCAATTCTTATCAGTGCTCTATTTCCTCATGTGGTGAAAGTATGTATCTTTGGAATAAATTACTGAAGTGTCACAGATTGAGCTGAATCTGCTGCTGTTACTCATACCATGCTGCAATCATGCTAGCTTAACAAAAATAGACGTGCTAACTGGAGCAAAGTATGATGGGGCTTGAAGTTTCGATTGCAATATGGGAGGCTTCCTGTTCTAGCTGCTGGTTCTGGATTCTTGGGGTTTGGCTCTTTTCTGCAGGCATGGCAGTGGAATGGGTGGGATCACAGGTCACAGCATGTCAGGGATTGGAAAGGACCCGAAGAGATCATTGTGTCCAATGCCTCTGCTAGAGCAGGACCATACAATCTAGCTCAGATCACAGAGGAATGCATCCAGACAAGTCCTGAAGGTCTCCAGAGAAGGAGCATCCACAACCTCTCTGGGAAGCCTGTTCCAGTGCTCTGGGACTCTTACAGTCAAGAAGACCCCCTTGTGTTGAGGTGGAACCTCCTGTGCTGCACCTTATATCCATTGCTCCTTGTCCTATCACAGAGAGCAAGTGAGAAGAGCCTGTCCCCCCCACTCCTGACACCCAGCCTTCAGATATTTATAAGCATTTATTAGATCACCTTTCAGTCTTCTCCAGACTATGCAGCCCCAGGTCCCTCAGCCCCGCCTCATAAGGCAGTGCTCCAGTCCCCTAATCATCCTCATAGCCCTCCATTGGATGCTCTCCAGCAGATCTCTGTCCCTCTTAAACTGTCAAGAGTCAGGTAGCTCCTGGTTTGGTTCTCTATTTTATGCTTCCCTCCTACACACACCCTGTATTTCACTGTACTTCTTCTGTCAGCAGGCTAAGCACTAATCATACATTGTAGCATTAGATTTATTAGAGTATTAGCTAAGATAATTATACACTGTGATTATGACATCTCATGTTATATTAAATTTTCAGCTCTTTATCTCAACCTTGAGTTGTTTGTGTTAGTTTCCCATCAAGGAGATTGCTCTGTATCCTGCACATGCTCTGTAATTTTTCTCTTTATCTTTTCTTTCAAAGACAATTCTGCACTTCTCTCCAATTCGTTTGAAAGAGTCTCATTCTGTTGTTTCTTTAAAAACCATGACACCACCTCAGGTTGCAGGAAATAAATCTAATCTGTTCTGCTCGAAATACAAACTTGGAAGTTGGAGCAAAAAGTGTGTCAATGGTCAGGATATATAATCCATCTCCACAAATACTACCCAGTTTGAAAATGAATGCAGTAGGATATGTGTTTAGTGAAAGGGTAAAGTTTTGCAATGAAATTCTGGTTATTCCACAGCCTCAGTAAGTGCAGACTGCTGTTATTGGACTATATTATTGCTGGTTCACCACTTGATTTCTTGACTTTTATTGCAAAGAAATGGAGTTTTTCCCAAAGCAAAGGTGCTGTGTGACACAGAAAAAAAAAAAGTCTCCAGTCTCCCATTACTTTATAAACACCACCTTGAAATTAACTGGGGACTGTCCCAAACACTGATTGTTGCATTTATATCAGGAATATTGAGAATGATAGTCCCTAAGCACTATAAATTAGTTAAAATGACTGCCAAGTAAGTAGGTATGGGAATCTGGACATAGCAGTCCTGGTAACTGGTGTGAAGAAATTTCAAAACAAAACATACACATTTTTATCTTGTAACCCAACCTACTTAAACCAGTGCAATGGAGAAAAACAACAGATCTTCAAATCCTCAGACTGCTGAAGCAGTTGAGTTTCTATTCTGAATGTGGTTTTGTGCAGCTAATGGGCTGTGTCACTCCCCTTGATAAATAACTATTACTGATAACCGTTTCTTCTGCCCTATCTTATTCTCCAAGTATTCTTTCATCACACTTGCACTTTAAACATTCTGTCGTTTATGTTCATCTAGCATAACTAGAAACAGGATAAAAGGGGAGGGGGAGCTCCAAAGATGTGACTGCGATCACAGAAGTTGGAAGAAACAGACAAAACACATTTAAGTGGACAGGACAGATTACTTTTCTTTATAAAGAAGCCCAAGCATCCAGGAGGTAGGGTCTGTATTTTAGCAATGGTAAAGACAAGTACACTAATTTGAGTATGTTATGACTAAGAGTGCTAACTTTAAGGGTGTAGTCTACATCACACTGGAGTCAACAGGAAAAAGAAGGTTTGAACTTAGTCAATGTAAGCTGAATCAGGTCTTTACTGAAAATATGCCAGATAAAACTGAACAAGAAGATGAGCCCTCTTACCACAAGGTAAAATGAAGCTTATTTGCCAGCACTGACTACTTACCAAGACAGTTATGGCCATCATGAGCTAACATGAACCCATCGTAGCACGTACACCTGTAGTTGCCTGGAATGTTGATACATTCATGGACACAACCCCCATTGTAGAAGTCATTTTCACATTCATCGATATCTAAAACACAAAAGGAGGAAAACAAAACTTCTGTAAGTAGAGAATACCAAGAATACAAAAAAAAAAAAAAAATTCTCCAACCAAACCTAGTCTTTGAAGATATGCTTGCTCTTCATCTTTCTCTATACTCATATTGCATATTTAATCCAGCATATTCATCCAGCAATTCTCTGCGTCATCTATCAGGGTCATATACAGCAGAAAAGCAGTAAGCCAGTATATAGCACATGGACTCATAGAAACACAGATTGCATGGGGTTGGATGGGACCCCTCAAAGGTCATCTTGGCTAACTCTCCCAAACTCAGCAGGGACATCCAATAAGCTTGACATTGAATGTCCCAGAAATGGGATCTCTATTACCTCTCTGGGCGACCTTTTCCACAATTTCACTATCCTCATTGTAAAGAACTTCCTCTTAGTGTTCAGACTAAATCTACTTGCTCCAGTTTAAAATCGTTGCCTCTTGTTCTGCTGCAACATGCCCTAGTACACAGTCCATCCATCAACACAAGAAGGACATGGGCATGCTGGAGCAGGTCCAGAAGAGGAACACAACGATGTTCAGAGGGCTAGAGCACTTCTCCTATGAAGACAGGCTGAGAGAATTGGTGTTGTTCAGCCTGGAGAAGGGAAGGCTGTAGGGAGACCTAGTAGCAGCATTTCAGGATCTGAAGGGGACCTACAAGAAAGCTAGGGATGGACTGCACCTGAATTCGGTACCTTTTTTATATTTAAAATTTAAGGGGTTGGGGGTTTTGTTTAAAATAATCACACAGATAATGAGTTAAACATTTGACTGCTGTAATAAACAACTATCAGAAACACGCTATTAATATGGCATGAGACAAGAGAAAATTGTGCCCAGTTCAAGAAAACATTGTCTTAGATCAAGAAAGATCTGGTATATTCCTGAGAATAGATCTGGCTGTAGTTATGTCCAATGACCCTCTAAAAGCACCATTTCTGGAGTAGCTGTCACAGTCCATTGAGCTCTATGAAGTTTACTACTGATAACTTCAGACAGTTTTACCTGCCCTTCCCCACTCCCCCAAAGAATAAGCCCTATTAGCTTTTTCTGTATCTATTCATATTCAGGCACAAGTCCAACGTTTTATGGTTAGAAAGTATGTTAGAATCATTCTTAATTAAATTTTTGTACAATGGCCTGTATCCAAAGGAGAATGTGGGAGATGCTTCTACTACAAAAAAAATCCTTTTATGATCTTCCCTCCCTCATACAAAAATATTATAGAATCATAGAATGGTTTAGGTTGGAAGAGACCTTAAAGATCATCCAGTTCCAACTCCCCACCATAGGCAGGGAGATCTCCCACTAGATCAGGTCGCTCAAGACCTCATCCAGCCTGGCCTTGAACACCTCCAGGGAGGAAGCAGCCACAACCTCCCTGGGCAACCTGTTCCAGTGTCTCACCACCCTCACTGTGAAGAATTTCTTCCTAACATCCCGTTCAAATCTCCCCTCCGACAACTTGAACCCATTACCCCATGTCCTGTCACTACAAGACCTTGTGAATAGTCCCTCCCCAGCCCTCCTGTAGGCCCCCTTCAGATACTGGAAGGCCACTATAAGGTCTCCTGGAAGCCTTCTCTTCTCCAGGCTGAAAAGCCCCAACTCTCTCAGCTTGTCCTCATAGCAGAGGACATAACATAACATCTTCACACATTCTAGAAGGTCTAAACTTTATTCTTTTTACACACTGTATCTTGGCTTATACATGAAACATCAGTGTCTAAATATGTGGTGCAGTAGACCAGAAACCCCAGCTACTGTGCCATAGTTAGTGCATTATAAATGGATAAAGTAACTTTTTGAAGAGAACCACCTATTAGTACATCAGAGATATTCCAGCTGTATATTTAATATGTGCTTTCTATTGCAGAGGTGGTTGAGATATTTCTCAATTAGGATTATACTCACACAGCCTTTTGGTTTTCTTTTAACTTTTTTTACTTTTAAAAGCACTCCAGGAAAAGCTTTGCTACCTGGTATCATACACAGCTGCAATCTTAAGACAGTAAGGTAGTCTCACAGTTTCTGAGCCAAAAAGCTAGCTCCAATGCACTTACTCAATGCTGTCAGTATTTCTGGTCCTCTGATTGAGCCCAGCTAGGTTTGTCCCTCCCGGAACAATCCTCTAAGCCTGATCTGTCAAAGTATGGATAGGCTCCTCCCAGGTGTTTTTGCAAGCCTCCTCCCTTGAGTTGGGCTTTCCCATAAACCTTAAACTCAGAATCGCTCAGGTCTTCATACACTTCCCTCCAATAGCTCTGAAGCTCTCCTTCCACAATCTCCTCAATAGCTTGAAATAGGAATTAGAAATGTTGTTTTATCTGCACAATTGGTTAGCATTTTTTGTAACTCTGCATGCAGCATCACAAAAATGCTGGAAATAAGATGCTGGAAAAAGAATCTTCCAAACAAAAACAGGACCTCCTGCTTGAAAGCTTCCTAGTCTTTCAGCCATTACTCTGCCTCAGAAAGTCCCCTTTAGTGACAGCTCATTCCAAACACGCCTGCAACATGGCAGTGGAAAGTCCCTGAGAAGTCACTCCTCATTCTTTACAGCCCAGTGTGCCTGGGTGTACACTGCCAAAGCCTTTCAGAGAGGTTTCCACTTTGCAGATATTTGTAGCTTCCATAACCATTCGTATTTTCAAGAAACTTCCTATCATTTTCAGGCTACAAGGACAAAAATGGAGCTCTACAGTAACGTCACACTTTAACAGGACAAGTGAACAATCAAGAAGCACATAACATGATTTTGATGTCAGGCATGTTGCACCATTCCCTCAGGACACTCAGGATAAAAAGAGAACTTCAATTTAGTATTTGATTTTAACATTTATCCAGTACCAACCCTCTTTGGAAGAGAGAATTCAGATTAAAGTGTTGTCAGCTGTTACATTACTCAGCATCAGACCACCAAGGAGCTGATTAATTCCCTTGTTTCAAACAACCAAATAGGGCTAACTCACAAAGTTAACTCTTTCTCCTACTTTTGTACCTTCAATTACTCTTAATATTTTTAATATTTGATTATTTAATATTGTCTTTCTCCATGAAGAAATTACCATAACACAAAAATGTAACTAGAGAAATAGCAAAATGTACTATGCAACTGTAAAATCTCTGGGCTGGATGAAGGTGCATTCACAGTTGAATTAGCAAGGTTTGTTGTTTGTTAGCTCTTAACAGTAAAATGACAGTTTTATCTACATTGAAAAAATATTTACAAAGCTTTCACTCCAGTGATACTGGGCAGACAGGCATATCTTGGGGTGTTCAGTAAAAAAAAAGCACCTTAAAAATTACTGTAATTTCCTCCCTCTCCAAAAGGAATTAATTTCATATGGTATTATAATGGCAGCAATTACAGAAGCCCTAGGAAAAAAAATTTAAATGTACCAAAATGATTAAGAAGCATAGAATGGCTTCAGGCCACGGACACTTACCACTAGACCAGATTGTTCAAGGCCTTATCAAGCCTGGTCTCAAACACCTCTAGGGATGAGGCATCCACAGATTCTCTGGAAAGCCTGTTCCAGTGTCTTAGCACTAACATAAATAAATAAAAAGGAGTAAGGCCATTTATAATAATGACAAAGTCTGCCAAGAACCTATTTGGGCTTACTGTGTTCAGCTGTGACAGAGGCTCCCAGTGCCACAATTCAATGTGTGGAACCACAATGTCAGCTGTTGAAGATTGAGCTTTGACCACCTGGAACCTGTTTGGAAGATCTCCAAAATGCTTCTATATCTTTAAAGGAAAAAAAAAACCACATGGGAGGAAAAGAAAGGAAAAAAAAACCCCAAACTTGCTTACATGGATATGACATTAACTGTACTGGTTCTGCTGCTTGCCAAAGTGAAAGAAGCTTGGCAATTACATAATTCCTTATGGAAAGCACCGGTGAATTTTTCTGTTACAGCCTGGAAATAACTCTCTTACAGCATCCCTAGGGAACACAGTATTGCCATGCTCTGCTGTTGCCTTCCTCGGTGAGCAGTAGTGCTACTTAAAGTGTACATACTGTATGGAACTGCAATTATTACATAAGGATCCAAGAACTTTTAAAAAACACCTAGACAAGTATCTGAGAAAATCCAAGCATTTGTTACCACGAGTAAGTTTTGTAATTTACAATCCCTGTATTGCAGGTGTAGGAAAATAATTTGAAGTTGCCTTCTTTTAAGCAGCCTTTTTTTTTTTCAGTCTGAGGACCTGTGTCTACTTTATACATACTGAGGTTGACTCTTCTTTCATTATTACAGGTGAAACTGACACTATCTCAGCACAGGAAGGACAAGCAACTGCTGGAGAAGGTTCAGAGGAGGGCCACAAAGATGATCAGAGGTCTGGAGCACCTCTGCTATGAGGACAGGCTAAGGGAGTTGGGGCTTTTCAGCCTGGAGAAGAGAAGGCTTTGAGGAGACCTTATAGTAAGCTTCCAGTTACCAGAAGGGGGCCTACAGGAAGGCTGGGGAGGGACTGTTCACAAGGTCTTGTAATGACAGGACAAGGAGGAATGGGTTCAAACTGGCAGAGAGGAGATTTGAACGGGATGTTAGGAGGAAGTTCTTCACAGTGAGGGTGGCGAGGTTGCCCAGGGAGGTTGTGGCTGCTTCCTCCCTGGATGTGTTCAAGGCCAGGCTGGATGAGGTCTTGAGCGACCTGATCTAGTGGGAGGTGTCCCTGCCTATGGCACAGGAGGTTGTAACAGGATTATCTTTAAGGTCTCTTCCAACCTAAACCATTCTATGATTCTATGAAATTTGTATCATTTGTGTATTCTGTAACAGAAGGACATCACTCTCAGAAACCTCACAAGGCCACCCTGCTAGAGAAGCAGCTCTTCCAGGAGCACGTGCAATTTAACTAAGAAATGTTCAAAACAAAGCAGTATCACAGTGTTTCAGCCTTCTGCTTCAGCAGTGAATAGAGGACAACATACAACAACAAATCTCCAAAAGACAAACCAAACTGTAGAAGATAGTAAGGAAAATTCTAGTTCCCAGTTTACCTAAACATTTTTGGTGTCATGAAATTTACCATGTGTTAACTACCTTTTCCAAGTACTCACAGTCTTTGCTAGAACGAGACATAGATTTTACTCCAGTAAAGTACAAAATCTACCTCCAGCAAAATCCATTCCCACACTTCATTATACCAGTTGCCATTCATTCAGCTCCTGAATGTCCAAAAATCATTAAGACACATATAAAAAAAATTATTTGTCAGCACAGCTACAGATCATTATAAGCAAAGCTACTGAAATCAAAGCAAATGTCTGTACAGAGTTGATGAATTTGGGGTCAGTTTCACAGCTAAAATGTCACAGAATCCTTATGGCTAATAGCATGCAAACAAAGAATGGCTGGGTCATGAAAATCAGGCAGCCACATTCCCTTTTAGTGATGGATTCCATGGATTTAAAGGGAAAATGGGAAAGTGCATTTGCACAGCCTTTATCTTGGCATCCATCAAGATAAGAACATCAAGAAGATGTTAAAAATAAGAGTAGGATACGTTCAAGTATTTCTTAATAGTATACGGGAACAATCTGGAGTTAATTCAGTAAAGATAAATTTAATTTAACTTTGAAAGGAATAACTTATGTGCTTGGATAATTGAAAATAAATAGCTAGAGGAAGCCGTCTGCCCACATGAACTTATTATAACTCAGAGAACTTCAAACAAAACTTAGCACACAGGTATACTACCCAGATGTGGAAGGAGATGGATCTATAAAATAGGTAGAAAAATTAACATTGTAGTTTTTTAAAGCACATCAAAATGAATAAATCCACATATTTACTCTGAAGGAAAAAAAATTGGCATTCATTTTTATCTATTTTACATATTTATATAGCTGCTTTGAACAAAATACTGCCAAACAGGCATCATGGAGGCAGTAACTAATGGTCTCCTTACAAACTCGATAGCAAAACCGCTGCATTTTAACCTTTCTGCTCCGTGAGAGGCTGCTGCTAGACTCCTGGGACCAGTCTTGCTCAACATCTTTGTGGGTGACATGGATAAAGGCATTGAGTGCACCCTCAGCAAATTTGCTGATGACACCAAGCTGTGTGGTGCAGCAGACAGGCTGGAGGGCAGGGATGGCATCCAGAGGGACCTGGACAGGCTGGAGAGGTGGGCATAAGCCAACCTTATGATGTTCAACAAGGCCAAGTGCAAGGTTGTGAATCTGGGTAGAGGCAATCCCAAGCACAAATCCAGGCTGGGCAGTGACTGGGTGGAGATCAGCTCTAAGGAGAGAGACTTGGGGATGCTGGTGGACGAGAAGCTCAACATGAGCCAGCAGTGTGCACTTGCAGCCCAGAAAGCCAACCAGAGCCTGGGCTGCAGCAGAAGTGTGGGCGGCAGGGTGAGGGAGGTGATTCTCCCCCTCTACTCCACCCTGGAGCCCCTGTTACAAGAGTGATGTGGACATGCTGGAGTGTGTCCAGAGAAGGGTCACAAGGATGCTCAGAGGGCTGCAGCACCTCTGCTATGAGGACAGACTGAAAGAGTTGGGGCTGTGTAGTCTGGAGAAGAGGAGGCTCCCAGGCGACCTTCCTGTGGCCTTCCAGTATCTGAAGGGGGCCTACAGAAAAGCTGGGGAGGGACTTTTTAGGCTCTGAGGTAGTGACAGGACTAGGGGGAATGGAGCAGAACTGGAGGTGGGGAGAGTCAAATGGCGAGGCCCTGGAGCAGGTTGACCAGGGAGGTGGTTGAGGCCACATCTCTGGAGGTGTTTAAGACCAGGCTGGATGAGGCTCTGTCCAGCCTAATCTAGGGTAGGGTGTCCCTGGCCATGGCACGGGGGTTGGGACTAGATGATCCTTATAGTCCCTTCCAACCCTGACTGATTCTATGATTCCTGCACAGGACAAGACATACCATTCACAGAATTTTCGACTATCAGTCATCATCTGCTAAAAAAAATTCATACTGCAGTTCTGCAACTGCAGCACACTGCCTGCTCATCCAGGCAGCAAAGGACATTGCAAAACACTGGAACACATTTCCACATGGCAACATTTTGCACTTTTATGACATCTTTCTTAGAAGCTTTCAAAAACGTTTACTGATTCATTACAGAGTTTTAGCCACTATTAGGACCAATGCACTATTCTCATTTCCACATTAAAATACAGAGAAGAGCCCCACTCTAGGTTCCAAAGGCTACATAATTAAGAATGGAGCTACAGTACAAACAGAGCCATTTCACTACTGCATTGTTTTATGCAACTTTGATCTCAGATGCGTGGTAATGAAGTCACCTTGTACTATCTAAAGCTGAAATGCCCTGAGATGAAACCCCAAATGTTCAAAAGTCAAGAGTTACTTTTGCCATTGGTTTCATGAAGGCAGCAAGATATGCTTACTGGGATTCATAGTAAAAAGATGTATCAGTGATTAATTTTTTTGTTCCCATTTCCAATTCAGAACAAGCAGCAGTGTAGAATCAACTTCATTAATTTACTTCTAAGGAAACAGGCAGAAAAAAAGTAACATGCACACTGACAGAAATGCACACACAGAAATGCAAACAAGTTCAAGTCTTGGATCATCATCAGATCAATGTCTTATTCTTTTTCATGACTGGTTTTTGGGCCTATGAAAGCCATTGAAATGAATAAAATCGACCTGGGAGTATTTACATATACTCTGTTTCTTTAGCAGATTCTACATTTAAAGCAGCTATACACACACATTGGATAAGCTGAACCCAAGGCTTGTATTTCTCATATCAAAATGTACTTTGCTTAAGAAGGGAACAAGCTCCAAATCTAAAGGGCCATGAGGATGATCAAAGGGCTGGAGCACCTCTCCTGTGATGAGGACAGACTAAGGTAGTTGGGTCTGTTCAGTTTGGAGAGGAGAAGGCTCCAAGGTGACCTTATTGTGATATTTCAGTACCTTAAGGGGGCCCCAAAAGAAAGCTGGGGAGGGACTTTTTTAGAATGTCAGGTAGTGATAGGACTAGGGGGAATGGAATGGAACAAAGCTAGAAATGGGGAGATTCAGACTGGATTTTAGGAAAAAGTTCTTCACCATGAGGGTGGTGAGATCCTGGAATGAGTCACTCAGGGAGGTGGTCAAAGCCCTATCCCTGGAGGTGTCTAAGGCCAGGCTGGATGAGACTCTAGACAGTCTGATCTAGTGTGAAGTGTCCCTGCCCATGGCAGGGGGATTGGAACTGGATGACCCTTGTGGTCCCTTCCAACCCTGACTGATTCTAGGATTCTAGGATTCTAAAGCCCAGAAGAAAAGCTAATACACTGATTAAATTTCACTAAGTGCAGACCAAATTTTACACAAATTCAGCTCCCTGAAAAGTGTTTGAGCCCATAAGAGTATTAAAGTTATTAAGATTCTCAAGAGGAGTTTAGCATCAGCACATTTCCATGTGCTCAAACTTCACTCAGTTCTCCTCTTATAATGTGTACAACTTTACTCAGCTAGATATATAAAGAATTGGCTGGGAAAATGTTACTGATTCCACTCAACTTGATCTCTGAAATACCACTTCCTCTGGAAGTTTTGTGATACCATAATTCAGCACCATCTACTCCAAATCCAAAATCTATGAAAAAAATATCATAGCATATCAAGATTTAGTCCATTTTCTTCTACTCCACAGGAAACCTTGACCTTTATCTCAGATTGAAGTTGATTTTTGAAAATCCCTTCCCATTAAAATCTTTTAAGTTACTTTTTCTCTAAGGAAAAAAAGAAATTATCATTTCTTGTATCTGGTTCTTCCTGCGATACTTTATTTTTTGACTCATAAATTCCATCATCTTTATTCTCTATGATGTGTCTGTGGAAATGTTAGGATCTAATGAATCAGAAGGACACACAATGCCACTTTTATAGCTTTCAAATTGTCATGATGTTTTCAAGATGCTTGTGCCAAAGAAAATGGTAACATTTGATAGCTGCAAGAACTACATGTCAAGGTTAAGCAAGCTGGGACAAAATGTCACAGAATGGAACAAATATGTCACCAACTCCTGCTTTCCAGTAGTGAAACAGTGACAAAATGAAAACACCATCCCAATTTAGGGGAGATGATTTGGACACAACCTGTGATATTGTTCGGATATTCTTCTGCAAGCTATTCAACACAGTTTGTAGAAAACATCGAGCACTCTGCAGCAAGTTTGTTCCCTTTTCTTCTGTGATGGCCAAGAACAAAGTCCACTACACTTGTCTGAAAAGGGGGGAGGGGTATGTGTGTGTGTGGAAACTGAATTCAAGCCAAAGTACATATAGGTATATCCAGCTGGTTAACACAGATATTTTTTTAAGTAGGAATAGCTTCATTTTTATAACTACATCATCTAAAAATATTTAGAATGCATTTATAAGGGAGATGAGACCATTCCATTTACCACTGGCATAGGATGGAACTTTAAAACTATTTAATTTTTTTTCTTTGATCATTGTAATTATCTCCTAATTTTAGGAAAGCAAATAGATGCCTTATTATATCCCTTGTCTGAATTAGTTTCCTATTATAAGGCTGATCACAGCAAGCATGAACCAAAACTGTCAGGTTGCGCAGAGCAAAGATGGCCTTGTAAAAATTTACTTTCACTACTTAGGAGAAATGACAAGCCTCCTCAAGAGTCATTCTCTAGGGAAGCAATGGAGTGCTGCTTTTTGAGTTTAAGATCTTCTAATATTAGCTATCATATAATGAGAGAATTAAGGAGTCACATTTAAAGACTTTAGTGGCTAGACAGTGTAATGCTGTAGGCAGAGTTCATCTGATCTAGCTCACGTACTTTAAGCCATGAAAATGTTCAGGGGGTTGGAGCACCTCTGCTACGGAGACAGGCTGAGGGAGCAGGGTTTGTTCAGCCTGGAGAACAGAAGGCTTCAGGCAGACCCAATAGTGACCTTCTAGTAACTGAAAGAGGCCTACAAAAAGGATGGAGACAGACTGTTTAGAAAGGCCTGCGATGATAGGATAAGGGGCAATGGCTTCCAACTAGAGAAGAGCAGATGTAGACTGGATGTCAGGAACTAGAGAAGAGTAGATGTAGATTGGATGTCAGGAACAAGTTCTTTACCATGAGGGTAGTGGAACACTGGAACAGGTTGCTAAGGGAGGTGGTTGGGGCCCCATCCCTAGAGATATTCAAGGTGAGGCTCAACAGGGCTCTGGACAACTTGATCTAGTTGAGGATGCCCCTGATGACTGCAGAGGGGGTTGGACGAGATGACCTTTGGAGGTCCCTTTCAATCCATGCCATTCTGTGATTCTGTGTCATTGGGAAAATCCAAACTTCATGTAGTAGTTGAATGATAGCATTTTACAGTTTTGGTGAATGACCATCACAGTTTTTATTCACTGACAAGTAACAGGCTCACTGAAAATTCCCTTCCTTGTATTTTACTAAATTCACCTTCCCTTCCTCAGTTTCCTGTCTCCAGCTTCTTTCCTTATATTTCCCTCTTCCTTAAATTCCTAGTTCAAAGAGCTAGAGGAACATTCTTATGGCTGGATACCAATACACCAGTCAAACTGTTAACAGACAAAAGAATCTACTCCTTTGATTCATACTCTCAGGATGCTTGCAGTTTGAGTAGCTGTTACTTCCACAATGCAAATGTACCTTGCCAAAGTCATTATGGCAGAACAGAGGAACAAAAATGTGTATTTAAAAATATTAAAAAAAAAAAACAAAACAGAAACTTAAAGCTGAGATTCTGCATGCATTTGGTGCAGTTTGACAGCCAACAAAATACTCTTTATGGAGACATATATTACACATCAGGGCAGGAACTGAGAGAAGATAAATAAAAATGACATGTAACACTCTTCATTGAGAACCTTACAAAGCTTTTGCCTGCTTAACTGACAAGTCTTTCTACCATATTAATGTCAGGTTTATATAGTGTTTTACCTAGAGTAGTTTTATGGGTCTAAAGCCTTCAGACATCTACAGTCACACATGGAAAAAAAAATAAAAATTAAGCAGAGCTCTTTCCCTGGGGGTACAATGTACTTTCTATTCATATACCTGAGTATCATCCCTATGTGACATCTGTCATCTCAGGTCATCTGGAGAGATTTATTTGGGACCATTCCAGCTCCATTCATGGTTAACACACTATTTTTCTAGATGAAATCAAAATCATTGTTATCCTGCATTATGTGTCTTGAACCCCTGATTAGAGTTTGCTGTGGTTTGACATTTTTTTCCTAATTTATATTTAAACAGATTGGTTACAAGCTATTTGAACTGCAAGTGAGACACCCACATAAAGACGGATACCTGCAGAGCATATAACAGTTTTAGAGTCTGTCTTTATTTAGCAGCTACCACGTCTGACAAGCTCAAGCAGAGAGATTTCCTGTTCACAAGCTGTTATGAATGTAGAACATGACATTTGACAGCATTTTCCCCACCACTTCTAAATCACAGCCATTTCCACCACAATTCACTCATTTAATATAATGGCAAATGCTTGATTCCACGTATAATCTTGCAAATTCTTGGAGAATTTTTCATGCACCTTACTTCCACAACTGGTATGCATGCATCATAATGATTATTGTCTTAGTAAGTCATGGCAGAAGGTTATTCCTAGGATCTTTGAACTGAAATATGCACCTAAAACCTTTGAAGGAGAGGTTTTAAAAAGTGAAACTCACTCACAGATACAAACATAATTCACCTACTTTTTTCCAAACCCTGTAGACACTTCCCTCATTCTTAGATTGTATACCACCAACCTACCTTTACATTTAACTTTTAAATTTCTGTCCACGGACAAAAGGAAACAATCCCAAGCTTCAATCTGAAAAAAATTCATTTTCCTTATTTCCTGTCAGTGTATGAGTATTAACTTACTTTCTTTGGCCCTTCACATGGGAGAACACAAGGTGGCTATTTTTTCATGTTCGTTTCAGAACAAGTCAGTGGCAAATCATGTCCTCAGCAGATTAACACTACTTCAGTTTTAGGCTGAGACAGCTAAAGCCACAAGTAGTATTAGATGCTGTACAGCAGTAGTTCTCAAGCTTCCTGGATATGAGGAACTGATATGTTTTCCAGTAGAAGTGCAAACATCTGATAGCAGACTTATCAAACTTTTTTCACCATGTGTACTTTAACAGCAGTCTTTATGCTACTGCAGACTCCTGGCTGAGAACTTCTCTGCTGTGTGGTTAACTACTTGGGAAATAAAATGCAATTTTTATCAGGTAGGATTTGTAAAATGCAGAACTTCCTGCCATCTTGTATTACTTTATCAAACTCCTCACTGTATGAGGAATATATCAAGCATTAATTTTACCAGCCTACAAAAAGTCCCATCAGAATACCATGCAACTAATAATCTGTGTGAGCACAGCAACTCTGTGTTGCATACATTCTCATGCGCTGCCATGAGAAACTCATTCCACATACTCAAATAACTTGTTCAGGGCTGCCTTTCATTTCATTTACTGAAGTCAGGTGGTCACTTCTAAACCTGGTTCACAAGGGATCCATAGATTTCTGTCCCTGGCAATGCTGAACCCACCTGTTCCCCAAATGTAGACCAATATATACAGTTTCCCAACAGCATCCTTTATGAAGAGACGGCCTCATAGCGTTTCAGTTTGCAGAGAACAGCAAAGAGCAGCATATAAAGACTGCCACTCTAAGTTCTTCACAAGGATGAAGACTGTAACTCCTCATGCATTAAACAGCAGCTGACTGTATAACTTAGATTACCAAAGCACAGATCCTTCTTTGCTTCAGAATAATTTTGTTTATTTTTCACCATAAATAGCTTTTCCAAATGCTGAAGTGTTTACCAGGACTAGGAAGGTCTATGTGACAGTAAAACTGCTGTACACACACAGAATGTCCTGAAAGACACAAGTAATCATCTCAACTTAGATTACACAACCAAGTCAAGCTTTTCAAAGCATCTATTATTTTTTTTTTAAACTGACTTGAGAGTCTCCTTTTCAGAAAAGTGGAAAGTTCTGAAGATGTTGTTAGCTGCCCAGTTAAAATTACTATCTGGTTTTGTAGTGTTCAACCATGTAAAGAAACACATTGTGACACTCATGGTAAACAGTAGGTGGGAGGTTGAAAACAAATAGGGATGTATTATTATCTGCTCCTTAACAATTCTATGCCAGTGCACTGAGCACAGTTAATCATATATTGATCAGCTGTGAGTTTTGCAGAATCTCTATAGAGGCAAACATCCTCATTTTCCAGTTCTGTCCTGAAGACACCACTAAACACAGTGATACAAATTAAACTTTTGGTTCAAAAAAGTATCTGAATCTCTAGCTGCATTCTTCTGCCCTGCTTTTTCACAATCTGCCTTATAAATCCACTGTTGGCCACAGTCATAGAGCGCACAAGAAGCCAGACAGATCTTTCACCAAGATTGGTCCAGCCAGCTGTTTACATATTTTTGCCATCAAAAGATAAATACACACATGTATGTAGCATAGGTAAGGATCAGAGATCTTCGAACCACTGTAAAAAGCCTTGATTTTACCTTCCTGTAATAGGCATAATTAAACAGTATATACTCCATCAGCACAGAACGTACAACAAAACGGACAATGAAAAGAGATGTTAAGAAACGCCTTGGGGGTATTCCAAGGATCTGACAACGAAGCAAATTAATGGCACTCGAGAAGTTCCGTCCATCTCCTTAACCAGCACAAGCAACTTCAGATAGAAGTTACTTTTAAATGCACCTAAACATCTTCCAGGTTTAGTGTGAAGGACTCTTAATTTGCATTTAGTTTATGCAAGCAGGCAACTAAGATACTGGAACTTAAAAATGATGCAATTTAAACATCAGTATGATGCTACAGTCTAGCACTGCTTCCTGAGTAGGATGCACCGAGAAAAATCTTAGGTCTGAGTTCTAGGAAAACACTGTTCTTTAAATACCAGCTTTTTCATAAATTAAAGTTGTGGAGGGGAGGGGAGTTTTGGTTTGGGATTTTGTTGTTTGCTTATTTTTTTAACTACATGCCTACACTGGAGAGGTGAAGGCTTATTTTAAACTAAGGAATTTTTAAAAAGTAAAACTGAGACTAGGAGGATGAATTTCATAATGACGAAATAATAATACAGCAGATTAACAATCTCCTGTCCTGGTTAAATTCAAAGCACAATTAAGTGCAGAGTATTTTCCATTCATTTCAGGGGACTTCGAATCCCAAATCTGCAGGCTCTTTTGTCCAGATATACCTCACCCAACTTACCACACCTACATTACAGATGTCCACATGTGTTAGAAACAGTTATTTTCAGGACACGATTTACCTGACCTATTTTTGTCTCCAGAAATACAAAGTGAACTGCATTAAAGCATTTCCTATTTCTCTCCATCAACTATAAAAGGAAAGCAAGCTGAACAGCTTAAGTGTATTGATCTGTCCTACTGAGATCCATATTTGGACAGATGAAATCCACCCGTTGCCTTCTTCAGATGCTCCTGAAATGAATATAAACTCTACCATTATACCAAATGCTCACCCTCCGACCGTCACAGACTTCTATCAGAAGTTAAACCTCAGCAAGGAGCACAATGTAAAGCCCATAATCGACTGTCTTGAGCACAGTGTTTAAATGTTAAGATAAACTAATTATAGGATGTATTATTAATGGCTGCCTACTACACCAGTTAAACGAAGTGACTAACAAGCATTCACTTAAGGACAGAGAAAAGCAGGAAGCTATATTGATTCACGTTAGCTTTGCAACTGGTGACCCCAGAAAAAAATTAAAACAAAGGGCAGCTGCAAATTACCACAGGAAAAGCAAAGTAATCCTATCTCCCCACCAGTCAAACAATTTTATGGACATCAGAAGGCACAGTAACACATACAGGATATATTTTTAATCGAGTGGAATATAAAGAGAATAAAGGTTATACATATTCAACCTAAACACTATTATAAAAAGGGTCTTAGCATTTTAAAACAAACCATTAAAGAAAGGCTTGCTGTTTTCATTAGGCTGTTTCCAATTATAAAGTTTTAAATTAAGATTAGCAAGGCTAATTCAAGTTGCAATTTGGTTCCTTTAGTTAGCAAATGTCTATTAAAACAGAACAATTAAGGTTAAATGGGTTGAAGCATTTAAAGCACTCCCTCCTGCTTCAAATGCTATAATAGAAAACACCATGTCAGGGACTAATTCAGACCAGAAGATGTGTATTTCCCTTACGTTTTATACTTCCTTGTTGATCATAAAGTTTACTAAAGAAGGATCCCTTGGCAAACTAGATTTTCAGTGGAACATAACACTGTTTTATGTTTTTATGATACAGCTTACCCTCCACAATTATAAAAACAAAATATAAAATACAAATCTTGTAATTTTATAAATACAGTATAAAGTTTGCTTCTGTAATGGCTTTTCTCCATTAATATTATATAGTTCACTAATAAAAATATACAGTAAACTTCCCAGTAGCATTATTTCTCCTTTCTGACGGGTGTGCTTATACTTCGCATAAGGGCCTTAAGCATATATGTTGAGTGTGGGTTAACATAGCCTCCCTCCCCTCACATAGACAGAAGGGTTGAGATAGGATTTTACTGGCAATGATCCAATGCTCAGTTACCTCAGCCTATTTGCAGAAAAGCACAGCAAAACACAGAAGCAGCAGCAGCAGCCAGTGAACCTCCACAACTGCTGGGCCACAGCCCGGCCAGTGAAAAAGACCTACACTCCCAAACCAGAAACTGAAAGCAGCAACTGGAAGAGGAAGCCTCACCTGTTATAATTTGAACTTCAAGCCCCATGATACTTTGCTCCAGCCAGCACTTTCTTTTCCAATCTGACATGATGGCAGCATGGTGTTATCAGCAGCAGATTCACCTTAACCCATGACAACTTCTGACAGCTAAAGGCAGAAGGCAAAGCATTTCCACCCCACCTTCCACTTCCCATTTTCACAGCTTTTTCAAAGACTGTAATTCGTCATGCTTGGCCTTACCTTTGGGATCATGTTATTTTAGCAAGTTCAAATAAAATCAGCTAAGCAAGGTTGAGACCTGTATTTCTGAGGGCGTGACACACACATACTCCCGCCCAACTATAGCAAGGTAGGACCCTCTATTAAGACTCATGTCCAAACAGCAAATGCATTTTCTGAATTCTTCAAAACACCCCACTACAACACAAATCTCACCTATACAAATCAGATAATATGATCAAGACTCTAGGCTATCTTATTTTGTTAAACATAAGAATATGTTATGTGCAAACAGGATCATTCAGGTGGGTTCACAATTACAAACACTAGGACTTTCCTCGTTGAGAGGCAATGTTAAAAGAAAGAGGTTACTCTTTTCAGAAAGCACCTTTCCAGCCTACATCCCCTGAGCCCAGTCTCTTGCTTACTCAGGCAGCTATATAATGTAATCCTACTCAGGACTGATATTGTCTTCCCATTGCAGATTACTCTACAACAACTGCCTGATACCTTCTATATAGATCACCAAAATAGTTATCCTAAAACCTCCTAAAAATTACCATCAGTGCCTAATAATAACATTAATATTAATGGTAATGACTAAAAGCCTTTAGTACATGAACATATTGTACTAAATCTGTTTTACTCAGATTACTCAGATACAGGCTAACATGTAAATTTACAAGTTGGAATTCCTCAGGCTACTTAAATATATTATAATGAAATACTATGAAGAAAGAAAAGAAGGAACGTGGGCACACATATAGATATTCATGTATACATATGCACATATTTTGTGCAACAAAGTCCAGTAAAAGCAGATGGAAATGTGCCTTGGAAACTTTTATATTAACTCAAAGTAACCTGTCAATAAGCAATTGCTGTTGCTGTTCTGGAGAGGTTTGTGTGCATCCCCTACTCAGAACAAAGGCTAAAGCAACAGAACCTCCTGGTATAGTCAACTGAATTTTTTTTTAAATAATGCAGTTCTTACATTTCCCTTAAAAAGGAGAAACTTCTAAATAAAGTCTGGGTTTGGTGCTTGTAGTTAGATAAAAACATAGGCATGTCTCCAAGCCACAATTCTTATGGAATCCTTTCCCAAGAAAGTTTAGCAAACAAAAATGTGCAAAAAGAATAAAGGCACAACTCTACTTAGTAAAGACCTTGCCAGCTCTAGAAGTGTAAAGTGAGATATCAAATTCCTCCGATACACATGCTGCCAAAAAAAAAGGATATGCATTTCCTCTGCTTTCCGTTTAGCAAAGTAGTTATCCACTAATTTCAAACATTTATTTCACTAAATGTTTTGGATGTAGCCTCTGCTTCTAGCAAGGAAATCAGAACAAAGGCACTTTAGTTTAGTTTCCCTCTGACAATCAAAAGTATGCACAGCAGTTACATCTGTACTATTTTCAGCAATGATAATATGCCCAACAAACAACTCCTGCAGAGGTTCCCATTCTCTGGTCTCTGAAGCACTTTCTGCAGCAACATTCCAACTTCCAAACATTTGTAGTCACTAAATTGGGATTATGCATCATTCCTTTTTTCTTTTAATTCCCAGTTAAATGTTTAATGTTCTATGAGCATTAAACTTAAGGACTGACAGAGGTTCACACAGACTAAGGCATGGGAACAATGGTGTGCACAGTTCTGCAATCTCAGAGTAGATGAAAGCGGGATTTTCTGTTCTCTAACAACTCATCTGCTTAACAAATTAATTATGGGAATCACAACAATCTATTTTATATTTCATCTATTTTGTATTTCTGATTCTACCTTTGGTAGCTCTATGGTAAAACATCATGAATAGCTGTGAAAGTATAGTCCTGAATTTGATATGTTACCTATGTGGCTTACAGCACCAGTCTGCTCACATGTTAAGCACTAAATTCACATATCTAAAGCATCTGCAAGATGAAAGTCTTATATCAACTTATTAATAGATACAGATTATTTTTTTTCCCATCCCTTGGTCACTGAAGGAAAAACTGTGACCTTCTACAGCACCAGAGAAGGAGCACTGTAAAGTAAAACAAGACAGTATCTTCAATTTTAAAAAAGCAATTAACCACAACTGCTTTAAAAGGCAACAGCTAACAGCTTGTTAAGATTAAGCACATGCTCAAGTACTCCAATGAATCATAGAATGCCAGGTTGAAAGGGGCCCCAAGGATCATCTGGTCCAGCTTTTCTAGGTAATAGCATAGTTTAGGCAAGATGGCCCAGCACCCTGTCAAGCTGAGTCTTGAAACTGACCAATATAGGAGAATCCACTACTTCTCTTAGAAAATTAATCCAATTTCTAACTGCTCACACTGTGAAAATTTTTCTTCTGAATTTCAATTTGAATCTCCCTAGAAGTCACTTCTTCCCCTACCTCATGTCTTTCCCATGTGACTCACCGTAAAAAGGGAGTCTCCATTGATCTGGCAGCCAGCCTTTATTTACTGGTCCATAGTAATAACTTCTCTCCTAAGCCTTCTCTTCCCAAAGCTGAACAAATCCACTTCTCTCAGCCTTTCCTCATATGGCAGGGCTTCCAGTCTTCTGGTCATTTTTGTGGCCCTTCTCTGGACACTTTCCAGCCTGTCTGCATGTTTTTTGTACAGCAGGGACCACAACTGCACACAGTGCTCCAGCTGTGCCCTGACTAGTGCTGAGTACAACAATGACTCTCCTGGTAATGCCCTTGTTGATGTATCTGGTTGGCCTTTGCTGCTACAGCACACTCAACACTAACCTTGTTATCCAGTGAGACCCCTAAGACTGCTCTCTAACCAGATGGATCCCAGTCAGAGCTGCACTCCTGGGGGTTATGTATCCCCAGGTGTCAGATCCTGTATTTGTTCCCATTGAACTTTGTAAGGCTCTTGCTAGCCCACTTGCACTGCCTGCCCATGTCTTCCTAGAGGATGGCTCTCTCTTCTGGAGTGACAACCTTCCCACTCATCTTGGTGCTGTATGCAAACTTTATCTTGGGTGTTCTTGATCCCAACATCCAGATCACTTATAAAGATATTAAACAGTGTTAGAGCCCTGGGGTACCCCACATGTGACTGACTGCCAGGTTGAGAAGGAACTATTTGCTACCACCCTCTGGGTAAGCATGTCAGACAGTTTCCCACCACCTATCTAGACCATATCAAGGCATTTGAACGAAACAACTCTTCAAACTGTAAAGTATCTTAAACATATAGAAAGGCCTTGAAATTTCCAGGGGACCTGACTAACCCTATTTTCTGTTCCTTGTACCTGCAATTTTTTATGGAGTAACTAGAATATTTCATGCAAGGTATTTGCTTTAAAGCAAAGGTGTTGTTTTTTCGGTTGTTCTTTTTTTTTTTTTTTCCCCAGAGTAAATTTTAAACAATTACTTACATATTAAAACAAAGAAACAAACAAACAAACCACATTAAAGTTGGGTTTTTTTCCTAAAGTGATTATATGGAAAATTCATTGCTTTACTATGTTTTAAAAAAATATCCCACCCAATGACTTGAACAGCCTCTATACTCTTGTTCATTGCCCTTTCAGTGTAGAACCAATTACAGAGCCAAGTGTAATCCTTTGCTTTTTCTTCCACTTTCTGGGGATTATTTCAGCAATATTTTTCACAATATAGCTCCACATAACAGCTGCTGTACAATAAAAGAGTACGGTCAAGCAAACAGGGACCTCTCAAATTGATGGATGGAAAGCTGCCCATCAGAAAAAGACCTGGGGATGCTGGTGGACAGCCAGATGAACATAAGGCAGCAGTGTGCTCAGGTGGCCAAGAAGGCCAACAGCATCCTGACCTGGACTAGGAATAGTGTGGCCAGTAGGAGTAGGAAGTGATCACATCCCTGTACTTGCCACTGTTGAGGCCACACCTCAAATACTGTCTTCAGTTTTGGGCCCCGCACTCCAAGGAGGACACTGAGTTGCTGGAAGAACACATAATTTGCTAGTGTGATGGACAGACATTAAGACAGTCCTCATACTCAAAGGAGAGCTGAGAAATGATGGCAAACAAACCGTGCAAAGATGTCTTCCCAGTCAGCCACCTGAGGAAAGAGCTACAGTTGTACAGGGGTGGAAACAGCAGGAAATGTGCTGAGGGACATGTGGGCTTTAAGTTAGTGAGAAAGGGCAGAAAAGAGGTGGAGAAAAAAGGAAAGAAGAGGGGAAACTTGGAGAGCTGGCAGGAAGCATTTTGACTCAAAGATAGAACTCAAGGGAAAGGACAGCAGTAAGAGGTCCTCAGAGCTTACAGCTACCAGCTATCCAGTCCCAGAGATCTTGCTGTGGAACACTGACTGTCAGAATAATCCGGTCCTAATTGCAATAAGCCACTAAGAGAACAAGGGAAGGAAAACTGAATGAAAAAGAAGCAGGTAAAATTAGCCTAGGAGAGGACAAATGAAAGAGAAGTAAGATTTGCAGTAGGGAAATGACAAGATTAGGAGACAGATGAGTAACAGAATATACACAACAACATGATAAGGACTGCAAGGAAAGAGAACTGCTGGAAAAAGAAGGGAAATAGGGCAGTGTTTGGCAGATGTATAAAGAATGAAGACAAAAGAAGGACAGACTCTTACATATTGATCTTAGCACATTCCATTTATGCTCTTTCATCTTGTGATAATTGTTCTGGCAGATCATTTACAATGTATATTTGGGGAAAAGGAAAAGTTCCTTCCAAATACCAAGCTTTTATCATTGCAGAAGGTCACCCTGGGTTTTATTTATTTACTAGTTCAGTGAGTACCCATAGACCATCCAGCAGTAGGGAGCTTATCAACTGTTTGGAAAAGTGTCCTTGGAAAAAAAACATATTTTCTCCATATTGAGAATTACATGTAATACTTCCGAAGGATAAGGCTATATTTCTAGCATNCTTTTTTCTAAGAAAAAAATGGAAAATTTCCAAACTGGAACACCAGGGGAGCTATTCACTGAAGCATTATTGAGTTGCCAGAAAGTAGCTCTGAGAAGTAAGAGAGCAAAGAAAACAATACAGGGTGTGATAATGTGAGCAGTTAAATGAGTCATATTATCCCAACTAATGGACATTCTAGTTTTATCAGATAAACTGATTTTTTAAAAGTCTGGAAAATAAAGCAATGTGAAAGAAATGCATAAATAAATAAATAAACAAACTTTAGGCTCAACCTAAAGTTTGGGAAAAACAAAAGCCCTGTTCAAGGAACAGAAGAACATGGAGGGAAAAGTTATCCTAAGCTGTCAATTCGCTGATACTCTAACAAAATTCTGGTTTGCTACAGCATGTTCTCAGAAGTATTTTGTTCTTTGCTACTTCTTCTCCATACCTTAGGAAATTCCATTCCCTGAATTAATTCAGAAGACTGGCAAGGTGGAAACTGAGTAGTAAATCATAGAATAGATTCATAGAATCGACCAGGTTGGAAGAGACCTCCAAGGTCATCCAGTCCAACCTATCACCCAGCCCTATCTATTCAACTAGACCATGACACTAAGTGCCTCATCCAGGCTTTTCTTGAACACCTCCAGGGACGGCAACTCCATCACCCCTCCCTGGGCAGCCCGTTCTAATGCCAATCACTCTCTCTGTGAAGAACTTCCTCCCAGCATCCAGCCTATACCTTCCCCAGCACAACTTGAGGCTGTATACCTCATCCTGTTGCTGGCTGCCTGAGAGAAGAGACCAACCCCCACCTGGCTACAACCTCCCTTCAGGTAGTTGTAGACAGCAATAAAGTCACCCCTGAGCCTCATCTTCTCCAGGCTAAATAACCCCAAATGGTATCAGAGATTTTTTTTTTTTTAAAGCAACTAAAAAGAAAATTTAAAAGCACATATATAGAAGGCCTCAGAATTGGATTCTATGAAACAATTTTATCAGCCTAAACAAAAAAAAGAGATTTATCAAGTTACCCAATCAAATGAGCAGATTTACTAAAGAGGAAAAAAAATACAATAAAAAAAACCCTACTCACTCATACCAAAGAAGCTACTTTATATTCACCCTTTCCTAGTTTTTTACAAGATGTACCACTTTGTTCTGGAAGCTGCTTCCAGTGAAGTCAGCATAATGGCTTACTCAGAGTAATTCTATAATCCATATGAATAAAACTGGGAATGATAATTTGACACTGAAACACAAATCACCACGAAACTGAGAGGTGGCAGAGTACCTCTGTCTCTGTGCCTCAGATGGGCTACTGCAAGTCAATGGGACAAAACCAGCATCACAGACTTGTAGCAACAGATCCTGTCCAGAACACAGCCAGTATGGGAAGATGACATGAAGTTCAACACATACATCAGTGTAATCACTTAAAGTACTGTAACTGTAAAACTAGAAAGCACAACACCTTTAAGTACCTCAAGATTACTGGACCACCAGTTCAAAAGTAATGAGATCAGTGTTAAAGCCTCAAGCAGTAAATTGAGATTGAGTCATGAAAAAGTTATACAGAAAACAGCAAAATTAGAATAAGGATATGAGCAAATGACGGAATAATATTTAGGATAAATGTTCACATTTCATCTTCCCACAGCTTTTCAGAATGGGATGATATTTGTGGGGTTTTCGGGGAGTGGGGGGAAGGGGGGAAATCTCAACACACCAACACAGAGCTATTCAGAAAATCCTTTGTTCCCCTGACATAGTTGGATATTAATAGGTGATATTATTAGTGGATTTGACCAAACCAACTTCTCAGAGCACTTTCTTGCAAGAAATGACAAGAAGACTATGGAGATACTGATAATATTCAGCCTGAGATGAGTCAATATTTGCAAGATCTCAGAGGATGACCCTTCCCCTGAGGGAATGAATTCACCTTCTATTGTAATTAGAAGAATCATCAATCAGGAAAAAGTCACTTAAGATGCCTTGTTCAATGGCATCACTTTCTCAGCAGTGAGACAGACCACACAAGCCTGAGCTCACTTAGAGTTATGCAAGGTCAAGATGTCCAAGTTTCAGAAACCAACACCTAACAGTGTTCATTTACTCTACACAACATCGTTGATAAAGATGGTCCACTTAAAAAAGAATTGATGATGCCATGGAGCCCTTAAAAGAGGGACTATTCCATTTAAAAGACATCCAGATGCCCTGTCTTTAATTATCCCTGCAGACAAGAGCAGGCTTGAGTGCAGGACACTAGACCAGAAGCTGAGAAATAAGAATTTGAAATGCCCTGTGCTGCTGAGCACATTTTTGAAGAGCTGATGTGGAAGAGATGAGCAACCATCACACAAGAGCATGAGAAGAACACAGCAGATATTTGAAAGATCACAATATAATCAAATGAGTGAATTCAGCTTCTTCTAAAAAAAGATAAAAGAACAACCTTTAAATTTTAAGATTATAAAGTCAAATCTGGAGAAAGAATTGTTATTGCTCAAATGTAAGCAATGAGTAGGTAAGATTTTCTGTATGTATTTCCAATTACTAAGCTTTGTTTAATAACAGCTAAAAGCAGCTTTAACAATAATAAGTAGGTTATCTATACCATTTCTGATTAATTGTACATGCAATGAAATATCATTTAAACTTTAGTATATTGCTGCAAACACCACGAGTAGTTTAAATTTGGGCTTAGGGGCATCAGTGCACCTGCAGCATAAAAGGACAATTGCATGTGATAGAACCAAGAGTCTGAAGCATTTGCCAAAGCAAGAAATTCACTATCCTGTTGTTTTCACAACATTAACATTTCTAATTTAGAAAAGTGCTTTTAGTTAATAGTTTAAGAGGTGATCCATATGATACTCTCTGCTTTTCTGACAGCAGCAACAGACTGTGTGAGACAGACAAAGCAAATCACCATAGAACGTCAATGAAAATAACAAAATCTAGATATATCAATGTCAGCATTTTTCCAGATACCATATTTAGTATTTCCATCCACTGTACACAGGCAAGTGTTAGGAACCACGACAAAAATAATAGTGAGCAGCACATCAGTCTCATATTAGAAGATAGACTTTTTGGGTATACATTTCCAAGAAGCTTCCTTCAGCTAAGCAGTCCTTAGATGAGCACTGAGGTTCAGTAAGGACAATTACCCTGTGTTTCCAAATGGACATATAGAGAATATAAACTATTGTGGAGCTGAATATAGCTGTGATTGAGACAAAAGTGGTTTATCTTTATTTTTAAACCCAGTGAGATGCTATCACTGGCATAATAAAGAATAACAGCTCCTTTTACAGATTACCACAATGACCTGTCTGGTTATTTGTGATGATTTCTTCCATTAGGAAAAGGAGTGCAAGTACATCAAAATATGATAGCACAATCACCATTCTGATAGCAAACATATCCAGAGTGAGCAGAAACCTGAAAGTCAGCTTCTCAAGGCAGACTCTACCAAGACACTTTATGATGGTCTGTGTATGCTGTCCTCAGTAAGAAGTCTATCAACAGCATCATGAAGGTTCACAGCTAGGAAAAAAACCCTACAAAGTACAGCTGAAAGTTGTGAGCATTTTTCTTCTGTACAAAACCTTCAAGTAATATGACAGTAACTGTATGAAACCAAGTACTAAAAGAACTGATGAACAGTTATGCAAATACCATGAAAGACAGTAGTGGGGAAAACAAACAAAAATCCAAACAAACAAACAAAAACCCAAACAAACAAACAAAAACCCAAACAAAATCACACTAAGAAAAAAATCTTATTCAATATGGGAAAGCTCAGAGCAGAGTTTTGTAACCCAGAAGCAACAGGTCCCAGTTAACTAGTTTTTAGAGATAACCCCCTTCATAAATTGTTCAATGACAGAGTACCCTACAATAGTAAATACACATTGGCTCCAGGGACAAAGGAAGCCCTGTCAAGGCCTAGGGAACCTCAAGACTTGGAATCCTTTTGAACCCTATGGAATTTCCATTGTTTTGACACAATCTTCCAAGTAACAATTTTATTGAGATACCAACCTGTTGGGCAAACCAAAAATCAACATAAAGAAGGTAAAGACCTAGGGAGCACAAAAGAGTGCCTGCAGCTGAATGCAGGGCACTGTGTTTGAGATATTAACTAAAATCACAACAAGGAAGATTTTCCAGGTAGTAGTAGGTCTGTCATGGCAACTGAAACAGTTAGCAATGAATAAACTTTGTATGTTTAATACAAAATGGACAATTGAAAGCGATATTTTTTTTTTTTTTAAGATTACCTTGACTGAACACATTTTTCTGTCTCATGAAAACACCCACTAGAGAATTTGTGGTCAAAGGACATTGGTATATTATGTGACACAGGGAAACGCCATCATGGTAATGCTGAACATACAGTTGGGAGAAGTGTAGTAGACAGCTGGTTGAAGAATAAAGGTGAACTGAAATCTACAGAGATAATCAGCAGACAGGACACAGAAAGAACAGCTCTTCCACCTGGGGAAACATTTGTGCTATCTAGAGAGAAATACGTCATCTGGTTCAGGCAAGAAAGCTACCCAGCAAAAGAGAAAGAAGAAAGGCAGGGTAGATCTGTGAACTGAGAAGTTATTTCCAGTCCTCAGAAACTCAGGAGAAATCCAGTCCAAAAGACATTTTAGGAGAAAAGTAAAGTTCAGGAAAAAAATCCCTGCTCAAGGATTTAAATAGAGTGTCAAGAAAATGTTTCATTTCAGTATGTTTGCTGCTAGAGCTCTCCACATATTCTTAAGAGAATGTCTCTGTCTGATACATTTCTCCCCATCCTTCAGGTCAGAGCAGCAAAATATGCACAAAATCACGCACAAGTACCTGAGCTTCATATTTCCTGCATTAGCTGAAAAAGACATTATTTTTCAAAATTACTCTTCTTGTCTTCTTGTGACAGAACATTAAATACCAACATAAATATCAATACCGTTAGCCTGCTTATTTCTGCATATTTTGAATACTTGATCTCAGGATGCAAAATAAACGCAGTTTATGTGAACAGCAGACCTGAGGCATATCATAGGTCTGCCACTGTCTTGTATGACCCTTCCTTCACCTCTGTAGTTTTGAGTTCACTCACAAAAAGAACATACTTACTGCCTGCCTGCCACTGAAGTAAGAGTTTCAAAGTATTTTAGGATCAACTGCAGAGGTACTAAATAAGTAATCTAAAATATGCTCTAGAAAGGAAGCATCCAAAATATCTTAAGTTTTCTGCTTATCCCAAAGTTTTATATTAATTACAAATTTAAGGCCTAGAGTTGATGCAAGCTCTTTAAAACTGCTACTGCAGCATCGCTTAAAAAAAAAAAAAAAAGTTATTACCCACAGTAATACATGGTTGACAAACTTTACATTTACCTGACACTGAACAATTAACATCCACACAGACTCTCTTGCAGTCTGCCTCAGCTTATCAAGCTTGTCAGACACTAAATTATGTCACATAATGTTTGACACTTTAGAGGTGGTTCTAGCCATGGAAAATTATATGATTATGTACATCATTCCACAGTGAAATCTGATTTTATACCACTTATTGGCCTCTCTTTATTACTGATCCAAGGTAAGTCAGGCAAAGAGAAATATGTGTCTAAAATAAGCATGAGTATCAGCCAGGTCTACCATTAAACAGAACTCAAAACAGCTAAAATGTAAGTAGTTAAAGCCTAAGGAAACTTTTGATGTGGAAAACCAATACGAGAAGTATAAATTCTGAGAATTCTTTAACCTCCACAGCTGTGGCCTTGAATACAGTTTCTCTGCACAGATTTCTTTCCCTGGAAGGGATGAATAGAGGAAAAAGTGGTGCCGAATGATTATTCTGTTTGCAAGAAAGAAAATCTGGCTTCCAAATGAATAGTGGCTCAGAGATGCTAGAGCACCAATAGGTGGGCAGTAGGAATTTGTCTCTGTCAATTTCAGTCCAAGACAGAAAAATATGACAACCACAAAAATTCTTTATTAGGGCACTTGAACAAACACTTTGGAAGTCCATGGGGAATAATATGTGGTTTCAAATTTTTGTAGACTTCAGCAAAGTCATTTCTAGGTCTTTAATCTTTTTAATGGACTGGCCATACACACTTTGAAAAAGTTTCAGTCTGCTGTAGAAAGGGAAAGAACCGTGGAGAGAATTTTTATAGTTACTAAGCATCTACCAGTAGAAGGAAAAAAAAAATTTTTTAAATTGCATATTTCATTTGTAAGACAATCTGCTGTGATTACAATATTATTTTTTTTTTCATCAGAGAACAATGTCTGCTGAGGTTCAATAGAAAAGATGGAGCTCATAAAATCTGAAATATGAGTGTACACAGCTCCTAATAAAAGTGCTACCTCTTTTTTAGTTGCAAGGATTTATGTAAGGACATGCAGAAGTCAAACAACTTTTTTTAATGCTAAGTGCAATAATTTCAAACAGTTGTTTTCAAATCTGTGTTCCAGACTCAAAAATTTATGACTGACACACGCACAGTGTCAAAGAGAAACAAGCTCCAGTGTCCGGTTCCCGCTGAGACAGAAAAACACCTACTGTAAGTGGCCGAGGAGGAATAAATTTGTCCCCGGGTGAGAAGAGTGATGTTAAATCCCAGGTTAGCAGGGCGTAAAGTGCAAGCATCCCTGTGCCTCTAAGGGACCCGACAAGCGCGACGGGGTCAGGGTGTGGAGGCGCGGCCCCGCGGCTAAGGCGGAGGAAGGCGGTCCTGGGTATAAGAGCTCCGCTGGCCAGCCTAGCTGTGGGAGAAGTGAGGCCTCCCTGGACTCATACAGCCGGCGGGGACGGCCACCCGCAGGCACGGCTACTCCCAGCGGTCAGCCCTCTACCGTCCGCTCTATGCCAGGGGGCGGGCCCATGTGCTCGGCGCTCCGAGCCGCAGACGGCAGCGGGCCCGGCCCGGTCAGCGACGAGCTGGGGTTGACCCCCGGCTGAGTGGAGAATGACTCTCTTCTCTTTTTGCTTTCTTTCTTTCTTTCCTTTTTTATTTAATTTCCCCTCTTACACTTTTGATTTTTAGAGTAGGGTGAAGGGCCCGACTGTTGCGATGCTGGACAATTAGTCAAAGCAGCGGGAGGATGCTTGCCAATAAATACCGAGATTTGAGGTTAAGCAGCTGTAAATCTGCATTAATCGTTTCAGGAATTCAGCTGTTTACAAAAGGTTTTAAAGAGCAAACAAATAAGAGGAGGGAAAGGAGAAGTCGAGCTGTCCGTACCTTCGCATTGTTTCCCTTCGCCTTTATAGCCCGGCTTGCAAATGCATTTGTAGGATTTTGGCGTGTTCTGACAAATTGCATCGATATGGCAGTCATCCGTAGCTTCTGCACATTCGTCAACATCTGGAAACACAGAACGGAGGCAGATAAGAAGGGGGACCTGCGACACAGAAAACCTTCAATCCTAGTTTGCTTGCCTGCCTGCCTTTCAAGTGTCGCCCTGAAAATGGGAACATCTAAGTTTAGGTAACTGAACAAACTAACGGGTTAGTCTTCTGAAGCAGCTTGTAAGCGCTGCTGCACCGAGATAGAGGGACTCGGTCCCAGGTTACTGTATTAGGAAACCATTAGACATGAAAGAAATCAACATCTACTCTAATCGGTCTGGTGCTGGAGACCCGTAAAACAAGAGAGTGCTTAAACGAGCTAAAAGAGGAGAAAAAGCCTATTTGCATCTTCCAGCAATGAGATCTTCTTGATTTAGAAAGATAGACCCTAGTTCAAATAAACTGTGCTGGTGATGGAATGAGAAAAAGAAATATTTGAACAGCAAAACCACATTAATCCTTTTTATTAAGAGGCTAAATAAATAAATGGAAGACCATATGATACTCGGTAAGCTAGCGCGGAGAAAAGCAACCTGCAATAAACTTCATCCATACAGACTAAAACTCATTTGGAAAGAAAAGGTCCTAGCACTGGAGCAGGGAGAGGGGG
>VWZI01018391.1:33269-49665 GCA_013396835.1 Psilopogon haemacephalus | reverse complement strand
CCCGCGGCTGGGGGCGGCTCTAGCAGCCACGGCCCCGTTGCCCCCCGTAGAGGGAAGGGAGACTTGGCTGGGAGGAAATGGCTGCGCCCCCTGCTCCCGGGCCGCAGGCTTTGGAGGCAGACGGTCCGGCCAACCCGGCCGCCCATCTCCTTGACAACCGCTGAGAGGGATTTTTTTTTTTTCTTCCCCCTTCGAACTAGAAGAGAACTTTTTAAAGCCTTCCCCTTGCCTTCCTCTTAGCCTCGCTGCCGTTGCAGCTCGCCTCGGGCCATTACCAGTTGTGAGGGCTTCGCTTGCCCCTCTCCAGCTGGCCACCCCGGCCGGCCCGAGGTCTTTCTCCTCCAAGCCCTGCCGCACTCGTGGCAACTGTGGCTCTGCAAGTAGCCCGTGCGACCTTGCACTGGATCCAGCCTAGATGAGATGCTCTTCCCAAAAAAACATCAGGGAAGCTGGAACTGCCCCTGCTGCAAACTGCAAAAGTGGCCCTGTCACCGTCACCCTGAAGGAGAAAATAGTTTGTTGTTAAACCCCATACATGACAAATTTACCCTCACATTTTGTGGCCCCGAAGTCTTCCAGATAAATTGTTTTTATTAAAAAGACTGAAATAGCTTGCAGATGTCCCTTGTTATGACTTTGCATTCTTATTCGATTTATACCTTTTTTTTTGGTTTTTGTTTTTCCATAGAACCCCTTACAAGAAAGTTTTGCTACTTTAGGTTGCTGTAACTCCTCCTGGTTCCTCATCCTTCTTGGATACATAGAATCAATCATAGGATGGTTTAGGTTGGGAAGGAACTTCGAGATCCATCTACTCCAACCTCACTGCCATGGGCGGGGATACCTCTCAGTTGAGATTGGGTTGCTCAAGGCTTCATCCAACCTGGCCTTGAACACCTCCAGGGATGGGGCATTCACAGCCACTCTGGGCACCCTATTCCAGAGTCTCACCACCCTTGTACTGAAGAACTTCTTCCTAAAATAAAGTCTAATGTCCTTCAGCTTAAAATCATCCCACTCTTGTCCTATTGATAGACACTCTAATGAAAAGTCCCCCTCCAGCTTCCCTTTAGGTTCCCTTCAGGTATTGGAAGGCAGCTATATGATCTCACCAGGGTAATCTCTAGGCTGAACAACCCTGGTTTCCTCAGCCTATCCTCATAGCAGAGATGCTCCAGCCCTTGGATCATCCTTGTGACCCTCCTCTGGACTTGCTCCAACCATTCTATGTTCTTTTTATGATAATGACACCAGAACTGGATGCAGTATTTGAAGTGAGGTCTCGCAAGAGCAGAGTAAAGGGGAAGAATCACCTGCTTTAACCTGCTGGCAATTTTCCTCTTGATATAGTCTAGGATACAATTTGCCTTCTGGGCTGTATGTGCACACTGCCAGTTCACATTGAGCTTCTCATCAATCAATGCCCCCAGGACTTTTTCTTCAGGGCTACTCTCAATTCACTCTATACCCAGCCTGTATTTGTGCCTGGGATTGGCCTGACCCTGATGCAGGACCTTGCACTTTGACTTGATGAACCTCATGAAGTTTGCACTGGTCCACTTACCAAGCCTGTCAAGATCCTTCTGGCATTCCTTCACACAAGTGAGTCCACCACACCATACAGCTTGGAGCACTTGGTCATACAGATAATAAGTACACCTTGCCTCTTTTTTGTCAAATGCATGCTTGCTTCTCTACAATATGCTTGCCAAGAGAGTCACACCATTAAGTATCTTTCCTCCTGAAGAGAGAGGAAGGAAACGTAAGAACTGTTGGTTAGCAAAAAAATCCACAGTGGTATCTTTCTTCTTTATACAACTAAATAACTACAGCATGGCACAAAAGCTGTTTGCTTTCCGAATGTTTGCAGCTCAGCTTTGGACACTGCTCCCCCATCCTTAATCCTTTAGGGATAGGGCAGTGGCATTATTTATTTTAATTCCAGTCTCTTATACTTGTGTGACTATGCGAGGTGCAATTGAGAATTCCTTGTTCGAAACTTCCCATGGATACACGGAGCTTTTCTTCCGTGTAGGTCCCCAGAGGGATTACCTGGTACCTTAGAGCTCCATCTAGTGAGTTTTATGGCATGCTGTAGCCATTTTTTATCATCTCCATAATTACAGCCTCTTCTTAACACCACATGCCAATCTTTTTGGAAAGGCTTTGATTTTTCAAAGTTTTGGGTTAGATGAAAAATAAGCCTTTTTACTATTTTTTAAAAAAGAGGTACTTCACAATTGGCCTTGCCATTCCATTTAGTGAAATCACATTACAATTTATCACAGGATAAATTAAAAAAAAAAAAAAAAGTTTATTTTCTATGAAAAAATGAATCAGAAATGTCTAAAAATGAGTGACCTTTTTAAAAGTCACAGTTTAAAAAAAAGTTTGCTAAAGCAAAAGAATACTTCAACTGCCTTGGTGACTTGCTCTCTAGCATGTCTGTGAAGTTACTCTTACAGAAATCACTATATCTGTGCCTTTTTATCCTCCCCAATTCCACACATTTATAATCTGTATAATAGTAACACTACCTGTATGGCACTCAGGAAATAGAATAGAATAGAATAGAATAGAATAGAATAGAATAGAATAGAATAGAATAGAATAGAATAGAATAGAATAGAATAGAATAGAATAAGCCAGGTTGGAAGAGACCTCCAAGATCAGCCAGTCCAACCTAGCACCCAGCCTTAGCCAATGGCACTAAGTGCCCTATCCAGTCTTTTCTTGATCACCTCCAGGGATGGTGACTCCACCACCTCCCTGGGCAGCCCATTCCAATGCCAATCACTCTCTCTGGGAAGAACTTCTTCCTAACATCCAGCCTATACCTCCCTTGGCACAATTTGGGACTGTGCCCCTCATTATGTTGCTGGTTGCCTGGGAGAAGAGACCAACCCCCACCTGGCTGCAACTTCCCTTTAGGTAGTTGTAGACAGCAATGAGATCACCCCAAATACCACACTATATATAAATGTCCTCATTACTCCAAGAGTGGCAAGCAGCTGAAAGCTAAAAATCATTACCAAGCATCTTTCTTCCAGCAAACTTGCTTTTTTGGGGTTTTGACCCCCAAGTTCCTGACAGACAGAATGTATGAGGAGATACCACAGTCTTGAGCAAAACAGGGCCTGAACCTTAAGTTAGGATCATCACATAAAATAAGGAATCTGCAGCACCAGGGTGAATATTTCCAGAAGGGTCTTTTCATCAGTTTTCCTTTCTAAGTTTGCATCTTAGAAAAGGCATCCTGTGAATTTTCACCTTTTCCACTTGTAGTTATGTTTCTGTGCTTGCTTATTGTTATCTAGCGTCATCCCTATGTCAATTGCACAGATGCTTACATGAAAAATTCACTATTAGAAGTAATAACCAAGCAGCTTCTTCCAAGTGGAAGCTTCTTAGTGGAAGATAAGAGCCAATTATATGACTATAAATCTGCTATGTATAACTGCAAGGTGAGCAAGCGCTACCTAAATTGAAGGTAGAGAGGGCCTAGCCTGAAACTACCATCTATGATTAAGCTCTCTAGCATGCTTCAGCTCTGCCTGAAAACCTTTGGGCAGTTGGCAGCTACCACTTGCACATAAATAGATTGTCATGGGCTTCTAATGTTCTTCCATATTAATATCTTTAAAGCTTTTGGGCAATATTCTTATAAAATAGTCATAAGAGATCTGTTTTATTAGGCCCCATCACATTACAGAGCAGAAGGTCGATGAACACCTGCAATTCTGGGAAGGCAAAGGGCATAAATAGAGGAGTGGCTGCAGAACATCTACCACAGATATGCACTGTTCCAAAAATACTTTTAGAAAACAGAAGATCTTCAGGATGTTATGATTTCCCAGTTTGCTATTTATGAGCACTTGTCTACTGGGGCTAGTGTGGCCACAGGAGGCAATACAAGCTATAGACACAGTTAAGAATCATGACAGTCACTGGACAAACAGTGAAAACTTGAGTGAATTGCTGTACCTCTGCATTTCTCTTTCTTCCTTCTGTCCATCTTTACTGTTTACAGGGCAAGCCCACTGTAGTAGCTGGACCTATCACTATATTCATACAACATTACATAATAAACTTATTTTGTCTGTCTCCCTGTCCTGTAAGGCTAATAGGCTTATTAGATGCCCTGGCTTGCCCCTCTCTTCTGCTGATGGGGAAAGCAAGGGTGGGAGGAAAACAAAGGCTTGGGCCATTATGCCCCCTCCCAAAGTGATTAACAGGTACCCACGGGTATTTAGGTACTTGTTAGTATCTTGCCCAAATAAGAGTAAGCAAGCCCTGGGGTTCACCTAATATGGTCAGCTTTGCAAATGCCATTCTGATTGGTGAATCTCTGTGGCCAAAGGAGCCTTTGCACTTGGGCAAATAATATAAATTGAGCCAAGTTGCAAGCAGTAGAGCTGCTCTGTGCTGCCTCTGCCTCACTGCTCTGCCTCAATGTGTGCTGCTCTGCTCTACCTTCTCTATGGACTGCTTGGCTTGAACAACGTGGTCTGCTCTGCCTCCTGCTTCAGACCAGCTTAGCCCTGATGTTTTGGGCTTGAACGACCTGGAAACTTAAGTGCCTGAAGTCTCCCAGAAGGCATTAAGTGCCTCACGACGTGGTGAGAAGTGCCACTGACACTGTGCTCTCTGCACATCTGCAAGAGCTCCTGCCTGCACCTCTGCACCTCTGCAAACCTCCATGCCAAGAGGAACCAGGATCAGGTCAGAGATTGTCTGCCTCTTTGCCAGCACCCTGCTAAAGTCAGAGAAGATCTAGAAGTCTCTCAACAGCTATCAAGACACCGAGCAGCTCCAACACTGCCACAAAGGGGCAAGGGACTATCCCTGAATTCTACTCCACTGCTGTAACACAGACTTTCCCTAGGGCTCCAGGATGCCTATTTATAAGTGGGGCAAAGCCATTTGTGGCTAAACTTTTCCAATATTCTGATTTTCCTAAATTACTAAATTGTCAGTAAGCATCCTTGTGAAGATTTTTCCTGACTGAATTAGTACTAATGTGTATATAGTTTGTGGCTGAGGCTTTTTAGAAATAAAATAACTACATATTTTCTAATTCCTGCCTTGTTAATTGCCCACAATCAATTCACTCCCCAGTCAGGGCTTTCATGATGCTAGTAGGAGTCCTAGAAAAGTTTTGCATTAAGAAGAGTCAGTATCGGAGGTGAGATTTTTTCATGGTGGAGAGATGGGGAATTACATAGCATCTGCTGTAACACTTAAAAGGAGATATTTATTGCATAGCTTTGGTGAGATTACAATAAATTTTATCTCATTCATCAATGAGATAATGCTTGAAATCTTGTGAAAGTAGTGGTAAATCTGGATATCTGTCTAAAACAATGTATAAATCAGTGCCAGAATTTGAAGAGATGCATCAAGGCATACATTAGGACAGATACTCTCCTATTTCTACCATGATGTTACTTTCCCCCAAAACATATCACCTGCTTCATGCAACTGCTCCTGCCCTGCTTTACCCTGCTTAATTGTCCTGTAAACAGTTTTCCATTCAGAAAAATGCCTTAGCAGCTAGAGGAAGAAATGTTACTAGAAAGACTAATGGAGATTTCCTCTTTAATTCTTCCTGCATGGATTGCAACCACTGAAAGGTAAAGATGCTAATATTAATGGAGAGTTGTAACTCTCCATCACCACAAAGAGTAGAGAACAGTAATTCCTCCATTGCTGGTACTCAGTCCATCCTGGTAAATGGCATTTTTTACCCAGATGAAGGTTACATCTCAAACATGGCCCTTGATGCATAAGAAGCTGGATAATGGAGGTCTGGAAGTTTTACCCAGGAGACTGGTGACAGCAGTCACTCTCAAAACATACAAAGAACACCTATAAAAGCTTAAAAGAGGAATTGCATAGAAGCTGCTTGTATGTACCCATTATAAGGTTATAGCAGATGGAAGAGGACCTGTGGAAACATGGAGCAGGGCACAATATCTTTCTTAAACTGTTTTCCAGCTCAGCGGTGTGTCTTAGTGTTCACAAAGAGATGGGCAATAATATTCTGAAATAGTTTGATTTGAGGAAGTGAAGGCATAAGGGAGCCAGAAGGCAAACAGCAAAGCAAACAAAAAGTTGTCTGTCCCCATACGTGTCATAGAGAAAGAGAACATACACCTATTTAAACCAAACCATCCCAGCTGATGGAAGCTAAGCAACAGTGTATTTACCTGGATTTCACAGGAAGATGTAGGAGATGCTAAAATACCAGCATCAAATCCTATCCTGACTACAAAGGAGATAAAGTGAGCAGGATCCCATTACTCTGTGCTCATTCACTAACTTTAGACCAGAGTAGGATCAAAATTTTAACAACTCCTCCACAGAAGCCTTCAAAAGGGTGCCTTGCTGTTAGAAGTTCTGCCTCCTGATGTGGTCCAGATTACTTCTCATTGCATTCTTAACTTTAGCAGTTACTCTCAAAATTGATATCAAATTAATATTGTGACTGTGAAGAATTATGTTGTATTGCTGCTGTTTTAACACAATATCCTTCTGAACACTCATGCTTACACAGCCTAAAAAGACCAAACAACTCAGAGGGAAGTACTATCTTGGATATCTTAGGCCTGTGAAGGTCATTTCTGATCTTAAATCCGGGATAGTCATTAAGTGCTGTCACTGCACAGGACAGCAATAAAAAAACATAGTAACTCAACACATGAGAAAGCTTTTGGGTTATTTAAGGACACATTTTATGATTATCATAGAATCACAGAATGGTCTAGGTTGGAAGAGACCTCAAAGATCATCCAGTTCCAACTCCCCACCATAGGCAGGGACACCTCCCACTAGATCAGGTTGCTCAAGACGTCATCTAGCCTGGCCTTGAATACATCCAGGGAGGGAGCAGACACAACCTCCCTGGGCAACCTGTTCCAGTGCCTCACCACCCTCACTGTGAAGAATTTCTTCCTAACATCCTGTTCAAATCTCCCCTCTGCCAATTTGAACCCATTCCCCCTTGTCCTGTCATTACAAGACCTTGTGAATAGTCCCTCCCCAGCTTTCCTGTAGGCCCCCTTCAGATACTGGAAGGCTACTATAAGGTCTCCTCGAAGCCTTCTCTTCTCCAGGCTGAAAAGCCCCAACTCCTTCAGCCTGAAGTCTTTTAGTGTTTTTAAAGTGAATTTGTCCTTTAAAAATGGCTACAGCTGTCTCCTATTTCTTCTCCAATGCCCTGATTACAGCACTCAAGCAGAGATATTTTCTGTTGTTCCCTTTCTTACTGTTATCCACAATCTGCAGTCAGTTGTTTGCGTGTTTTTCTGGTCTAATTAATGGCCATAAACCTGAAAGGAACACTGAAGCATATACTTGTTCATCAGGACTGCTGTTGTATACAGACTTTGATCAAGGCTGCTTCAGCAGGCTCAGAATCATATATTACAAGAAAAAGGAAAGGGGCCATGGCCTCTACTCACAGATGCTTTATCCTCCAGCTTAGCTCAAAACCAGATCTAGGAGGTAACATGGCTCACATACACGATCTTCTTCGTTCTATAGAGCATACCATGACAGCACTTCAGAGGAAAAAGCCAATTCCACTTCAGAGAAGACTTAATACTGTGAAATTCTATTCTGTTCCAATTTAGAGCCCTGCTTACTCCTCCACACAAGCCCAAAATCAACCAAACAAAAACACAAAGCAAACCAAGACCCCAACCAACCCAACTATGACAAAAAACAACCCCCCAAACCCCTCAAAAACACGCCCAGAAGCCCCAAGACTTCCATAGGCTGCAAATTTCAACTGCAGCCTGGCAGAGCAGCTGCAGATATGGCATGACATCTTGCCAAGTCATGGTAAGGTCCTGTAAGATCCACACATCAGTTCTTTTGGACTTCTGAACTCAAAGTGTTTCAGTTTCAACATTAATAGCAGCAACAAGACTAAGAAAATCCCAACAGGAGTCATTTAATAGTTTTTTAGCTTGACTCCACAATTCCAGAAAAAATATTCGAGGTTGTTTCTCAGGACAACTTTATGCAGACAGGCAATAAAATTATCTGTAATGCAGCCTGCTCTTGCAGTTTTCCTCCTTTCCCACCTATCCATCCTGCTGCTGAGAGCTAGAGTGAAATTTGTGTACCAGTTTGAGATTCTGCGTTGTTCAGGGAGGCTCACAGTGCCAAAGCTACTCTCAAGGGTTTACTTTGCTGTAATATGAAAAGGGTCCAATGTTGTTGAAAATTAGATAGTTTTGTGTTGCAGCATCTATTCAGAGAGAAAAAAAAACTCTTCTATTAGAAATATCTGGAGAAACAAGGGCTGGGTCAGGGCATCAATCCTTTTACCAATCCAAGTCCTAGCTGTGTAATGGGAAGCTATGTACTAGTAGAGGTTTACATAGGGATTTCTTAAAACTAGAAGAGAATCAGCCAGGTTGGAAGAGACCTCCAAGATCACCCAGTCCAACCTATCACCCAGCCCTATCCCATGGCACTAAGTGCTCCATCCAGGCTTTTCTTGAACACCTCCAGGGATGGCAACTCCACCACCTCCCTGGGCAGCCCATTCTAACGCCAATCACTCCCTCTGTGAGGAACTTCTTCCTAATATCCAGCCTATACCTCCCCCAGCACAACTTGAGACTCTATTCCCTTGTTCTGCTGCTGGTTGCCTGGAAGAAGAGACCAAGCCCACCTGGCTACAACCTCCCTTTAGGTAGTTGTAGACAGCAATGAGGTCAGCCCTGAGCCTCCTCTTCTTGAGGCTAAACAACCCCAGCTCCCTCAGCCTCTCCTCATAGGGTGCTAGTGTATATATGTATTTATCCCTTTGTTTAGCTTCAATCTTTACTGCACATGACCCACAGAGCAAAAGGCTATTGACATATTAACTTATGATTAAGTAACGAGTATGTTGCCAAAGAGATGCTTCATATCAGTAAGACTGGAGAAATCAATATCAACTTTTATCCTAGGCAAAATTTGAGTTGACCAAGTAGATTTTTAGTAGGTGTTTATATTGAAATATAAACACATGCATTTATTTGTATTGTAGTTAAATACATTTAATGAAATATACTGTGGACAGATAAGTTTCGACCACTTCCCAATAAACAGAACAATGCTTCTGAACAAAGAAGTGTTTGAAGCAGGAGGATCCTTTTCCTCAGTGTCTTTTAAGAGAGGAGGAAAAAGGAAACTCTTTTGTCACAACAGGGCCTTTAAAACACTTGGATGAAGCTTTTTAGCTACCAGAATATTGGTAGTTAACTTAAGAAAACTTAGCAGATTTTTTTTAATGGCAGGACAAGCTGTGTTCCTCATATTTTTAGATATTCAAGCACTTTAAATGTTGACATTGAGCACTGCTGTGAGCATTACCCAGGGAAGGTGAGCCAAAGTAAATGAAACTAACCCCCACAAAGGTTAAACAGGAGAATACAGCTACACGCTAAGAGCTTGAATGGGCACAATACAAGCAAAATTCAGTTCCCATAGAACTATGCAGCAACGTGCAAAGAGCATGTTTTGAGTATCCTCACTCAACACACCAGACAAACCTGATGGAATGGAATCTTTATGATCTGAGAGAAACTTCCAGCAGAGAAGATATTGCAGAAAATACCCAAGCTCAAGTCTTCACCTCAGACTTCTACATCATCAACAAATCATGGAGTCATAGAATGGTTGAGGTCAGAAGTGGCCTCCAAACATGCAAGAACACCCTCCAGCAGATCAGGTTGCCCAGGGTCCTCTCGAGCCTGATCATGAATATCTCCAAGGATGGGGCCTTGACTACCTCCCTGGGTAACCTGTTCCAGTATTCCACTATCATTACGGTAAAGAACTTCCTCCTAACATCCAACTTAAATCTATTTTTTAATTTCAAACCATTGCCCCTTGGCCTATCACTACAGATCTTTGTAAACAGTCCCTTTCCAGCCTTCTTGCAGGCTTCAGATACTGGAAGGTCACTATTAGGTCTCCCCAGAGCCTTCTCCAGGCTGAACAACCCCAGCTCACTCAGCCCATCCTCAGAGGAGAGGTGCTCCTCCTTAAAACCAGTATGTCTGTACACCCATGGTTGCTAATAATTGCAGTTCTTCTAACCCACGTTTGCAGAAGGTCTATCAAAATAAGAGGTCAGCAAATCTTCATTCCTTCTACCACATTTCCCTCAAGCCCCAGTATTACATTTTGACTGCAGGCACAATTCCAGTTGCTGCCAGGGAGCTCATGGCTCACAGGTCATGCTCATATAGACACCAACTCCTTTTGGGAAGGACTCTAGCAATCCCTCCTCAGCACAGGAACTGAAAATCCCTCCTCAAACCCCTCTTGCTGAAAGCTTGCAACTTCTAGACAGTAAAATGCTTGTTTCACCTTTAAAGGAAACGGGAAACAGAGTAGCCTAGGAGCCCACTTCACCCTTAAAAGAACAGCCTGCTCAGTTACACACTTGCAGAGGCTTTTAAAATACATCATCCCATCCAAATATAGAGTAACAATTCCAGAACCATTTGGAAAACCAAATTATCATTTTCTGCTAAATGAGTTCTTTTCCCTAAGGGCTCTCCAGAGGAGCCAATGCTTTCATGCACTAAGCTACCTATGACATAGCTGAAGCTCAAACTAACTCAATTTCTGACAGGCAGCTGCAGTTTCAGGTGGTGTGAAATGACAAATAAAATAGAAGATTATCAAATAGAATTAAGTGTGGCATCCTCAGGAGACCTTGATTATAGAAAGGGTAAAATTCCACTCACCTTAATCCTGCATATTATCCTGTTCAACTGAGTGGGCATGGCTGTGTGAAGAAAGAAAACAGGATTTGGTATCATGTGCTTATTGCTTCTCTTTTCATATTATAGGAAATGCACAGTGTAGATCCATCAATAATACTGCAGTTTTTTAGTATTATGTCATTAGAGACAGACTGGATTATCACAGGTATACTAAATAAGAGTGAAATTTTATGGAAGAGAACAGGGTGGTTCATAGAGGCATGGTCAGAAAGCTCATTAAAGTCAGGAAAAAAAATGCATACTGTCACTAAATGAAAGTACAGGAAGCAGAGGTTGCTAATTACTTGAGAACTCCTAGTCGAATTTTCATCGTGCTTTAATTACACATCTAAAAGAGCTTGGAATTAATTTCAATGAAATGCCTACAGTAGAATTAGAGAAAAGCAAAATCAATAGTTGCCCTACCAATTTTCAAGTGGGAGTAAACACCAAAAAGGTCATATTAGGTATATGTAGATATCTACTAGATCCAGATTGCAGAAAGCTCATGCAAGGTCTTGTTCAGAAGCTACTTTAGACACAGTATCTAAGGTTTCTCTCTTTATACCTAGAAAAAGGTAGCTTAATCTACATGTGTTTATCAACCTGACAATGAACATGGTAGTATCTACCTTCTTCAGCTAGTATGTGATTAAACAAACAAAGTCTAAATTCTCATCTGCTTTTTTAACTCTGTGCATCCAGCTAGGGTATTTGCTTTATTTGGCCTCCAGTTCTGCCCTCAGATCTAACATCAGGATGAACAATACCAGAGAGTGCAAAACAGCACTGTCAGCCCTGTGGGAAGCTTGTGCATGTCCTAGTTCCAACTGAACACAATGGAGGTATAGAGAAGCCCAGAGCTGTACCTTTACTGGAGGGATAACACAAGTGGCTGGGTGAGAGCTGCAAGTGCTGCCAGCTGTGCCAGCCAGAAGCAGTTGCCCACGGCCTTTTGCTCCCATCACTTGCCAGCCACAGCTTGTCTGCCTGGGACTGCAAACGTTGTATAGGAAATCACCTACAATAGGAACTTCCTCTCAAAGTACCAAAGTTACATAAACATTTCACCCAAAAACCTGATAGGATACAGCTCAAGAATGACTCCTGTGCCAAGCTACAGGAACTGCAGCAAATTTCCAGCTTGCGATTTTGGAAATTGTTTACAATGAGGTCAGTATAGTGCAACTTGCTTTTGCACGGAGATATGGATGAATAATTCATGAAGCAGGCCTTGTAACACGGAACAGGGGAATGTTATTTTCCCCTAGTAAAAATAAGGAAAAGAACATCCAGTGAGGCTGAGGTTCGCATGGGAAGCTTGGAAACCCAGAAACAGTCAGAGCTGGGACTTCAGAAAAGGATTGCAGGTGTCTCCTGAGTGCAGGCTCACTGCTACTGCAAGTTCCATGCGTGTTTGAAATGAGGCCACTCAAGAGGGTCCACAACTAGGCAACTAGACTACTGATGACCTTGGCAAAACTTAGTCTATTCCTGACTCCTGCTCATCAGTACTGCAAAACAGAGAGTGCTGTCATGCTGTCCAGCCAAGAAACATTGCAACAGAGTTAAAGACTTTATCTTATCCTTAGTCACTCCCAAACTAAAGTTCCATATTCATTAAGTGCTATTCTCCTGTTCCTAATCTGTTCAATGGAGCTGAAATATGTTATTTTTAGACTAGAAAATTGGCATAATTCCTGGGTTTTGCAGAATAGTTATGCTCCTTTCACTAAAAAAAAAAAAATAAAAAAAAATTATAACACTTTCTATGAATACAGATTGCTTTACAGACAAAGGCATTACAGCTTATTCTAGTTTTCACTGAAACTAAGCCAGCAAATCTCTCGTACTAGTACTATTACAGTAGTCATGCTGATAGTGTTATTTCATTTTACCAAAGCCAAAATCCAGCATGCTATGAATTAGATCAAGCACCAAATAAAATTAAGCAAAGGCATTCAATGTTAAAGGAAATGAATACTAATAAAAATGGGAAAGTTTATCTCTCTTTGCTGGATTCGGATTCAAGCTCAACATATACAAGCAATCTTTTATTGAATGATCGCTTGGTTTCTCCCTGTTATCATCTCTACTCTCCCTAAAATAAATACTTTAAAAAAAAAAAACCAACAAAACAGGCATTGCAGACAAAGATGTTATGAGAGAGCACATTTTGGTTCTAAGGATACCCCTTTTAGGACAGGGGGAGGAAAACAGGACTCAGACCAATTAAAAGCTTTAGGGAAGAAAGGCAAATCAATTCAAAATGCTAGAGGGCAGACATTGTTTAGAAAGAGAAGAGACCTTAACAAACGAAAATGAAATTTGAAGTAGCTGTCCTGCGAAGTCTGTAACAGCAGATGAAAAGTGAGTTGCATTCGTGCTCCCAAATATTCGCAGGAAAATAAGACATCAGGTAGAGCATGGATAATACAGAACTGCGCTTTCTGGGGCTCAATAAACAACTCCACATGACTGACTGACTGGTGAGTACTTTGCAAATCAAGGCAAGGTATAAAATGTGAGGTGTTATTCTGAAGACACCCAGGCCTTCAAACTCAGCTGCTGAGTTATTAGTCTCATTGATCTGACATCGCAGCATTTTTCACACCGCACAACCCATCAGTTTTCAATAGGGCACTGAAAAGACAATAGTCCTAAAAAGATCTGCAACTGGGGACTTAAAAAAAAAAAATTAAAAAAAAAAAAAAATATATATATATATTCCCNCTTTTTTTTTTTTTTCACACAGTGATTCCAAGCCAATTATTTATCCCCCGCTTCCTCCCTCCCCCCCTGTAAGAATAGTGTTTTGAAGTCAGCCAATGAAACATGTTTTATTTAAGGACTATATTCCTAGAGCAATGGATTCTTCGGAGACCTAAAGGTTGCAGAGCACTTCATTAGTTCCACATAATGAAAGAATGGTGCAATTGAAGGAGGTCTCTAAGGGAGAATGGTGTGAAAATTAGAGCCCCGTCTGCTCACTTGTGGAGGGAAAAAAAGAAAAAAAAATTAAAAGAGAAAAAAAGAAAAAAAAAAAAAAAAAGAAAAAGGGGGGAAAAAAAGAGAAAAAGGGAAAAAGGAGGGGGGAAAAAAAATTTGTGGATTTTCTAAATAAAGCACACCGTCACCATTCAGCCCATGGAGAAAGGGTGCCTACTCAATCCTCTTACCGCTGACAATATAATAAAACCAGAGGAACTTTTTTGAAGTAGATCTGCACATTCCACATTTGGATTGAGGGGCAATGGACTGTTTAAATTGCTATTTACATTTCCAGCTGTTTTACCAGTGATTTGCCCAACTTAATAGCTCTTTAAGCTTTTAAACAAGAAAATAGCTATTCTCACGACTCAAAGAAGAAACCATGGTTATTTCAGACTGCCTCTATTGTAAAAGGCTTAGACCTCTCTGTCTTTATAGATGCCCTTTCCTTTATAGTACTTCCCTTTTCCATCTCCTCCTACTTTCTAAATCTTATGGTTTTTTTAGTTCACTTTTTACATTATATACCTTGTGCACCAAAATGCATCTTTGCTGATACTACTGATTCCAGGAGAATGTTTGCAGGCAGCTGTCAAGATTCCCAAGAGAGACTTAAATTATCTGGGAAATTAGATTTGCATATAGAGTCTTCTGCTAGTTATTGGGGGGTTAGCTAATGTTAAACAAATGCTCAACATCCACTGAAAAATGTGCATTTATTTATCCACTTTTGTGCATGTCTAAAAAACCCACAAAATCTAGAAGTGTGTAAGGGCATAACATAAACTCTATTTTCTGCTTATTTTTCAGGCCAGGTGGAAGAGGAGGGCAAAGGGGCAGCCCACAGATAAGAATGAGAAGAAGATGAAAGGTTAAAAAGAGGGGAGAGTTATTTCATAGCGTCTCTACAAACCGTTGCAGTTATTTTGTTATAATTTGAAGCCATTCGCTTGTTTAGCTTGGTGCTAATAAACTGTAAAATCACGAAGAAGAAATTCAAAACCAAAAGGCACCTCCTGCTTTTCCCTTGATCAAAGCTTCAGTGTTTTCCTTTCATTAACTCTAAGTGTCCCCTGTGTTTACAGATGATTGCAACACTAGTCAGACAGTGAGGCAAACAATCAAATCCAAACCCTGCTGAACATTGAAATTGTAGGAATCAGTACACTGCACGGCAGAAAATGATAGTAAGGGTTGGGAAAATCTAAGTTCTTTTCTTTTGAAATTGTACCCAAACTTGAGGAGTTTGCGAGGAAGGATCTGCAAATAGTACAACGCTAAAGATCTGTGGTCTCGTTTTAAAAGGTCATATTTAAAAGTTGATATATCCTGAACTAAAATTCCCAGTTTTTAATAAGGCTTGTAAAACGTAGTCGATGATCCCCAAACTGGCATACTGGTTGCTCATGAGCACGTTTGTCCTGGTATCCTCCACTGGCATGTCACTGACTACAGAACAGTTTCAGCAGGAAGGACAGGAGCAAGAATCAATGTGTATTTGAATTACAGTGGTTATAAGAAAATTGCCTTGTAACTGTAATATCCATTCCTTTCAAGAAGTAAGGGGAAACCCTTGCACACCTGAATTACTGAAAGGTGACAAAGTCATAGAGAAAGCAGGTTTAAGGGTAAGTGAGGCATTATCCTTCCCTTCAAATGAACAAACAAAACCAGATTATCATACAGCACAAAAATAAAGACCCAGTATGAGTCATAAAAAGCCCTGGANTATTTGAATTACAGTGGTTATAAGAAAATTGCCTTGTAACTGTAATATCCATTCCTTTCAAGAAGTAAGGGGAAACCCTTGCACACCTGAATTACTGAAAGGTGACAAAGTCATAGAGAAAGCAGGTTTAAGGGTAAGTGAGGCATTATCCTTCCCTTCAAATTAACAAACAAAACCAGATTATCATACAGCACAAAAATAAAGACCCAGTATGAGTCATAAAAAGCCCTGGGAAAAAAAAAAAACATTAAAATATTTCTAAGTAAAATTACACTTTCCTGAATTTGATAGTAAATAGAAATTGCATTGACTTCTAGTGCTCTTCAGGAGGGTTGATAAAAAGTAGAATTTGGCATATTTCTGTTTCCAAAAAAAACTGTTTACTTAGATTTTGAAAATACTGCTATTAATGCTAAAAAGAAAACAAATATGCATGGTGGGGTGGGGAGGAGATTTTGTTACACCTGATGTGACAAATGCAGCCCTGCTTAGGAGTACTGGTGAAAAAAATGAGCACTCTGCCTAAATACGTAGTGTAAGAACACATGAAAATACTGAAAGAATGGCTTGAAAGGAAGTTCTTTAGAGCAGGCATTCATCTCTTGGCACTCCGTTCTAAGAAATCTGATGCTTTCCCACTCTACAGAGGACACATTTTTGGTTATACATAAAATAACTCTCGTTTCTACCGCGTTCCTGTTACCACTGCACAGCAGCGAGAAAAGGAGGGCTGCGAATCAGATCATGTTTCTGTGCCAAGGAGCTGCTCTCTGAATGTTCATCCGCTAGGTGTATTCTGCCAGCCTGGGTTTCAATTGGTAAAAAAAAAATAACATTAAGATCTTTGTGGAGGTTCCTAACAAAAGAACTTAAAAAAAGCTACTGTCTGCAAAGTGGTGGG
>VWZI01018391.1:4680-33213 GCA_013396835.1 Psilopogon haemacephalus | reverse complement strand
CTATGCACAATAGGACCAGGCACAGGAAGTCACACTTTGAGGGGGGGAAAAAGAAAAAATAATCTTTGAAAGTGAAACTTTCCAGCGCAGCGCAAGATTAACAACAGATGCACTCCTATGAGCAGCTCTGCTAAAAAAACAATTGTTTACAATCATGAAAATAAGCACAATCACAGCTGTGGGATCAGAAACCATTCCGGAGCTCCGGGAGCCCTGTCTCAGCAAATGCGTTTGTATTAAATCACGGCGGCTACTTTGCCACAAAAGAAGCATCATAAAAAGCCGGTGGTGACTCAACCCAAGGGCTCTCTGCAGCACAGGAACAGTTGCACATTTAATGCAGCATTCAGCTGCCACAGCCACAAGATCTCTGTAATGCCTCCTGGCAAATCTTGTTAGGCTTCTTCCTGCTCCAATTAAAATCACTGGAGGTTAGGAATGGAAAGATCAAATTTGTTTTGCGTTGCCTGAGGATCTGTCGCTGCAGATCCCCAGGCAGAGGTTTTCTGCTTTCCTATTCACTCACACAGGGAAGATTCAGCCCAGAGGTTATTGTATTTTCTAGAAACCTGCATAATACAGACGGCTCTCGGTGCGTACAAGGTTGGAATTAATCTGATACCAGCATGTTGTTGATGTGGATTAAAGGCACATCTTAGATGCCTGAAAGGCACACAGAGCAACTCAAAGCAAGTACAAGATTGACAGGTGACCTTCACCTCTGATTTCTTCAATTTCATAATCTGCCTATGTTGCTAAATAAACACTCCCAAGGACAACCAGGGCACAGTAGACTCTACGTTCTTCTCCCAGCAGGGCTACTTCACAACCTCTTGTGGACAGCCTGCCTAAGCATTTCAGAGTGAGTATTAATACCATGGTTTGGTTGGGGCCACTTACCCCTCCAGGCTCCTGCAGACCCTTCCTGGTGTGTCTGGGCTTACACACCTACAGCCTCTCTGTCAGAGTGCTTGAAAGGGATTGGCTTGGAGGTGGAGGCCCACACAGACTATACAGATATAGCTGCAGAGGTGAAGGCTGTAGGAATTCTAACTTTTTGATGGAGGTATTCCTATCTTGGAATGTTTTGGTATTGTCTTCTCTGAACGATGTTTTGAAAACACACACACACACACACACACAAACACACACAAAAGAGATTTGCAACTGCAGAAATGATGTTGCAAGCTGAAAAGTTTAGGAACAAAGGAGTTAGCCTAATCTTTATTGCAGGTTGCTACATTTCCAAGGCCTTTTGGGTACTGGGAGATAGTATGGAGCTGAGGGATTGTTCGGTGAGATACACTCAGCTAGCCATGTTCTGAGGAGATGCTCTGAGGTCTGAGCAGATGAGGAAACTGCTTCCCCTGGGTGCTGAAAAGGAGTCTCAGTATAACCCTTGCCACTGTGAGTTTTACCAGGCTCTCTAGGCATGGCCAATTTCCAGTGCTTCAGAGGAACTAAGCAAACACTAACCCAGAGTATGTCTGGCTAATTGTATAGTGGAAGGAAAAAAAAAAAAAAAAGAAAAATCTTTCTTGACCCCAGTGGTTACCCAACTAAACCCCTGAAGCACAGGCTTTTATTATAACCATTATTTTAATGCAAATGATGATCATGCTGAGGACTTATTCTGCCTGTTACATATGAAGGAAAAAGCTGAATGAATGAATGATACATTCCGGACAGATTCCTTGGCCAGAAGGGACCATTCATGCCAAAGTCAGTTTGAAAGAATATCTTTTAGAAAGATATCCAAACTGCCTCTTAAAGACTCCAAGCGATGTCAATCATGCTGCCTTCTTCATCTACTGCAATGTTCAGTTACTCTCATCACTGTGATGCTATCTGAAATAGATTTATCTAGCGTGAGCTAATCCCTGTCAGATCTGTTTCTGAAAGCCTGAAAAAATCAGTGATAAACTGCTTGGATACATTGCCCTGTTAATATGCCTCCTGATGGCAGCTTTATAAAGAGTTCTGCTAGCCCTGAACTGCTCTAACTCAGGCATTGGTGAGTTTCAGAAGGTGCCAGGGAAATTCTCTCTCCATTCTGCAAAGGGACCAGACTAAAACATATTGGTGTTCAGAGCTCTTTTTTTTTTGTTGTTGTTGTTTGTTTACTTTGTTGTTGGTTGGTTGGCTGGCTTGGTTTGTTTTTTCTCTGGTTGGCTTTTTGTTTGTTTGGTTTCTTCTTGGGTGGAAAAATACATACATACCAGAAGCAAAGGAGCAAAATAAAAATGACTCTATGGTACAGAGCATGACTGCAAGGCAAATTCTTTTATCCTAACTTATGCCTCTGTCTGATACAGTAATATATATACTGGCCACACACAAAAAGCCTGCTTGATCTCAACCTACCAAAATAGCCCCTAAGAGAAATGACAAGGAGGGAGGGGAGAAAAACAATTAGTGCAATAGTAAGAGGGATCTAAGACAGCAGGATGTTTCATGCAGCTATTGCCACAAACTCAGCGTGATGGCTTAGAGCTCTGAGCACTAGAAAGGCACAATCATTAATCTAATTGTAATGGGTAAAAAGTGGGTTCTTGCCAGCTGGAGATATTGCAACCAAGCATAGCAAAAGCCATCTTAGTCTATGTCTTTTTATTCCGGAAATGTCCAAGGCAGCAGAGAAGAGCAGCCACATCATATGGCATTAGAGAAAAACAGTTCCTCAGCAGCTCTGGGATGTGCTCAATCAATAGTTGGAAAATACTGTTTGCTTGAGCATTGAGTAGTAGCAGGTGCACCTACTATGCAGCTATTAAAAAGCCTCTTCCTCCAATCAATTCCTTACATGGATGCTTCTTGGCCCACAGATGTACCAGTTTTCAAAAGCTCTGTCATTTAAAGCTCCACTTGCCTAACTGTTGCCACCACCACAGCAGTTACACAAGCACATGTGTACCTGTGTCAAGTTAACCACTGTGATTCCAGCAAAAGGTGCTTAACTGGACTGACAGATCACAGAATCACAGAATGTCAGGGGCTGGAAGGCACCTCAAATGATCATCTAGTCCAACCACTCTGCCAGAGCAGGATCATCCATACCAGATCACACAGGATATGTGAATGCAGCTTCCTGGCTGTGCCTGGTGCTCTTCTGCACTCATTTGCCTCTGTCCTTTACTCACTCAGATTGAACAGGTGTAATTTTTGCTGTTTGCACAGTCACTCCACACCTGCTGCTCTGCTAGGTGCGCTTCTTTTCAACTGTAAATGACACAGAACTACAGAATCACCGAGACTGGAAAAGACTTCTGAGATCATCAAGTCTAGCCTATAACCTAACACAATGACATCAGCTAAACCATGACACCAAGTGCCACATCCAATCTTTTCTTAAAGACCTCCAGGGACGTTGAGTCCACTACCTTCTTAGGCAATTCATTCATTTATTCCAGTGCCTAAACACACTTTCCATGGGGAAGTGCTCCCTAATATCCAACCTAAACCCTGACACAGCTTCAGACCATACCCTCTTGTCCTGTCACTGGTTGCCTGGGAAAAGAACCTGACCCCCACCTGACTACAACTTCCCTTTGTAGAGAATGATAAGGTCCCCTCTAAGTCTCCTCTTCTCCAGGCTGAACAGCCCCAGCTCCCTCAGCCCATCCTCATCAGACTTCCCCTCCAGTCCCCTCACCAGTCTTGTTGCTCTCCTCTGGACCAGCTCCAGCACCTCAGTATCTCTCTTGCAGTGAGGGGCCCAGAGCTGCACACAGTGCTCGAGGTGAGGCCTCACCAGTGACAGAATGACATCCCCAGTGCTGCTGGCCACACTAGTCCTGATATAGGCCGATGCTGTTAGCCTTCTGTGCAACCTGGCCACACTGCTGGCTCATGTTCAGCTGAGTGTCAACAGCTCCGTGGTTAACAGAAAACCCAATGAAGGCTGTTTCTATGCCTGCTTTCTTGCTGGTGTCTTGACTCACATATTGAAATCAGTCTAAGCACAGCACATACAAGCTGAAAAATCTTTTAGTCGATAAGGTCAGAAGTGCAGCAAAATTAATATTTGTTCCTTGACATTAGTCCACCCAGCATGGCTGCTCTGAGTCCTATGCTGCGAGTTCAAAATACAGACAGATGTAGAAAGTGCCTCCTCTATTTCTTTTTAGGGATCTCAGAGATTTAAAGCATAGCTGAACAAAGACACCAGGAAAAGTGAAGGCTTCATTCTTGTTGTGGATCACACTGAACAGCTGCCATGGGTTGCACTGAATCTGCTGATGTGTATTCAACACCATGTGGCCATCATGCCCGCCTCAAAACGAAAGTGCTGGCTGGAGCAAAGTGTCATGGGGCTCAAAGTTCCGATTGTAACAGGAGAGGCTTCCTGTTCCCACTTGCTGTTTCCAGTTCCCAGGTTTGGGATGTTGGGTTTATTCTGCTGTGCTGCCTGCTGCCTACTTGGGGGGAACCATTTTAATACTGGCTTCTGCTGCTTGGTTTTTCTGCGACATAGGCTAAGGTGATTGTGCACTGTATCAGGTAATTAAATTCCTTATATCATAGAATCATAGAATGGTTTAGGTTGGAAAAGACCTCAAAGATCATCCAGTTGTAACCCCTCTGTGCCATAGGCAGGGACACCTCCCACTCAATCAGGTCGCTCAAGACCTCATCCAGCCTGGCCTTAAACACCTCCAGGGAGGGAGCAGCCACAACCTCCCTGGGCAACCCCTTCCAGTGTCTCACCACCCTCACTGTAAAGAATTTCTTCCTAACATCCCGTTCAAATCTCCCCTCTGCCAATTTGAACCCATTCCCCCTTGTCCTGTCATTACAAGACCTTGTGAACATATATCAACTCTGAGGTTTTTTGTGTTGCTTTCCCTCCCATCTGTGTGGGAGAAGGGGCGCTTATAAGAGTGAGGCTATGTTAAATCAGGACAGTAGTATCATTCTGAGTTGTTTTCCTAAGCTTCCTTTTAAGTGTATGAGTATCAGTCACTGAAGATATAAAATGTGTCCAAAATTGCTGTCAAATGCTCTGTGACTTAACTTGCCTTGTGCCAGCATGTGAAAGCCTTTCACAATTTGATTCCCAGACTGTAAGTTCCAGTCGTTTGCAAATGTGCAAAAATGCTCAAGCTCAGATCCTCAGCACACTGTGTAATGTGCACATGTATCCAGGGCTCTGGTACCTTGCAAGAACAAATCCTGAAGCTGCTGCACTGGAAAACCCTCAGAAGCTCAGTTTACATAAACAAACTATTCCAGTAGCTGCACAGAAGGGAAGCAACAAGACAAGCTGTGAGGTGTAGGTACAGCTCTGGCAGGCTAAGAACCAGCAGGGATGTCAGAGCTAGTGCAGCACATCTCCACCCTCGTGCGCTTGTGGCGTGATTTTTTCAGAGCAACTGGCAGGAAAGTTTGCTCTTTGCTAGAATCTCTCTTAGCAGGCTTACTGCAGCACATTTCCAAGGCACAGCAGTTTCTTGAGGCCTGGGGATGAACATTTTGGCAGAAAGTGCCTTTATGCTGTTTGTGAGCGCTTCAGTTCCGAGGCTGGCATTTAAACATAGTATATATGGCACTGAGACTAAATTTCTCATCACCACTTTGTCTTCTGGTGGGAAGTTAACATATGCTATTACTCAGCAAAGGACAACATTTCATTGTAGTGCCCTTATTTAAAACAATAACTGTCTCCTGCACAGAAAGCTAATAGGCCCTGTCCCCAGATGGTGTAAATTAGCACGGCACCACTAATGCCTGATTTATACCAACTGAAGATCCAGCCTTCCCCATACACCACATGATTAAACATACACTTTACTAGCCTGGAAATGTCTTGAGGGCCATGTAATTGTGTGGTGATGAACTAAACTTTTAATTAAGTTCTCATTTTGAATTAGAATCAATAAGTCAATAAATAGCCTTCACTTGATTTAGATGATAAATATGCACAGCTGAGGCTGCACTCTAGGTCCTCCCTAGTTTTCAGGCTCTCCTTTCTCCTCCATATGTCAGAATCTAATGAAGGAGCTCTGAAGTAGGCTCCTAATACATTATTGTCACACATGGTGACAATAGCAGTAGAGTTAGGCAACTGCCAGGTTTCTATTATAAATCCTATTACCAAGGTTTTATAGCATGTGGGTTTCAAACTGCAGTCAGCAAAGTTGTTTTCACGAGGAACTTCCAGGCTCAGTGTAAGCTTTTTGTCAAAATAAAATTTTAAGTGGATTGGATTCAACCTGTCAATGCTTTAGGATTTCCAAAGCTGTTTTTTGCTAACCTATGGCATAATATGTCCTGGATTTGAAAAAGGCAGTTTCGGAGCGAGCTTTTAACCAAGACTAATTGCCAATTTTTGTTGGAAGGAGGGAAAAGGCAAATATGTTGGTAATGACTTATATTTTAAGACTGGACAAGACCTTTCCGACCATCTATTCTGACCCTTTGAATAGCTGGGTCACAGAATTTCAGCCAGTAACTAACACATCTGTCCCAGTAACTTCCAGGTTGAATTATAGCAGATCCTTAGAAAGCCATTACCTTTCACTGGAGGGAATGTCTCAGACAAACCCTACAGCCCAGTTTTTGGAATGGCAGAGAAAAAGTTATCAGTTCAGACTCCTACTCTAATTCTGACTCACTGTGTGGTCTGAGGAAAGTAACTTGATTTTTTCTGATTTCTCTGTTTTCCCATCTTCTGCAATGAGGAAAATAATACTTTAAAGCCTCAGAGAGAGGGTGGCAAAATGTAATAAATTATTTGAGGAATGCTTTGAACTATTCAGATAAAAGATGCTGTTCTGTGAAAGCAAAGAAAGCTACTGCCATGTATTTGGATTTGAAAGCTGATTACTTTTCAGAATGTGTTCTATTACTTCTCAAAACGTGTTCTATTACTTCTCCGAATGTGTTTTTTCTCTACATTTGTGTCCTGTTAACAGCTACTGCGGAACAAATCTGGTTAGCTGAGGAACTGAATCTCACAGCCCATTGTTAGGAAGAAATAGGGTAAAAGTTTGGGTATTTTCACTCAGCTTGAAATATTTTTCTCTAATAGAAAGTGTGGTTTTCATTACGAGCAGATTTTGTCTTGTCTCCACTGGGTAAAGCACCTTTCAGTGGGACTCTCTTAGGGTCTGTTATGGTTTAAACTCAGCCAGCAGCTGAGTTCACACAGAGTCACTCTCACAACTGCCCCCTCCTTCCCCCTACAGTGGGATGGGAAGGGAGAATGGGAGCAAAGGAAAAACAAACCCCTGTGTGTTGAGATAAGGAGAGTTTAGCAGAGCTGTGCAAAAAGATGCTGGATTTTGCAGGAAGCCCAACAGGTGAGGGAGAGAGAGGGAGAAAGAACCCAGAAGCAGGAGAGAGAGAGACCTAGAAATAAGAAACATCTCGTGTCACAGGTCTCAGTCTGAACTCCAAGTCCCATCCTCCTTTGCCCCAGCCAGCCCTTTCCTTATATAGCAGGCATGGTATCAGCTTGGTATCATATATCCATTAGCTGGTTCAGTTGACTGTCCTGGATGATGTCTCTCAGCTGAACTCTAGACAGGGTCACAAAAACTGCCCCTTTCTTGGCTGCCCAAATATCTGCTACAAAATTTGGTTCTGCAGAGCAATTGCTGAATGCCTGAAATTAACGGGGCCGTTTGCACTCTGGACTCTCACTGTGGCTGGACACTCAAAAATAGAATAATAGAATCATAGAATGGTTTAGGTTGGAAGAGACCTCAAGGATCATCCAATTCCACCCCCCTGCCATAGGCAGGGACACCTCTCACTAGATCAGGTCACTCAAGACCTCATCCAGCCTGGCCTTGAACACCTCCAGGGAGGGAGCAGACACAACCTCCCCGGGCAACCTGTGCCTATGTCTCATCACCCTCACTGTGAAGAACTTTCTCCTAACATCCCATTTAAATCTCCCCTCTGCCAGTTTGAACCCATTCCCCCTCATCCTGTCATTACAGGACCTTGTGAACAGTCCCTCCCCAGCCTTCCTGTAAGCCTCCTTCAGATACTGGAAGCTACTATAAGGTCTCCTCAAATCCTTCTGTTCTCCAGGCTGAAATGCCCCAACTTCTTCAGCCTGTCCTCATAGCAGAGGTGCTCCAGCCCTCTGATCATCTTTGTGGCCCTCCTCTGGACTCTTTCCAGCAGTTCCATGTCCTAACAACATCTACCAACAACAGAAGAGAAAAAAAAATGAAAAGCTGTTTATGTTATTACTTTAAGCAAGCACAAGAAGCAGTCCATTTTCTAAGCTGCATTCAGTGGTGTTCTAAAACCTACGGAAGTTCCGCCTGACGCCGTACTTGAGGGGGGTTGCGGGGCAGGGTCAGACCCACTAATAACAATTCTGCTAGTTTAAATAAGCACAAGTAGCAATAAACCACATGATCATATTAGAAGAATGTCTTCATAAAGGAGGTATTGATACCTCCTGGTCCTGTTCAGAACACGGTACAGGAAAGCCTCGGGGCAACAGAAGCTGCATGAAAAATGTTATTTTTCATACCATCGAAGATCAGGTTTGCAGCACAATGCAAATTCTTGTGGGAATGATCTCTTTTCTCTGATCACTTCCTGTTTTTAACTGAAAAAGCCAAGGCTGAAGTCTTTTAAGACAAAGCCTTTTTGGTGGTGTTTCAGTGGTATTCATAGAATCATAGAATGGTTTAGGTTCAAGAGACCTCAAAGATTATCCAGTTCCAACCCCCTGTGCCATAGGCAAGGACACCTCTTACTACAACAGGTTGCTTAAGACCTCTTCCAACCTGGCCTTCAACACCTGCAGGGAGGGAGCAGCCTCAACCTCCCTGGGCAACACCTTCCAGTGTCTCACCACTCTCACTGGAAACAACTTCCTCCTAACAGTTTAAATCTCCTCTCTTCCAATTTAAACCCATTCCCCCATGTCCTGTCATAAGAAGACCTTGTGAATAGTCTCTCCCCAGCCCTTCTGCAGGCGCCTTTCAAATACTAGAAGGATGCTATGAGGTCTCCTGGAAGCCTTCTCTTCTCCAGGCTGAAAAGCTACAACTCTCTCAGCCTGTCCTCATAGGAGAGGTGACAGGTCACTTGATAGGTACTGACATTCTCCATAGAATCAAAACCCCCCAAAGCTCAAACAACCAAACCTCAGATGCTCAACACAGAATCATAGAATCACAGAATCAGTCAGGGTTGGAAGGGACCACAAGGATCATCTAGGTCCAAAAAAAAAAAGCTGGGGAGGGACTTTTTAGGCTATCAGGTAGTGAGAGGACTAGGGGGAATGAGAGGACTAGGGGGAATGGAGCAAAGCTGGAGGTGGGGAGATTCAAATTGGATGTGAGGAGGAAGTTCTTTACCATGAGAGTGGTGAGAGTCTGGAATGGGTTGCCCAGGGAGGTGGTTGGGGCCACATCCCTGGAGTTTAAACTGGATGAGGCTGTGGGCAGCCTGATCTAGGGTAGGGTGTCCCTGGGCATGGCAGGGGGGTTGGAATTAGATGATCCTTGTGGTCCCTTCCAACCCTGACTGATTCTATGATTCTATAGTTTTCCTGATATACTTCCTGACTCCACAGCTGGAAGCTGCCAGGCACATGCCTCATACTTCAGAGCATGCCAAGAACAAGCCCTTATGGAAGTTCTGCTTTCCCCTCTTTCACTGCATGGTAGACAACAGCATTCCTGTAAATGCCAGCTTAGGCAGCTTTTGCTCCCACTGTTAGGAACTGAGATTAGTCGACAGCTGCTGTGCAGGCAGAACCACAATCATAACCACCTAATGTTTTCCTGGGCAGGGAAACACACTACTTATAGGTCACAGCTTAGCCAGCACTGGTGCAGAAATGAAGACTGAACTTTACTCACTTCTAGGCTGCAAATACAGAGCAATACACCACAAGTATTCCATGTGTTATATACAAATACAAATGTTACTCTGCCAAATGATTCTCATCCCAGTGAGATTCTTTGCAGTAGTGAATCACATTAACCAGCGTACAGAAACCATATTCAAACAAAGTGATGATCACCAGACATTAATCACGGGGGATTATTTTTTTTTTTTTACTTGTATTGAGGTTTGTGGGTGAGTGTCTGCTACAGATGGAGTTGAATCTGCTGCTGTTATTCATACTGTGCTGCAGCCATGGCAGCTTCAAAAACTAAAGTGCTGGCTGGAACAAAGTATGATGGGGCTTGAAGTTCAGATTCACAGAATTAGAGAATCACAGAATTAACTAGGTTGGAAAAGACTTCTAGGATAGTTCATCCCATCACTAATGCCTTCTAATTACCTAAACCATGACACTAAATCTCATCCAGTCTCCTGTTAAATACCTTCAGGGATGGTGACTCCACCACCTCCCTGGGCAGCCCATTCCAATGCCAATCATTCTCTCTGTCAAGAACTTCTTCCTAACATCCAGCCTAAACCTGCCCTGGAGGATGTAGTCTACCTTGACCTTAGCAAGGCCTTTGATACCATCTGCCATGACATCTTAGTGAGCAAGCTCAGGAAATGTGGGATAGAAGAGTAGACAGTGAGGTGGATTAAAAACTGGTTACAAGATAGAGTTCAGAGAGTGGTGATCCAGGTCCAGCTGGAGAGCTGTAACCAGTGGAGTCCCCCAGGGATCAGTGATGGGTCCAGTCCTGTTCAACATCTTCATCAGTGACATTGATGAGGGGACAGAGTCTGCTCATCAAGTTTGCTGATGACACCAAACTGGGAGGCTTGGCTGATCCAGCTCAAGGCTGTGCAGAGACGTGGACAGACTGGAGAGCTAGGCACAGAGGAACCTAATGAGGTTCAACAAGGACAAGTGCAGAGTCCTACACCTGGGGAGGAATAATAAACTGCACCAGTATAGGCTGGGAGGTGATCTGCTGGAGAGCAGCCCTGTGGAGAGGGACCTGGGAGTGTTGGTGGATAACATTTATGACACAGCAATGTGCCCTTGTGGCCAAGAAGGCCAGTGTGATCCTGGAATGCATTAAGAAGAGTGTGTCCAGCAGATCAAAGGAGGTTCTCCTCCCTCTCTACTCTGCCCTGGTGAGACTCCATCTTGAGTACTGCATTCAGTTTTGGGCTCCCCAGTTTAAGAGGGACAGGGATCTGCTGGAGAGGATCCAGTGGAGGGCTACAAGGATGATTAAGGAACTGAAACACTGCCTGATGAGGAGAGGCTGACTGTATGGTCCTGCTGTGGCAGGGGAGTTGAATTTAATGATCTCTTTGGATTGCATCCAACCCGTGACATCCTGTGATCCTGTGATTCAGTAAACTCTTTTCTCTTTATTTCAACCCTGAGTTTTTGTGTGTTACTTTTGTCTCACTTCTGCACTGGGGGATCAGGCAGGTTACCCTTTGCATTAATCCATTACAGTATCCCTCACACTTTGCACTAATGGAATGTGATATATCTCCTTTGGATGGCCAGAAGGAGTTGGGAATCTCCAAGTTAACTATACAACCCTAGGTACAAAGAACTATAGGAAAGTAACTGCACAATTAACAAAACAGGCAAAATTAAATTGATAGTCATCAGCATCTTGTTACGACAGGACAAGGAGTAATGGGTTTAAACTGGCAGAAAGGAGATTTAAACTGAATGTTAGGAGGAAGTTCTTTACAGTGAGGGTGGTGAGACACTGGAAGGGGTTGCCAGGGAGGCTGTGGCTGCTCCCTCCCTGGAGGTGTTGAAGGCCAGGCTGGATGAGGTCTTGAGCAACCTGTTCTAGTGGGAGGTGTCCCTGCCTATGGCACAGGAGGGTTGGAACTGGATGATCTTTGAGGTCCTTTCAAACCTAAACCATTCTATGATTCTATGATTTTTTTTACTGTGAGAGTGCTACTAATCTCAACAGAATTCAAAGCTCCAGAGCACTTTTTCAGTGATGTATGACATGGATGTCTTTATACTGACAAGTCAGCTTTCCACAAAGTATAAACCACCCATGCAGACAAACCCACTGTGAGCATGTAGGGCGTTTACAGCGGTTGGCTTCTCATGCAGATTAAGTCTAAGCTGGAGCAGCTAATTGTTTTGATCTTCTGGCAGCATGCAGGACAAATGGAATATTACTCTTCTGAAATATCATGCCATGACATTTAGAGTTATCAAGGGGCTGACAAGAAATATCCAGACTGATACTATGCAGAATGTGCCATTTAATAATCTGGTTTGGGAAGACTTAGAGAAATGGGTAAGAGATTCCAGACGTATTTGAAGATTTCAAAGGCACCAAGGAAAAAATCTATTCAATTCAATAGAAGGCCAATGTGGAATAGTGTAAAGGCTTAAAGCCTACCTGGAGCCTTATCCTGACTCCTCCCTGGGGGTGGTCTGACCTGCCCCCAGGTGTCATGTTTAGCCCTCTCCCACTTCCTGCTGAGACTGCTATAAAAGGGGACACACACACATACATACATACATACACACACACACACACATACACATACACACATGTACACACACACATGTACACACACACATGTACACACACACACACACACACACACACACACACATACATATACACACACATACATATACACACACGTACACACACAGATACACACAGACACACACAGACACACACACATATATATTTTTTCTTCTCTCTCTCGGTCCCTGCTGCCTGCCCAGCAACTTGCTGCCCTTCTGCTGCTGACTACCACATGCTCTCCAGCAAACACATGGAGGGGTACAACCATTTTCTTTTTGGAACTCTAACTAACTGCATCTCACCACCAAAATCCTGCATCTCGCTTCATCCACCATCAAATCATCGATCCCAGCATATGGATCCAACTTCCTTCCATGAGTTGTATTCTATTAGTTTGTATTTTGCTCCCTTTTCCCCCTTTATCCTCTGTAAAACCTCTCATTTTTGCTACCTGGTATTTTTGTTCCCTTTTCCTATGTACCTCCCATTACCTTCTATTTATTGTTAAAGTTTATATCTTTTTACTTCCAAAGTGAATCGAGTATTTATTGAGCTTTTATGCTCAGGGGGGACTAGCTTAAACCCAATACAAATAGCCTCATTTGCAGTTTGCTTGACATTCACCAATATATTTAGTGCCAGTACAATAAATTTGCTCTTCCAGATTTATGAAATCACTCAGTAACATACTACTGAATCATAGAATCATAGAATCATAGAATGGTTTAGGCTGGAAGAGACCTCAAAGATCATCCAGTTCCAACCCCCCCTGTGCCATAGGCAGGGACACCTCCCACTAGATCAGGTCGCTCAAGACCTCATCCAGCCTGGCCTTGAACAACTCCAGGGAGGGAGCAGACACAACCTCCCTGGGCAACCCCTTCCAGTGTCTCACCACCCTCACTGTGAAGAACTTTCTCCTAACATCCCGTTCAAATCTCCCCTCTGCCAGTTTGAACCCGTTCCCCCTCGTCCTGTCATTACAAGACCTTGTGAATAGTCCCTCCCCAGCCTTCCTGTAGGCCCCCTTCAGATACTGGAATGAGACATTCAGTGCCTGAATAAATTTTTTGTCTCAAAATCACACACAGAGAACATTTTAACATAAACAGTACATGAGAATAGAGTAGTGACATTTGCATGCAAAGATTGGTTGGGACTCATTTTAGTGGGAGGTGTCCCTGCCAACATTGGGGGATTGGAATTGGATGGGCTTTGAGGTCCATTCCAACCTAAGCCATTCTATGACTCTACTTCTTAAGAGGCTCTGCCATCCCAGGTTGTGTTCTCCTTGCATTACGGGATGGGACTTGCACTGTGCTCTGCACTATTGCAAAACCACACCTTAGAAACTTCAATTCACAGTGTTTGTGGTTTTTTTTTTTGTTTTTGTTTTTGGTTTTGTTTTTGTTTTTGTTTTTTTCTGCTGGACCAGATGACAAATTGTGACACCTCAGTCCACAACAGAAGCTTGTTAATGCCATTATACATCTCATCACCACACAAGCAGATGGTCTGTGAGTGCATGTCACTTTGCACATGCTGCAGCTCCCTGGCTGCAGGGCTGAGCTCTAAAACAATGCTAAACCATCAAGCTCATGTTTATGACCTCATTTGGCATCCTGGACCAATCCTCATGTTTCCACTGATGGAATGCATCCTCTAACTGGACATTGAAAGATAATGATACAGGTCTTATTCCACAGCTATTGCCTGTTAAAAATCTCACTAATAGCAAGAATGGAACCACAGTCTACAGCAAATAAAGGTCAAGAGTGTCCTGATAGGGCATATAGCACAAAGACAAATGGGATACTACTCTCTCACTTGTGCAAGGCAATGAAGAAAAATATCTTGTCAACACAGGCTGTCAGTGCACTGCAAGTTGTCCCTGACATCTCAATAGGACTGACTGGTATTACACAAAACAGTGACTGCATAGAATCATTTGTCCCTTTTTGTGTAAGGCAGTGCTTCCACACTCATTTCTCAGGCCATTTGTTTGCAAATTGGCCTCTTCACCAGTGAAAAGACAAATCAGTATTAGTAAAGAAAGTACAGAACCCACGAAGTGGAAAGTGGGGGCTATTTGGGCATTTCAGGTGAAAGGAATACACTGAATAAAGATTAAAGAATAATTGGTTGAAGAACAAAGATAACAAGGAATGATCTACAGACTACTCTGTTCACCTAAAAGGGAAGCACTCCTGACAGAGGATGGCTGGCTGGCTTTTGCTCAACAACATCATCCAATTCTTGAAATGCCAACAGAGAAAACATTCAGGAAGCACAAAATGTTGTCTAATGCCAAAGAGAAAATGGAATTCTAAGTCATGAAATGACAGATTTCAGTGGAATGGCACATCCTTTATTTGGTCTGCAGACTGCACCACACAGCTACAAACAAAGCAGGCCCTAAAACTTCGTGGGTGGCAACACAAAGGAGGCATAGAGACCCTCTGGATGTATTACAACATGATACTACTCTGTTTATTAAGCCAATCTTTCATTCTTTGCTTTAAAATGTCTACAGTCATTTTCTCTCCTTCATTCTCCACCACTTCAGTTGTACAAATGGATTATTTGGACAAGTCTAACCCAGGCCACCAGCTGAACCTCAGCTCTTTCCTGTTGAGGTGAAACAAGACATTGCCTGGCTGCAGGACTCATCCTTTCCCTATCAAGAGGCTGTGGGACTCCTGGAAAGCACCCTTAATAGATGAGAGCTACCCAACAGAATATTCCACTCCTGGTGGCTTCTGTCTGCCTCCAGAGGGAGGGTTTATTGGGTGCCTTGCCGAGGTCTCATGGTTTCTGTCCCTGAGATTGCTACTGTCAATGAAAGGAGACTGGCAAAGAGCTTCCTCATTACTGCCTCGTTAACAGGAAGCCACATGAGCAAAAGACCAACCTACAGGAGGAGCAACTCTCCAGCTGTAAGGATGAGAGTGATGAGAGGGCCTGAGCAACTGCACAGAATGATTCAAACTGTTTGCCCTAGAGGAACTGCAGCCCCTTAGGCATATTCTTCCATATACAAGAGCAGTGATACTTTTGTCTGTCCTCTCTTCCCTTCTTGCATACTCCTAAGTACTGTTTGTGATTTCAGTTCACACCCTAAAACTTTCTACAGAGACATCACTCACTACCTTTCAGATTACAAGCCAGCAACGAGAGTCCTCTCTCTCAGAATGTTTTTGCTTCACACAGAGCTCACAGAAACTTTGTGGAGATTTTTTTTTTTTGCATCATAATTCTCACAGGACAATGAAACAATTTAAAAGCAGGAGAATGGGCTGATGGTGGTTGCAGTTTGTGCTGACCTGCTCTGAGGGTGCTCGGTAATTAGAGCTCTAAAGACCATTCAGGCCAAACTCATGAAATTCAGCAAGGCCAAGTGTAAATTCCTGCACCTGGGTTGGTGCAATCCCAAACTCAACTCCAGGTGGGTGGGGAATAGCTGAGACCAGCCCTGAGGAAAATGACCTGGGGGTCTGGGTTGACAGAAAGCTCAACATGAGCTGACAGTGTGCACATGCAGTCCAGATAGCAACTCTGTCCTGGGCTGCATTAAGAGCAGCGTGGCCAGCAGCGCAAGGGAGGGGATTCTCCCCCTTTACTCTGCTCTCCTCAGACCCCACCTGTAGTACTGTGTGCAGTTCTGGAGCCCCCAGCACAGGAAGGACATGGAACTGTTGGAGAGAGTCCAGAGGAGGCCATGAAGATGATCAGAGGTCAGGAGCACCTTTGCTATGAGGACAGGCTGAGAGAGTTGGGGCTTTTCAGCCCAGAGAAGGCTTCAAGGAGACTTTATAGTAGCTTTCCAGTATCTGAAGGGGGCCTACAGGAGGGCTGGGGAGTGACTATTCACAAGGTCTTGTAATCACAGGACAAAAGGTAATGGGTTTAAACTGGCAGAGGGGAGATTTAAATGTTAGGAGAAAGTTCTTTCCAGTGAGGGTGGTGAGACACTGGCACAGGTTGCCCAGGGAGGTTGTGTCTGCTCCCTCGCTGGAGGTGTTCAAGGCCAGGTTGGATGAGGCCTTGAGTGACCTGTTCTTGTGGGAGGTGTCCCTGCCTATTTTGGGGGGTTGGAACAGGATGATCCTTGAGGTCTCTTCCAACCTAAACCATTCTATGATTCTATGATTCTATACTTCTCTGTGCTTCAGTAGCACTGGTACATCAGTGCTTCCTGCTTCAGCACTGAAGCAGAGGTGATAATTACTTGCAAGACTTCTTTCTAGCTATCCATAGAAGATATGCTGGTTAAAAGAAGTACACTTTAACATCATCCTTGTCTTAGAAAGTGACTAAAGCAATCAAGATGCATATCACAATCTGGAAAAAGTCAGGACTATTTCTGGTTGGTATAACTTGCCAGAGAATTGCTGGGTTATAAACAGAATTGAACATAATTTGGTTATCCTAAATAAAGGCAAGGGAAAAAGCAAACATTTTAGACAGATGTGCTCCTCTAGTCCTGATCTTAATGCTACCAATAGAAATAATGAAAGCAGAGATGACTGTAACTGGCAGTCACAGATACTTCAGATGAATGGAGCAATAAAGAATGTTTAATGCAACTTCAAGTTAATTGCTTTACTTACTGTAGCCAGGACTCATGCCCTTCTGTAAGTGCAATCATTTTCTTGTTAGTTGCATAGGGACAAGATACCCTGGCTTGATCCACATATCATATTGATGTATGTAAGAGAATTGCAGAAAAGCACTCAAAAATCTACCATGTGATTTCTCATTCTGTCGATATTTGACTGCTCTAAGTCAGCCTTGGGGGCCCATTAAGTCTCAGCTTGGCACAGAGTAAGGCGTGGTACATCATACTGAATTTTTTGGGGGTTCAGCTGCAGACCTGTTCTGTCTTCCTGTGCTGGTTTGAACTAATTGGAGAATTTGAGTAAGAAATTAGACTATAGGCTGAGAAACGAAAATACCTGATGTCACTTCACTCACAGATTTACTGAGAAAGGAAAAAAAAATTGTTTTAAGAGTTGTAACCCAAATATAGATAAGTCAGAGTGCTTCAGGTATCTCTGGGCTGTGGCTGTTTCTTTGCATGGCTCCGTTTCCCTGCCTTATGTAGCTAATTCCCAATAATTCCACTAACTTCTTTTCTGCTAACCCTCCAGCCAATCTGCTTTCACCTATCTGCTTCATCAACAGATGGTGAGATAAGATTGGGGAAGGGGGGAGAGGTGGTAGGGGTGGTTAGAAACCCCTCTTAGGGATTTTGATCTCTGGGAGGGCTGTGGTGTTTCTGTATTACTTTTTCACTGTATATATCTGTAAATATCTGTTATACATTGTAAATATTTGTTTGTATATTGAGAATTGCTGTAAATATAAAGCTTCATTTATCAACTTCCAGCTTTCTGAGTCCCAGATGGGGTTATATCAAAGGGTAGGGGGGTAGGTAACTGCTAAACCACTACACTTAGAATCATAGAATCATGGAATGGTTTAGGTTGGAAGAGACCTCAAGGATCATCCAATTCCAACCTCTCGCCATAGGCAGGGACACCTCCCACTAGAACAGGTCACTCAAGACCTCATCCAACCTGGCCTTGAACACCTCCAGGGAGGGAGCAGCCACAACCTCCCTGGCAACCTGTGCCAGTCTCTCACCTCTCTCACTGTGAAAAACTTCCTCCTAACATCCCATTTAAATCTCCCCTCTGCCAGTTTGAACCCATTACCCCTTGTCCTGTCATTACAAGACCCTGTGAAGAGTCCCTCCCCTGATTTTAGAAAAGGTAGAACACCTTTACATAAGGTGGGGCTATGACACTGTTCCAGTGGGTTCTTTGAGGACCAGGGAACACAATCACACATGGGTACATTGCTCTGGATACAATTTCAACACTTGATTATAGCTCAGATACAAAAATCATAAAGAGAAAGATGCACTGGAAACTACAATGCTTATAGCTCAAATACTAAAATCATAGAGGGAAAGGTATGTGACAAGGAATGGCAAAGTAACTCTGTTGATCAAAGAGCAGGTTATACTCACCCTATCCAACTGACCAGCAAAACTTCTGAGGGATGACAGGCACTCATCTTCTTAAGGTAGGCATCCCCACTGAGAACCACACTGTCATGGTGGTAAGACTGGCGCCACTCCAACCCTGCTACCTAGGCTCTTGGTATAGATGGGTTCAGAATTCTGTGACATATGGCCAGGGCATCCCAGAAGGCTGAATGAAGGAGAACAGAGTTCCTCCTTTATTTTTAAATCTGTCACATACCATCTTTCCCTACTGATCATGCTCATACTTGCAAGCCCTCTTACCCCTGGGTCTTATCTTTTAGTAACCTAGTGACTAGCAGAAAAGGACCTGGGGATCTGCGCTGATGAAAAGCTCAACATGAGCTTACAGTGTGTGCATGCTGCCCAGACAGCAACTGTGTGCTGGGCTGCATTAAGAGCAGTGTGGCCAGCAGGGCAAGGGAGGGGATTCTGCCCCTTTACTCTGCTCTCCTCAGACTCAATCTGGAGTACTGTGTGCATTTCTTGGTGACACTCTCTATGGTCATCAATAAAGATAAACATGTAAGATGCTGGGTTTTTTCCACAGCTACTTGAAAACCATCCTTCCTGTGAATAGTCTGGTGCACTCTGTATTCATTTGACAGAGCTGAAGTTACAAGGGAATTGCCTTGATCAATTAATGGTGTCTTTCAGTTGAACACAAATTTAGGATTGGTTCCAGTCTCTGAAAGTTACCACCAGTAGCAAACTGGTGGAAGAAAAAAATGTAGGCTGTCAGGAAGCAGCAGAAATGTGCAAAGCTGTTAGTCTTCTAAATAGCTGTCACAATACAGCAGAACTGATGGATCTGTGTCATCTCAAACATAAAAAGTCATGTCTTTCATTCAGAAGAGTACTTTAAACCTTGTGACACTGCAGGGAGTTAGAAAAATACGAATGTCAGTTTTGCAGATGTGTAAATTAGCCCATTTATCACTTAATATTTGAATGTACTTGACCACATCCAAGGGAAAATTGAGTGGAACCTTTGCATCTATCAATTTTCCTGTGTTAGACAATATAGAATCATAGAATGGTTTAGGTTGGAAGAGACCTTAAAGATCATCCAGTTCCAACCCCCCACCATAGGCAAGGACACCTCCCACTAGATCAGGTCACTCAAGACCTTATCCAGCCTGGCCTTGATATAGTATAATTAGAGACTTAGAATCACAGAATGTTTTGGGATGGTAGGGACCCTCTGCAGTGAGCAGGGACAACCTCCACTACATCAGGTTGCTCAGAGCCCTGTTGAGCCTGACCTTGACTATCTCCAGGGACAGGGCCTCAACTACCTCTCTGGGCAACCTGTTTCAGTGTTCCATCACTCTCATGGTGCAGAACTCTTACAGTGCTGTTCTCTAGTTAAAAATCAGTCTTCTGCCCAAGTCCATCTGGATGGCATCCCTTCCTTCCAGCACATCAAGATGTCTGACCTCTGTAGTCAACAGACACAGGAATGAAAGGCAGAAGAACTGTTGGTACTTCTAACATATGGCACTTACAGAATTGTTAAAGAAGCCCTGACCTTGCAAACTAGTGGGTAGGAGAGTAGCTGAAGCTGCATGGTCCTAAGGCTTTCAGCTCTCTGCCCACCTCCCATCTGTTTCAAAATCAGGACCCAGCACAGAATACATTGCAGAATCATCTCATAACACATCACATAAAATTACATAATGCCTCCCCATTGAGCTGTATCCTATTTTGACTGTAAAACCTTTGGGAAAATGTAGCAGATGCTGAACTGGAAACTGAAAGAACAATGAAAAGAGCTGGCAAAGCCAGCCTGAATACTGCTACTAATATTACAGCTGTACAACTTAACTAAGCTAAGGGTAATCAGATCTCATGCTCCAGGAAGAAAGTTGAGTCCTGCACCACTTAAAGTGATGCTTACCTCAGTTCTCTTCAGCCTTCATTACTCATGCTAGGTAAACTTATCCAGCTTCCTTTGAAACGTCATGTCCTGACAGCTGCTAGGAACAGGATATGTGACCTGATAGGTATACCAAATCCTAAATTCCTGGAAAGGCCTCCTTGGAAATGGGCAGAACTGTCAGCTTCCTTGGAAACTGCAATTAATCCAGGGTGAGGAGCTCATTGCCATAACAAAGACACAGACAAAACTGTTTTATCCTTCTTAGAATGTCTACTACTCAAACATTGTGGTCAAGGCATAGAGCAAGCTCAGCTTTGAGCCTGAAGCCAGAAAACACTCTAAGGCTGTGCTCTTGACCATGATGTCTACCATAAAGTGCTGCACTAAATAAATATCTGACATGTATCCAGGATTTATTCACTGGAAGGATCTCAAACTGGTTTGCATGCTATATATAGGAATCTGGCATGACTTGGCATGATGACATCAACTCCAAATGCTGGAGATAAGGCAGCACAGAAGGAGAGTGTGCTGCAGAAGACTGATAATAAATGACCTGACAACAGACATCCCTGTAGTTGTGTTTCACAGTCACTTAATGCATTCTTCCTCACAGCAGCCCTGTAATCAGTTACAAAGAGGAGGAACTAAAGGCTCAGGAAGACACATATTCCATATCAGCAGCTGCTCTTCAGGTTAGACCACAGTATCATAGCATCATCAAAGATCAGAGGCTTCCTCCTTGGGGACTGGACAAGTCCCACCCAGGTTTGGGGCCTCAGTTACCCAGGCCTAAAGCACTCTCAAGTTTATAATAGGACTGTGGAGGTACATTTTGGTGGCTTCACTTCTGGTTCTTAGGACATATTCCTAACTGCTGTCAGGCTGTGCCCAAACTTTGAGTTCCTGTTTACCATCAGCTACAGAGGTGGAGGTTTCCTTTGACCCTTCCCAAATTCTCACCACGGGGCATTTAACCCCTTCATTCAGCTCAGCTCACCTGGGGAATGAAGCATCTCCAAAGCAGCAAGAACAATGCTAGTGTGGAGAAGGAAGCTAGTGGCTCACCAGAGCTTTACACTATCGATGGGTTTGAATTGCTATCATTAATTTTCCACCTAGAACCATGTTTCAAAGGGACTACACAACTCACAGCTCTGGTAATCAGTTATGGAGCTTTTCACCTTGAGGTTTAAAAGTACCCTATCTCACTCAGTTAAGACTGAAAGCCACCCTTTGATACTTTCACTGACTCAGGCCTTTTGGTTGCAGGACAGTTCACTTTACCTGCTTCACCTGAAACAGGTGGGTTTTATTTTAGTAGAACATCATTGTTTGGGAAAGGAGCTACTATGCAGGGGAAGACCAGGAGATAATATAAGATGGGCAGTGGCCTCACTATCTCCCAGCACAAGACACAGAGAAACAGACCAGGATGGTGGCAGCAAGTTTTTTTCCAGCTGGCATCAACCAAGGTAATGGGGCAGGTCCAAAGCCAGGGGGAAAAAAACCCAAAAAACCCAAAAAGCTAGAGCCACAAGGATGATTTGGGGACTTGACCATCTCCTCTATGAAGATACTGAGAGCCCTGGGGCTGTTTAGTCTGGAGAGAAGAAGACTGAGAGGAGATCTGATCAATGTGTACAAATAACTGAGGGATGGGTGTCAAGTGAAGGGGGCCAAGCTCTTTTTTGCTGGTCAGCAGCAATAAGACAAGGAGCAACAGCTACAAAGTGGAACATAGAAGATTTCACCTCAACATGAGGAGAAACCTCTTTACAGTGAGGGTGAGGGAACACTGGAAGAGGCTGCCCAGAGAGGCTGTGGAGTCTCCTTCTCTGGAGACTTTCCAAACCCACCCGGATGCATTCCTAGGGGATTCTGTCTTGGCAGGGCGGGGTGGACTGGAGGATCTCTGGAGGTCCCTTCCAACCTCTAAAGTTCTGTGATTCTGTGAAATCCAAACACCACAGGAACAGCACTGCAGACAGGATACTCAGAAGCACATCTGAGGCTGTGAATGAAGGCACAGCCTATACAGATAGAGCATGTGGTGGGGGCTCCCAAGTTATTACCCTGCAGTGACTCTCTCTGTTAAGGGTTTTCAAGGCCCCAGTGAGCATTTTGGTTAAATGTTAAATGTTTTCCAAAGCAGTGTGTTGTGATAAAAAGTCTGAGAGTTTTTCACACCAATACATTTTGGAATTGTAATGTTGGAAAGCCTATAAAGAAAATCTCTGCATATGGCAAAAATGCACCACAACTGCAAAGGCTTTTGCCTTCAACAGAATTTTATGAAGGACAGGAAAATCAGAAATATTTCTCCTTGTCTTTCCCAACTATATGAGAGTTGGGAATCTAGCACTGTGTTGGACAGAAATGACCACGGAGAGAACAAGATCGGAGGGCTGCAGCACCTCTCCTATGAGGAGAGACTGAAAGAGCTGCAGCTATCCAGTTTGAAGAAGAGGCGGCTCCAAGGTGACCTTATTGTGGCCTTCCAGTATCTGAAGGGGGCCTACAGAAAAGCTGGGGAGGGACTCTTTAGGCTATCAGGTAGTGACAGGACTAGGGGGAATGGAGCAAAACTGGAGGTGGGGAGATTCAGATTGGATGTGAGGAGGAAGTTCTTCAGCTTGAGAGTGGTGAGGCCCTGGAACAGGTTGCCCAGGAGGTGGTTGGGGCCACTTCCCTAGAGGTGTTTAAGGCAAGGCTGGATGAAGCTGTGGGCAGCCTGATCTAGGGTAGGGTGTCCCTGGCCATTGCAGGGGTGCTGGAACTTGATCCTTGTGGTCCCTTCCAACCCTGACTGATTCTATGATTCTATGATCTTTCTTTCCTATCTCCAGAAGACTAAATGTTAATTTAGCAAACCTGTGAGAATAGTCTAAACCTCCCAGTGTTACCAAGAATGTAGGCTTTGCCACATCTGGATCAGTAAATTGATTCCTCAAGTGAAAGGAGCATTTTAAGAAATACACTGTGCTGTAAAGGAAGCTTAGTTGGAATTGCTCCTATGAAGTGAACTTCTGAGAGAGACTGGAAGGCTTGGCTGATACAGCTCAAGGTTGCATGGACATCCAGTGAGACCTGGACAGACTGGAGAGCTGGGCACAGAGGAACCTAATGAGGTTCAACAAGGACAAATGCAGAGTCCTGCACTGGGGAGGAATAATAAACTGCAGCGGTACAGGCTGGGAGGTGATCTGCTGGAGAGCAGCCCTGTGGAGAGGGACCTAGGAGTGCTGGTGGATAACATTTATGACACAGCAATGTGCCCTTGTGGCCAAGAAGGCCAATGGGATCCTGGGGTGTATTAAGAAGAGTGTGTCCAGCAGATCAAGGAAGGCTCTCCTCCCTCTTTACTCTGCCCTGGTCAGACCCCATCTTGAATACTGCCTTCAGTTTTGGGCTCCCCAGTTTAACAGGGCAGAGATCTGCTTGGGTGAGTCCAATGGAGGGTTATGAGGATGATTAGGGGACTGGAACACTGCCTGATGAGGAGAGGCTGAAGAACCTGGGGCTTTTTAGTGTGGAGAACAAAAGACTGAGAGGGGGTTTAATAAATGTTTATAAATATCTGAGGGATGGGTGTCAGGAGAGGGGGGACAGGCTCTGCTCACCTGCTCCCTCTGATAGGGCAAGGATGTAAGCTGCAGCACAGGAGGTTCCACCTCAACAAAAGGGAGAACTTCTTGACTGTAAGGGTCACAGAGCACTTGAACAAGCTCCCCAGAGAGGTTGTGGAGTCTCTTTCTCTGGAGCCCTTCAAGGCCTGCCTGGTTCCTCTGTGACCTGAGCTAGATTGGTCCTGCTGTAGCAGGGGGATTGGACTTGATGATCTCTTTGGGTCCTTTCCAACCCCTGACATCCTGTGATCCTGTGAGACCTATTCCAGAATAGTAAGAAAGAAATCTGTGCTGCTCCTAGCAATGAGATACCTTTTCTGCAGATAAAACTAACAGAAACAGCTTGCATTTGGAAAACACCCATGAAAGCAAAAACCTGTCTTTTCTCTGCAAGACATCAACAATCAACCACTTCTGACTGAAGCAAAGACATAGTTTAAACCTTGTCAATTTTGCTTTATTTAAAGCATTTCAGATTCTTCCTAACAAGCTGCTCTAAGAATACAGGCAATCCAGAAAAAAATTAGAAGCAGTTCAATTTAGCAATGTGAGTTTTCATGTGGCCTTCACTACTTGCAATTTTTAGAATTCTTTTTCAGACTTAGCTTTCAGGGTCATATAATCATGCAAAAAAAAAAAATAAATCTCAGCTTCCATTTTGAAAAAGGGGAAAAGAAAAAAAAAAAAAAAAAAAAAAAAAAAAATTCCAGTCCCTCTGGTTGCAAAGAAACATTTTGAAAATATGGATCATAAATTCACAGGAATCAGAAGACAAACAAAAAGAACCTTCTGTTTATTTATTTATTTTTTTAAAATTTAATGATTTTTAGGCCAATCACATTATTTAGAGGGAGGGTGTCTGCTCCATGATATTTGAATGTCTGGTTTGGAAATGCTGGACTTTATGGTGTTATTATTTCCTACCTATTTTATATTTATAGTATTGAGGCCTAAAATCCCAAGTTTCAGCAAAGTAGAATGCTTTCTTCTCCCGAGGTGATAAATCCCTGGAAATAATGGAAATATTGACAGAACTTCAACTGTAATGTCTCAAACGAGACACCCTGTTTTTTGGTCCCTAATTAAATGCATATTTCTTTCAAAATCAGCTCTTTTATAACTTGTAAATCATTTCAGTGGCAGCTCAGAGGGAAATAAGGGGAATGTTGATCTTGGCAAGCTTTATCTTGGCAAGAAAAGAAGAATTTTCATCTGAACTTAAAATTCTTAAAACCTCTTATCCAAACAGTATTTACAGTGGGTAAAAGAGTTATTTAAAAGAAGAATTACACAAATAATTAAAAAAAAAAAAAATCATTGAACCAGTTTAAGCTTGCAAACAAATTGACAGGTATTGTGCTGCCTCCCTGTGGAGACAGGGATGCCTTATTTAGAGTTCCTCTTGAAACCAGAATCAAATGCAAGAGCATTTTTAGTTCAACCCATTTGCAAGCGTGTTTCTAATTACCTGTCTGGTTACTAAGTACAAACGATGTACTGGAGAAATACAAAAGAATGCTGAAGGATATAAAAGTGCTCACCAGTCACCACACAGAAGGAAATGTCACAGAATCACAGAAGTAACCAGGTTGGAAAAGACCTCTAGGATCATGGAGTCCAACCTATCACCTAACCCTTCTAATTTACAAAACCATAGCACTAAGTGCTTCATCCAGCCTCCTCTTAAACACCTCCAGAGATGGTGACTCCACCACCTCCTCAGGCAGCCCATTCCAATGTCAATCACCCTCTCTGTGAAGACTTTCTTCCTAACATCCAGCCTGAACCTACCCTGACACAGCTTGAGGCTGTGCTCCCTTGTTCTGTTGCTGGTTGCCTGAGAGAAGAGACCAACCCCCACTCAGCTACAACCTCCCTTCAGGTAGTTGTAGAGAGCAATGAGGTCTCCCCTGAGCCTCCTCTTCTCCAGGCTGAACAGTTCCCTCATCTCTCCTCACAGGGCTGTGCTCCAGCCTCCTCACCAGCCTTGTTGCCCTTCTCCGGACATGTTCAAGCACCTCAACATCTTTCTTAAATTGAGGGGCCCAGAATTGGACACAGGACTCAAGGTGTGGCCTACTCAGTGCTGAGTACAGGGGCAGAAGGACTTGCCTGGTACTGCTGGCCACCCTATATTCCTGATCTAGGCCAGGATGCCATTGGTCTCCTTGTCATTAAGGTACATTCTGGCAGAGGTGACTACACAGTCCCCAAGCACTGTATCTGCTGCTGGAATAGAAGCTTAGTGTGCACTTAGAGTGACCAAGGAACTGCTGTGGCATTATCACAGAATCATAGAATTGTTTCTGTTGATAAAGATCTCTACAATCATTGAGTCCAACCATATCTCTATATCTGTTCCCAAAAACTCTAACTCCAGATTAGTTTCAGTAGTTTTCTGTATGTGGTTTTACATATTCATTAAACTCATTCATTGTGGAGGATCCCCTGTTGTAGTCCAACATGGGACATATATGGAAGCTTCAGGCTAAAAACACTGTAGAGCTCAAAATATATGATGTTTTGTTAGACATACAATGCATCACAAGGAAACAAGACAGACATAGTGGTCTACTCAGAGGTTTTTTGAGTGCCTTTCTGTTTTTAAGCCCATCCTTAGGATCAGTGATCTCTCTTGTAATGAGGTGCCCAAAACTGAGCACAATACTTGAGGTATGGCCTCACCAAAGTCGAGTACAAGCGGACAATCACCTCCCTACTCCTGCTGGACACAGCATTTCTAACCCAAGCCAGGATGCCATTGGCCTTCTTGGCCACCTGGGCACACTGCTGCCTCGTATTCACCTGCCTCTCTATTACAACCCCCAGATCTCTTTCTAGCAGACATCTCTAGAGTCACACTGCCACAAGCCTATTGGGATGCTGTTGGCCTTCTTGGCCACCTGAGCAAACTGCTGGCTCATGTTCAGACAGCTGTTGATCAACGCCTCCCAGGCTTTTTTCTGCTGGGTAACTTTTAGATTAAGGGAGGAAAATAGTTTTATTCTGGCCCAGCTCCAAAGCCACTCTCTACAATGCAGGTAGGGAAGCAGTAAACTGGCAGCAGTGCTGACCTAGAATAGGCTTGAGCTGCTTTGGAAACATAACTTCCACCTCCAGTCTCCCCTCATCTGTGTGGGACACAGTAGTGTGTGTTTATTCTCTGTGCCACTCCTGGGGAAAGACTATGGAGACTAAAAACCCTGACCCTGCATTGATGGAGGAAGACAACACTCATTTTACAGAAGGCAGCAGCACAACCAAGAGGCACTGGAGAAGTCTTTTGTAGGGAGTCAAGTCTGGTGATGCTCTGGAGTGACCAGGCACAGGACACCTGCAGGAGGGCAAGATGGGCCACCAGCTGCACCTCTTGGCTAGCAGTAAAGGACATATGAATTCCTGTTAACTCCACTTTCATCTCATCTGAGCCAAACCATCTTCTGGAGGTGCAGTGCTCCTTACTTTAGAATTGAATTACCTTCAGGAGGGATCTTCCTCTATTGATTATAAAGGAAGCTCAAGGGACCTTCTTGATTTATGTGCCTGGAATTATAGGGGATTAATTAATAGCAACTGGATAAGCAGCAACCAGGGGCACAGTCTACTGACTCATTAAATATATCCAGAACAACAAACCACTTCTGTGGTGTAACATTCCACCATAGCTTCTGTGTGGTGCTTTTCCAGGAATCATAAGGCAAGTTTACAGAAGTGCAGGGCCAAAGGGGAATTATGCTGTTTGTCCTCTGCCAAGTAGATAGTCTGCTCTCTTCTGCCAACATTTAATGAAATATCATTAAGAACAGGTATTCCCATCAATAATTTCCCTTCGACATTTTCTGTCGCATCATCCTCATGTGGATTTAAACATATGAGGGCACATCTAGTCTGTTGAGTAATAGTGCAGAACAGGACACCAATCAGCATGAAATCTGCTAAGCAAGTACCAGAGCAATCACCTGCAGAAATAGCTTAATCCTCAAATATGCACTATTCCTTGTCTTATTAGCTTTCAACGGTGGAGCAGGACAAGAAAAGTTCTACTCCTCCTAAAAATAGATGATTGCCTTTGGGCACAAAGAGCCTTAAGGTGCATGTTATTATATGTCATTAATTCATGTTTTGCTTCTCCCTTTCCCTGATTTGTTTTCATTCCTGTGAAGGTGGCACATTCTCACAAGGATCCACTTGCTTTGTCTAGGCTGGCCACACGGTCAAGCTACACCTGGACAGTTCCGGAAAAGAGGCTTCACCTAGTGACCACAGCCCAGTTAAATTCCTAATTTCAGGAAGAAAAGTACACAGAATCTCACCTGATTTACAGCCTGCATGCTGATTATATTCATTTACTCATCCAGACCAGGTAGCAGGTGAGCAAGAGATGGCAGCACCAGCAGTGGCTCCATTTCCAACCTCATGTAACTGTGGAAGCCACTTGGCAGGTTTCTAGCTTTTTTCCTGCCAAATTTCCCACTTTTTTTTTTTTGCTTCTGTTGTGACCCTGAAAGAAAATTCTGGTTTGCAGATTTTTACTTTAAAAAAATAAAAGGGAAG
>VWZI01018390.1:3443-14621 GCA_013396835.1 Psilopogon haemacephalus | reverse complement strand
GGAATAGAATGGAACAGAATGCAATAAAATACAGTAGGTTAAAATAGAATAGAATGGAATAGAATGCAATAAAAAGAGTAGACTAGAATAGAATGGAATGGAATAGAATGGAATAGAATGCAATAAAATATAGTGCCATGGAGGCTCCCAGGTGGTCTTCCACTACCTGATAAGGGCTTCAAAAAAGCTGGGGAGGGACTTTTGAGGCTCTCAGGGAGTGACAGGACTAGGGGGAATGGAGCAAAGCTGGAGGTGGGGAGATTCAGAGTGGAGGTGATAAAGTTGTTGAGCATGAGAGTGGTGAGAGGCTGGAATGGGTTGCCTCTGCAGGCAGGTGTTTGGGGCCAGATCCCTGGAGGTGTTTTTGGCCAGGCTGGCAGAGGCTGTGGGCAGCCTGCTCTAGGGTAGGGTGTCCCTGGGCATGGCAGGGGGGTTGGAACTGGCTGATCCTTGTGCTCCCTTCCAACCCTGACTGATTCTAGGATTCTATAATTCTATGAATATTGCTGGAGCTTCCTCCAGCAGGTTTGGCTTTTCTCTTTCAGGCTTTCCTGGAGCTGGGTAAACACAGGCTTCGGAGCCAGCAACTTCAACCCTGACTGATTATATGATCCTATGATCCTTGTGGTCCCCTTCCAACCCTGACTGATTCTAGGATTCTATGATCCTTGTGATTCTGTGATTCTAATATGAAACCAGACTTTCTAGACTCAGCTCCTCAGAAGTCTACTGCTGTGGAGGGGTGACACCTAATGGCAGGGACACGGAGCAAGGCATGGGATGGCAATGAGCCGAGCTGGGCAGGTCTTCATGGGTGTGAGCCAATGTCAGGGTTAGCTTCTCTGATTTCCGCCTCCAACCGGGCAGCATTTTGGTGCAATGTCTCCTCTTCAGCTTTCACTGTCTCAGCGTAAGACACTGCACTCTCAGCAAGTGTGCAGCTGGCACCAAGCTGTGTGGCACAGGAGACTTGCTAGAGGGCAGGATCCATCCAGAGGGAGCTGCACAGGCTGCAGAGCTGTGCCCAGCCCAACCTCAGGGCATTCAACAAGGCCAAGTGGAAGGTCCTGCAGCTGGGTGGGAGCAATCCCAAGCACAGCTCCAGGCTGGATGGGGAATGGTTGAGAGCAGCCCTGAGGAACAGGACCTGGGGGTCTGGGTGGATGAGAAGCTCAAGATGAGGCTGCAGTGTGAGTGCAGCCCAGACAGCAACTGTGTGCTGGGCTGCAGCAAGAGCAGCTGTGGGCAGCAGGGCAAGGGAGGGGATTGTGCCCCTTGGCTCTGCGCTCCTCACCCCCCACCTGCAGCACTGTCTGCAGCTCTGCAGCCCCCAGCACAAGCAGCACATGCAAGTGGTGGAGCCAGTGCAGAGGAGGCCACCAAGATGCAGCTGAGAGGGCTGCAGCAGCTCTGCTGTGAGGACAGGCTGAGAGAGTTGGGGCTGTGCAGCCTGGAGAAGAGAAGGCTGCCAGGAGACCTTATAGCAACCTTTCAGTATCTGAAAAGGGGCTACAGGAGGGCTGGGGAGGGACTTGACAAGGTCTTGTAATGACAGGATGAGGAGGAATGGGTTTAACATGTCAGAGGGGAGATTGCAACTGGATATTAGGGGGAAGTTATTTGCAGTGAGGGTGATGAGACACTGGCACATGTTGCTCAGGGAGGTTGTGGCTGCTCCCTCCCTGGAGGTGTTCAAGGCCAGGTTGGATGAGGCCTTCAGCAACCTGTTCTAGTGGGAGGTGTCCCTGCACATGGTGGGGACTGTGGAACTGGATGAGCTTTGAGGTCTCTTCCATCGTAAACCACTCAGCATGGCTGCACCAAGGGCAGATCCTGCCTGACAGCCCTGGCGACCTATGAACAGGTCACAACATGAATAGCTGAGGGGCAGCAACTGATGGCATTGACCTGGAGCTGAGCAAAGCCTTTGACACTGCCCCACACCACATCCTGGTTTCCAAGCTGGTGACACAGGGGTTTGATGGGAAGAACACTACATGGATACTGTCACCAGATGTGACTGTCAATGGCTCCGTGTCCCAGTGGGGGCCAGTGACAAGTGGAGTCCCGCAGGGGATTCTACCTAACTGCATCTCACCATCAAAATCCTGCATCCTGTTTCATCCCCCATCAAAATCATCCATCCCACCATTTGGACTCAACTCTCCTTCCACGGGTTGCATTTCTATTTCTAGTCCAGAGCAGGGCCATGAAGATGCTCAGAGGGCTGCAGCAGCTCTGCTATGAGGCTGAGGGAGTTGGGGCTTTTCAGCCTGGAGAAGAGAAGGCTGCCAGGAGACCTTAGAGTAACCTTCCAGGATCTGAAGGGGGCTTACAGGAGGGCTGGGGAGGAACTATTGACAAGGTCTTGTAGTGACAGGACGAGGGGGAATGGGTTTAAAGTGTCAGAGGGGAGATGTAAACTGGATGTTAGGAGGAAGTTGTTTGCAGTGAGGGTGGTGAGACACTGGCACAGGTTGCCCAGGGAGGTTGTGGCTGCTCCCTGCCTGGAGGTGTTCAAGGCCAGGTTGGATGAGATCTTGGGCAACCTGTTCTGGTGGGAGGTGTCCCTGCCTGTGGCACAGCGGGGTTGGAACTGGCTGAGCTTTGAGGTCCCTTCCAACCTAAACCATTCTATGATTCTATTTTGTGTGCTTTGCTCCCTTTTCCCCCTTTACCCTGTGTCATACCTCTCATTTTCCCTCCCTGGTATTTTTGGTTCCCTTTTCCCCAGCCTCTGTAATTCCCTCCACCCTTTTATTTATTGTTAAAGTTCATCTCTTTCGACTTCCAAATCGAATGGAGTATTTATTGAGCTTTTTGAGCTCAGGGGGGTCTAGCCTAAACCCAATCATAGAATCATAGAATGGTCTAGGTTGGAAGAGACCTCAAAGATCATCCAGTTCCAACCCCCCTGTGCCATAGGCAGGGACACCTCTCACTAGATCAGGTCACTCAAGACCTCATCGAGCCTGGCCTTGAACACATCCAGGGAGGGAGCAGCCACAACCTCCCTGGGCAACCTGTGCCAGTGTCTCACCACCCTCACTGTAAAGAACTTCCTCCTAACATCCCATTCAAATCTCCCCTCTGCCAGTTTGAACCCATTCCCCCTCGTCCTGTCATTACAAGACCTTGTGAACAGCCCCTCCCCAGCCCTCCTGTAGGCCCCCATCAGATAACATCATAGAAACCTCATTCCATGTTCTGATACCATCCCAGCCCTCTCCTCCTCCTGCGTTATCCTCTGCTCTGCTGCCTCTGGCCTGCTCTTTTTTTTATTTATTTTGTTTTTTTATTAAACCCTGCAATTTGTAACTTGTCTTGGAGCAGCTTGTTCGGATTAGACCTGCCTAAGGGCCAGCTGAAATTGCTCACATGACTTCTTGGAAGAAACACTACACACATGTTAAATTCATGAGCCAAAGCAGGCTTGGGTCTGGAGCGCTCTCCGTTTCCCTTTGCCCTTTCCAGGTGGCTTTTTCCTCATCTCTCCACACCTTCCCTCCATTCTCCAATGCCTCCCCACCCACCTCCTTTCCATGCCTTCATATGGAAACAAACAAAAAAAAAAAAGGAGGAATGAGGCATGGGGAGCTTTATGTTGGATATTAGGAAGAATTTCCTTCCTTGCCACAGTGGTCAGGCAATGGACCTGACCTGACCTGACCAGGATCATTGTTCTACTGAGCATCCGGCTCAGACAGAGCAGGGACCAGACCCAAGCTGGTTTAATGTTGCCTGGGGTGTTGGCCAACCCTAACCCAAGGTAGCTCAACAAAACCCATCCACAGAGGAGAAAAAAAGTGGTTTGCACCTTAACCTTGGCCCAAGTTTGTTGGCTCATCCTCAGCTGGAGCAGTGAATTCACTTTCAGAGAATCAGAATCATAGAATGGTTTAGGTTGGAAGAGACCTCAAAGATCATCCAGTCCCAACCCTCCTGTGCCATAGGCAGGGACACCTTCCACTAGATCAGGTCACTCAAGACCTCATCCAGCCTGGCCTTGAACACATCCAAGAAGGGATGCTTTATATCCTTGTCCAGGGATGAGGTTTTCACAGAATCACAGAATATAGAATGGTTTAGGTTGGAAGAGACCTCAAAGATCATCCAGTCCCAACCCCACTGTGCCATAGGTAGGGACACCTCCCACTAGATCAGGTCACTCAAGACCTCATCCAGCCTGGCCTTGAACACCTCCAGGGAGGGAGCAGCCACAACCTCCCTGGGCAACCTGTGCCAGTGTCTCACCACCCTCACTGTGAAGAACTTTTTCCTAACATCCAGTTCACATCTCCCCTCTGACACTTTAAACCCATTCCCCCTCATCCTCTCATTACAAGACCTTGGCAATAGTCCCTCCACAGCCTTTCTGTAGCCTCTTTTAGACACCAGAAGTCTACTATAAGGTCTCCTGGCAGCCTTCTCTTCTCCAGGCTACACAGCCCCAACTCTCTCAGCCTGTCCTCACAGCAGAGCTGCTGCAGCCCTCTCAGCTGCATCTTGGTGGTCTCCTCTGCACTGGCTCCACCACTTGCATGTGCTGCTTGTGCTGGGGGCTGCAGAGCTGCAGACAGTGCTGCAGGTGGGGTGTGAGGAGAGCAGAGCCAAGGGGCACAATCCCCTCCCTTGCCCTGCTGCCCACAGCTGCTCTTGCTGCAGCCCAGCACACAGTTGCTGTCTGGGCTGCACTCACACTGCAGCCTCAGCTTGAGCTTCTCATCCATCCAGACCCCCAGGTCCTATTCCTCAGAGCTGCCACCCAGCCTGGATTTGTGCTTGGGATTGCTCCCACCCAGGTACAGGACCTTACAGTTTGTTACTCCCCCTGATTTCTGGGAAGCAAAAAACTGCAGTGGTCGTGATCAAGAATCATCTTGTAAAGGCTTCATAAATCAGTTGGCAGATTCAGGAATTAGAAACTGGCAGCTGTGCCCAAGGGGCAACAAATCCCTGCCTGAAGTTTTAAGGTTTTGATGACCTAAGCTTGCCAGATCCCACAGCTTGTCCCTGCCTATGGCAGGGGGTTGGAACTGGATGATCTTTGAGGTCCCTTCCAACCTAAACCATTCTGTGATTCTACTAAAACCTCATCCCTGGACAAGGAGATAAAGCAATCCCAGCCTGACCATTTCCATGGTCAGAATTGGAACCTCTCCCTCTAACATATGTTTGTAGATGATTGTAACAGAGTATGCAAACAGAGCTGAGAGGTGGAAAGGGAGCAGAGGGAGCTATTCCCACATCTCCTGCATTAATACATGAAAGAGGCTTTCTTTTTGCCTCTGGTTCTGGAAAGCACAAAGCAAGAGGGGTTGCTCCCAATTAAATTCTGCTTCAGGCTACCCTGTGCTGCTCCCAGTGCAGACAGCAGCAGCTTTCTGCAGTCCTGCTCTCAGCATGACCCCAGCAGGTCTGCTGGAGCTGAGAGCAAGGCTGCTGCTGCTCTGGTTACTGGGGCACCTCTCCTGCAAAGAGCATACCTGGAGGGTCACAAACACTCACTTATGGCTCTCTTCCAACCTGGTGTATTGATTGTGGGCTATTGAAGAGGCTGAAATTATAAATTATGTAGCTTTTATAATTTCCAAAAGCCCCACCCACAATCTGTGTGTAGAATAGTTTAAGTTTGGGTTCTAATTCGGTCGGGAAAAGTCTTCACAATGATGCCTTTTCTTGTAATTCATGAAAAATCAGAAAAATGGAAAGGTTTGGGCATGAAACTTGCCCTACTTACAGATGGGAGACTGTCTCAAAGTCCATGCGAGGTTCGTGTCTCCAGGTCCGTGTTCAGGTCCCAGTGCAGGTCCGTGCAGGTCCCAGCGAAGGTCTAAGCAAGTCCTTGCAAGTCCTTGCAAGTCCAAGCAAGTCCAAGCAAGTCCTGCTGCAATCTGTCCAGCTGCCATATATATACTGNCAGTGCCCTGCTCTGCCACACCTGGCTATTTATTTTCTATTCTATTCTATTCTATTCTATTCTATTCTATTCTATTCTATTCTATTCTATTCTATTCTATTCTATCAGAGAGCTGGTGCACCTCTGCTGTGAGCACAGCCTGAAAGAGTTGGGGCTGTGCAGGCTGGAGAAGAGGAGGCTCCCAGGTGACCTTCTTGTGGCCTTCCAGGATCTGAAGTGGGATACAAAAAAGCTGGGGAGGGACTTTTGAGGCTGTGAGGGGCTGCCAGGCTGGCAGAGGCTGTGGGCAGCCTGATATAGGGTAGGGTGTCCCTAGGCATGGTAGGGGGGTTGGAACTGGATGATCCTTGTGGTCCCTTCCAACCCTGACTGATTCTATGGTTCTATGGTTCTATGGTTCTACGATTCTATGACTCTATGACTCTATGATTCTATGATTCGATTCTATTCTATTCTATAGACCCTAAAGCTTCTTATCCTGGGCATGCCTGTGGTTGTGGCTGCTCCCTCCCTGGAGGTGTTCAAGGCCAGGCTGGATGAGGTCTTGAGCGACCTGATCTAGTGGGAAGTGACCCTGCTTATGGCACAGGAGGGTTGGGACTGGATGATCTTTGAGGTCCCTTCCAACCTAAACCATTCTATGATCTCCTGACTCCCTTGGCTTTGACACTGTGTCCTGCACTAAAAAAAAAAAAAAGCATTTTATATTTTGATGTCCTGATGGTGGCAGCAGGAGATTTTACAACAGAGGCTCCCAGAAGTCAGCAGATAAGGCAGCAAGCAGCATCAGTATGCCTTCAAGAAGAGCTGTCTGACACATGGGACCATTACTGGGTTTGGGTCTCTGCGTTTCAGCGCAGCTCAGCTGACTCTACACACACCGCAGAAAGTGCCCCAGGAATCAGAAGCTTTTCAAGAAGCAGTGATAGAAGTGAGCCATTGCCTGGAGCGTGGAAATTTCCCTCTGTAAACGTTTCCTTAGGAGGAGAAAAGAAAGGAAGAGGAAAGCAGCAGGCAGAGGATGCCCTACATGTCCCTTGCAGAGCAGAATACATCAACCACCAAGTGATGGAGTGGGTCCAGGGGAGGATCATGAAGATGACTCTGGGGTCTGGAGCACCTCTGCTAGGAGGTCAGGCTGAGGGAGCTGGGATTGTTCAGCCTGGAGAAGAGAAGGCTCTGGGGAGACTTAATCATCACTTTCCAGAGCCTGAAGGCTGCAGAGGGACTGTTTGCAGAGGCCTGAAGAGATAGCAAGAGGGGAAATGGTTTGAAATTAGAGGAGATTTAGTTTGGATGTTAGGAACAAGTTCTTTACAATGAGAGTGGTTGACCATTGGAACAGGTTGCCCAGAGAGGTGTTTGAGGCCCCATTCCTGGAGATATTGAAGGTGAGGCTTGACAAGGCTCTGAGCAATCGGATTGAGTGGAGGATGTCCCTGGTGACTGCAGAGAGGTTGGACAGGAAGAGCTTTAGAGGTCACTTCCAAACCAGACGATTCCATGTGTCTATGATTCTATGAACTCTCTACAGGATCACAGAATCCAACCTGGCCTTGAACACCTCCAGGGAGGGAGCAGCCACAGCCTCCCTGGGCAACCTGTGCCAGTGTCTCACCACCCTCACAGGATATAATTTCTTCCTAATCTCCAGTCTAAATTTCCCCTCCTCAAGCTTCATTTCATTCTCTCTTGTCCTGTTACAAGCCCTTGTAAAATGTTGCTCCATAGCCTTCCAGTAGGCTCCTTCAGGTGCTGCTCAAAGGTCTTCTCTTCTCCAGAATGGACAGCCCCAGCTCTGTCCTCATGGGGAGGTGCTCCAGCCCTGTCATCATCTTTGTGGCCCTCCTTCGTAGAGCAGAGGAGATGTAGTCTCTACCCATATCACAGAGGCAGACTCAGCCACACAGGTCCCTGGGAAGAGAAGTTGTGAATGCAAATAGCCTCATCCTTATGCTGTGATTAGCCTGGTTTAAAGGAGAGCAGCTCCTCAGGGAGCTCAACCTCCTACAAAACTGATTTGCACAGCCACTCTCCCTTGTGCCCAGCTCAAGATACTGAGCTGAGGTCGATAAAACTGTTGCTGTGGCTCTTGTTGACAAAGTGACTCTTGTTGATGAAGTTTCCCAGGGAGGTGGTGGAAGCCTCATCCCTGGAGGTGCTTAAGGCCAGGCTGGCAGAGGCTGTGGGCAGCCTGCTCTAGGGTAGGGTGTCCCTGGGCATGGCAGGGGGGTTGGGACTGGCTGATCCTTGTGGTCCCTTCCAACTCTGACTGATTCTATGATTCATTGATTCTATGATTCTATGGTTGATTCTATGATTTACTCCATGATTCAATGATTCAATGATTCTGATTCTATGACTGATTTAATGATTCCATGATTATAAGATTGATTCTATGATCCTATGATTCCATGATTCTATGATTGTATGACTGTAATATTCTATGACTGATTCTATGATTCCACAATTCTACAATTGATTCTATGATTCTATGATTGATTCTATGCTTCTATGATTCCATGATTCTATGATTCTACAATTCTATGATTGGTTCTAGGATTCCATGATTCTGTGATTGATTCTATGCTTCTATGATTCTGTGATTCTATGCTCCTATGCCTCTGTGATTCTATGATTCCATGATTCTACAATTCTATGATTGATTCTATGCTTCTATGATTCTGTGATTCTATGCTCCTATGCCTCTGTGATTCTATGATTCCATGATTCTACAATTCTATGATTGATTCTATGCTTCTGTGATTGATTCTATGCCTCCATGATTCCACAATGCTGTGATTGATTCTGTGCTTCTATGATTCTACAGTACTATGATTGATTCTATGATTCTGTCGTTGATTTTATGCCTCCATGATTCTATGATCCTACAATTCTATGATTGATTCTATGCTTCTATGATTCTACAATACTATGATTGATTCTATGATTCTGTGACTGATTCTATGCCTCCATGATTCCATGATTCTATGATTGATTCCATGATTCCATGATTCTACAATTCTATGATTGATTCTATGCTTCCATGATTCCATGATTCTACAATACTATGATTGATTCTATACTTCTACGATACTATGATTGATTCTATGATTCTGTGATTGATTCTATGCCTCCATGATTCCATGATTATACAATTCTATGATTGATTCTATGCTTCTATGATTCTGAGATTCTATGATTCCATGACTCTACAATACTATGACTGATTCTATGATTCTGTGATTGATTCTATGCCTCCATGGTTCCATGATTCTACAATTCTACAATTGATTCTATGCTTCCGTGATTCCATGATGCCATGATTCTACAATCATATGATTGATTCCATGATTCTACAATAATATGATTGATTCTATGATTCTATGATTCCATGATTCTACAATCATATGATTGATTCTATGATTCTACAATACTATGATTGATTCTATGATTAATTCTATGCTTCTATGATTCCATGATTCCATGATTCTACAATAATATGATTGATTCTTATTCTACAATACTATGATTGATTCTATGGTTGATTCTTTGCTTCTATGATTCCATGATTCCATGATTCTACAATACTATGATTGATTCTATGATTCTACAATACTATGATTGATTCTATGATTGATTCTTTGCTTTTATGATTCCATGATTCCATGATTCCATGATTCTACAATACTATGATTGATTCTGATTCTACAATACTATGATTGATTCTTTGCTTCTATGATTCCATGATTCCATGATTCTACAATAATATGATTGATTCTTATTCTACAATACTATGATTGATTCTATGGTTGATTCTTTGCTTCTATGATTCCATGATTCCATGATTCTACAATACTATGATTGATTCTATGATTCTACAATACTATGATTGATTCTATGATTGATTCTTTGCTTCTATGATTCCATGATTCCATGATTCTACAATCATATGATTGATTCTATGATTCTACAATACTACGATTGATTCTTTGCTTCTATGATTCCATGATTCCATGATTCTACAATACTATGATTGATTCCATGATTCTACAATTCTATGATTGATTCTATGATTGAATCTATGATGATTCTGTGATTCCATGATTCCACGACCTGGAACACACCCGGGATAATCCTGGAAATTAAACAAGCGAACAGACAACAAAGTAGCAGGACCTCAATAACTGGGATCGTGCACCAGCTACCGCTTCACAGAGTGCAATTGTAAACCTGTGTGAAGGCTAACAGAAAGTGAATTTGGAGCATTAAATATTTACAAAGCCTTTAGAGTCCCTAAGAAGACCATTACTAGGCAATGTCCTGCAGCAATTCCCGTCACAAGGCGCTGAGATGGCTCAGAGCCTGCTCCCTGCCAGCCCAGCTCCCTCCACCCTCGCAGTGGGGAAGAGGGAGCCTGCTGAACACTCCAGTGCCATAAAGTGCCTTTGTGCCAGATCTTTGCTGCTGCCAGGAGCATCAAGTCAGCAGGAGGCCGCTGAAGCACTCGGGGGAGAGGAGGGCTGAGGTCTCCACTCATCAGCACGCTTCAGGTTGGCAAATCCAGCCTGGTTATTTCCCACATTTGCTAAGAGTGGCTTTGACCTTTTCCTTTCATGCAAGTTAGCACTTTCCCCCCCCTGCTCTGTTTAGCAGCTCAAATCTAGCACAAAATGCCCCACAGGAAATGCTTGAGATGAGCAAGTTTCATAAAACTGCTTTGGCTCTTTAAAAAAACAGAGCTGAGAATTTCCTAGGCAGTGCTGCTGAGTGCCCTTTTTATGGGGCGTGCAGTTTGCTCACTTGCTGCTGAGGGGGTCTGTGGCAAAAGCACTCGAGGGACTTCTCAGTCATAGAATCATAGAATGGTTTAGGTTGGAAGGGACCTCAAAGATCATCCAGCTCCAACCCCCCTGTGCCATAGGCAGAGACACCTCCCACTAGATCAGGCCATAGCATCATAGAATGGTTTAGGTTGGAAGGGACCTCAAAGCTCAGCGAGTTCCAACCTCCCTGTGCCATAGGCAGGGACACCTCCCACTAGATTAGGTTGCTCAAGACCTCATCCAGCCTGGCCTTGAACACCTTCAGGGAGGGAGCAGCCACAACCTCCCTGGGCAACCTGTGCCACTGTCTCACCACCCTCACTGTGAAGAACTTCTTCCTAACATCCCGTTTAAATCTCCCCTCTGCCAGTTTAAACCCATTCCCCCCTTGTCCTGTCATTACAAGACCTTGTCAATAGTCCCTCCCCAGCC
>VWZI01018389.1:104610-125208 GCA_013396835.1 Psilopogon haemacephalus | reverse complement strand
CTGGGAGGGCTGTGGTGTTTCTGTATCACCTTTTCATTGTATATATCTGTAAATATCTGTTATACCTTGCAAATATTTGCTTGTCTATTGTGCATTGCTGTAAATATAAAGCTTCATTCATTAACTTCCAGTGTTTTCTGAGTCCTAGCCGGGGTTTATAAAAGGTTGGGGGGCAGGTAACTGCTTAAACCACCACAATTCCAAAACCATTCTGTGATTCTGCAGTTTTGTGGAGACTCAGTGTGGCTTAAAGTTGAGCGCATGAAGTGCAGTAAACAGCTTCTTGGGCAAAGCAAGCCACATGGTAACCTCTGCAGCTCATCCATGTTGATTTATCCCTCCCTGGAGCTGTTCAATGCCAAGTTGGATGAGGTCTTGGGCAACCTGTTCTAGTGGGAGGTGTCCCTGCCTAGGGTGGAGGGCTGGAACTGGATGATCATTGAGGCCTCTTCCAACCTAAACCATTCTATGATTCTGTGACTTCAAGGTGGTAATGCAGCTCACAAGGTCCGTCAGGAATCACAACAGAAGGCAAAACCCCAACAGTCGTTTTGGAAAGACTCATTTTTTTCCATCTCTCAATGACTTGGTGAGTAGGGCATCAGAGCTTTGCCCTCCTTGAAGCACTCCTCTGCTCTTGGCAAGGTCCTGCTGGCCTTCAGCACACATGTGCCACTTCCATAAAGCCCATGGTACACAAAGTATCTGCTCACCAGAAAAGAAATGAGACCATCATAGAATCATAGAATCAGTCAGGGTTGGAAGAGACCACAAGGATCAGCCAGTTCCAACCCCCTTGCCATGCCCGGGGACACCCTCTCCAGATCAGGCTGCCCACAGCCTCAGCCAGCCTGGCTGCAAACACCTCCAGGGATGTGGCCCCAAACACCTCTCCATCATGGAGAAACAGGCAGATAATAGCACACAATAAAGAACATCAGCTTGGAGGGGACCCTCAAAAGCCATCTTGTCTCTCCCCCTGCAGTCAGCAGGGATGTCTCCAACTGAATCAGGCTGCCCAATGTCACATCAAGTCTCACCTTGAACCTAGGCAAGAACCTTGCCATGAAACTCCTTGTGCCTGTGTGTAACTCCATGTGGGTAAAGGCCTTGGGTAAAGATCACTCCTCAGGAAGAGAACTTGGGAAAAAACAATCTACAAGCTGGAGAAAAAGCTTTGGAGTCTTAAAAGCAATCATCAGACTCATGGGGAAGAAATCTCGGCTTGGGTTCTAAGGTGTCCTGGAAGCACAAGCAAAGAGAGAGGAGCCTTGGTGCTGCAGGGTCTGTGTGGCAGGATGTAGCAGATCTTGGGGTTTAGGAGAGGCTTTTTTGAGCTGAAGGGTGAGTTTGACTCTTGAATCTCTCTTAGTCAATCAGTCCCCAGAATATCTGTCCAGAAGGGCTAGAGAGGTGACTGTCACCCTGTACTGGGAACTGGTGAGGCTGCACCTTGAATATAGAGTTCAGCTTTGGGCCCTCACTCCATTGAGGGGCTGGAGTGTGTCCAGAGAGGGGCAACAAAGCTGGTGAAGGGTCTGGAGAACAGGGCTGGGGAGGAGCAGCTGAGGGTGTTATGATTATTAATCATAGAATCATAGAATGGTTTAGGTTGGAAGAGACCTCAAAGATCATCCACTTCCAACCCTCCTGTGCCATAGGCAGGGACACCTCCCACTAGATCAGGACACTCAGGACCTCATCCAGCCTGGCCTTGAACACATTCAGGGAGGGAGCAGCCACAACCTCCCTGGGCAACCTGTTCCAGTGCATCACCACCCTCACTGTGAAGAACTTCCTCCTAACATCCTGCTTAAATCTCCCCTCTGCCAGTTTGAACCCATTACCCCTTGTCCTGTCGTTACAAGACCTTGTGAACAGTCCCTCCCCAGCCTTCCTGTAGGCCCCCTTCAGATCCTGGAATGATCCTGTTACGAATGATTAATAATATTTTTTATGAATATTATTTTTACTCTTAATATTTACAAATTCAGGGGAAACTCCTTGAGATTCTTTGGATGTTCGGTCGACGAGGAGCAGTTACACAAAGGTTATTTACAAGCACGGAATTAAAGAGTTTAAACAGCCAGAACTTGGAAAACAGGGACCTGATAACAGGGAAAATTCTAACTAAGCCGTGCTCATAGACACGATAGATACAAAGAATCCCGGGAGAGGAGTAGGAAAGATTTGCCTTGCTGCTGGGTGCTGCTGCAAACTGCAGTGCCTGCTGCAAACTGCAGTGCCTGCTGCAAACAGGTGGCCGCAGTGAAAAAGCTGTGAACAGGCCTCCAGTCCCAGTGAAAGGCAGCAGGAAAAGGGACAAGGGCTCTAAATCATCCCCCTTACATAGAATCATGGAATGGTTTAGGTTGGAAGAGACCTCAAAAGATCATCCACTTCCAACCCCCCTGTGCCATAGGCAGGGACACTTCCCACTAGATCAGGACACTCAAGACCTCATCCAGCCTGGCCTTGAACACATCCAGGGAGGGAGCAGCCACAACCTCCCTGGGCAACCTCTGCCAGTGCCTCACCACCCTCACTGTGAAGAACTTCCTCCTAACATCCCGTTTAAATCTCCCCTCTGCCAGTTTGAGCCCATTCCCCTTCATCCTGTCATTACAAGACCTTGTGAATAGTCCCTCCCCAGCCTTCAAAATGTACAGTATTTGGAAGGTGAAACTGGCCAACAGGCATGGGCATCCATTGTTCTGGCCAATGAATTCAAAGTTCATAGAATCACAGAATCATAGAATCAGTCAGGGTTAGAAGGGACCACAAGGATCATCCTGTTCCAACTGCCCTGCCATGCCCAGGGACACCCTACCCTACATCAGGCTGCCCACAGCCTCTGCCAGCCTGGCTGCAAACACCTCCAGGGATCTGGCCCCAAACACCTCCCTGGGCAACACATTCCAGGCTCTCACCACTCTCATTCTCAACAACTTCCACCTCACATCCAGTCTGAATCTCCCCACCTCCAGCTTTGCTCCATTCCCCCTAGTCCTGGCACTACCTCATAGCCTAAAAAGTCCCTCCCCAGCTTTCTTGCAGGCCCCCTTCAGATCCTGGAAGGCCACAAGAAGGTCACCTGGGAGCCTCCTCTTCTCCAGACTCAACAGCCCCAACTCTTTCAGTCTGTCCTCATAGCAGAGGTGCTGCAGCCCTCTGAGCATCCTCGTGGCCCTTCTCTGTCCCACAGGGTTCTTGAACACCTCCAGAGATGGTAATTCATAGAATCATAGAATGGTTTAGGTTGGAAGGGACCTCAAAGCTCATCCAGGTCCAACCCCCCTGTGCCATAGGCTGGGATACCTCACACTAGAACAGGTCGTTCAAGGCCTCATCCAACCTGGCCTTGAACACTCCCAGGGAGGGAGCAGCCACAACCTCCCTGGGCAACCCATGTCTCACCACCTTCACTGTAAAGAACTTCCTCCTAACATGCTGGACAACCTAACCCTCATGTGGTTTATGTTGCTGCACCTGGATCTTCAAATTCAGTGAACGAGGATTTATTGCTCTTTCCAGTGAGGGTGGTGAGACACTGGCACAGGTTGCCCAGGGAGGTTGTGGATGCTCCCTCCCTGGGGGTGTTCAAGGCCAGGTTGGATGAGCCACCTGTTCTAGTGGGAGATGTCCTGCCTGTGGCACAGTGGGGTTGGAAGAGGATGATCTTTGAGGTGACTTCCAACCTAAACTATTCTACGATTATTTTAAGGAGAAAGTTTGAGTGTCCTGGGGGACAAGTGCCAGAGTGGGCATGGTCCTTTGGGCCATGGTTTAATGGCCATTGTGATCTTAGGTTGATGGTTGGACTCAATCTGAGAGATCTTGTCCAACCCAAGCAGCTCAATGAGTCTGTGTTAGGGAACTGGATGAGAAGGAAAGGCAGAAATTCCTCTCTGTCCCTTCGGAATTCCATTGTCATCATTCTGACGCAGGCTCTACGCTGGGTAACTTCGAAGCTGGACTCTCTTTGGGCTGGGCTACCCAAGCCCATCAGCTCAGAGCAAGGTTAAGGCGGACAACAGAGCCCAGTTAAGGATATCTAACAAAAATTAAGGGGGAAAAAAAAAACAGCCCTGCAAACCCTTGATCAGCCTCACTGAAAAGCCAATCCCCAGAGATGAGGAAGGCGGAAGGTTTGCAAGGTACCAGGAAGGAGTTAATCCCACCGAGGAATGTGGAGGAGCTGCCAAGAGAAGAGTGACATTGTTTTTCCCTGATGTCAGCACAGAAACCCAAACACAAAGAGGTGAATGTTGTCCTCTCTGGAGAGCTGTGGAGAAAACTGAATGTGGAGCTTGTGCTGAGGCCGCCAGCAGCATGACCAACTGCTCAGCCCAAGATGACAAAATGTTTCCTGGAAGCAGGAGCTGCCTCCAGATATCTGGGTAGGACCAGCACTGTGGGGAGGGGGGGATAGTCCAAGCGCTACAAGATGTGAGTGTGGTGGTGCTGGAAGTTGCACCCCTAGGCAGGGGACAGTCCAAGTGCTACATGATGTGAGGATGGTGGTGCTGGAAGTTGCACCCCTAGGCAGGGGACAGTCCAAGCACTACAAGATGTGAGCGTGGTGGTGCTGGAAGTTGCACCTCCATGTAGGGGACAGTCCAAGCGCTACAAGATGTGAGCGTGGTGGTGCTGGAAGTTGCACCCCTACGCAGGGGACAGTCCAAGTTGTACAAGATGTGTGGTGGTGCTGGAAGTTGCACCTCCATATAGGGGACAGTCCAAGCACTACAAGATGTGAGGATGGTGGTGCTGGAAGTTGCACCCCTGTTACAGAACCCACAAAGTTCAAATCTTTACTGGTAGTGAGGCCCCATCTTGAATACAGAATTCAGTTTTGGGCCTCTCACTCCAAGAAGGACATTGAGGAGACAGAGTGTGTCCAGAGAAGGGCAATAAAGCTGGTGAAGGGTCCAGAGAACAGGGCTGGTGAGGAGCAGCGGAGGCACCTGGGTTTGTTCAGCTTGAAGAAAAGGAGATTGATGGGAGACTTTCTGGCTCTACAACTCACCGAAAGCAGTGTAGATCCAGGTGAGAGTTGGGCTCTTCTCCTAAGGAACAAGTAATAGGAGAAGAAGAAACTACCTCAAGTTGCATAGGGGAGATTCAGGTTGGACATGAGGAACAATTTCTTCCCTAAAAACATTGCCCAGCCCTGGAACAGACAGACGAGGGCAGTGGTGGAGTCCCCATTCCTGAAGGGGTTTCAAAGCCATGTAGATGTGGTGCTGAGGGACATGGTTTAGCTGGCAGTGCTGAGTTAAGGGTTGGACTTGATCTTGAAGTACTTTTCAAACCCAAATGATTCTATGATTCTGCCTCCTGAAGTCTTAAGAATATAAATCATAGAATCAGTCAGGGTTGGAAGGGACCATAAGGATCATCTAGTTCCAACCCCCTTGCCATGGGCAGGGACACTCTAACCTAGATCAGGTTGGCCACAGCCTCATCCAGCCTGGCCTTAAACACCTCCAGTTCTGGTAGAGTTGGTCTTACCACCAAGCCAATTCCTAGCTGCCCGTGAGTTTATTTTACTTCACAGCTCGGTGTATCTGGCAGGTTGTTTTCTCCCATATATCTGCATGTTGAGCCTGGCCTGAAGTGTATTTGGGAGGTGATGGTCTGGAGGATATTAGGAAGAAGTTCTTTGCAGTGTGGGTGGTGAGACACTGGCACTGGTTGCCCAGGGAGGTTGTGGCTTCTCCCTCCCTGGAGGTGTTGAAGGCCAAGTTGGATGAGGCCTTGAGCGACCTGTTCTAGTGGGAGGTGTCCCTGCCTATGGCACAGGGAGGTTGGAACTGGATCATCTTTAAGGTCCCTTCCAACCTGAACCATTCTATGATTCTATGATTCTATATGTAGAGCCAGCTCCAACAGGAGCATCGCTTCACCTCAGTGTAGGCAGCACATAAGCCCATGTTTTGGTTCCACCATAACAGGAATTCAATACTTGCTGATGTGCTTCGGGTCTGTGGCTGCTCTTCTCAGCGGCTTCAACGTGCCCAGCCTTGATCCACCTCCCAAACTGGAAGCTTCACAATTGCTCCGGCTGCCCATCACGGCTGAGATTCATTTTCTGCTATTCTGAAGCCTACAGAAAAGTAAACAGAAGGAGGAAAACCCGAAGAGAAGGTTTTCAACTGCTCGCTGTTTTCATTGCAGAGGTTGGTATTAACCTGCCCTGCACCCTTGGCTCAGCCTCACCAGGAGGCTCTGCCACTCTGGGCTTTGCCTGAACTTCAAACAGCCTGTGGTGTGTTCGTTAGGAAAATCAGATTCTGGACCTCCCAGAAAGCTGCTGCTTAAATCTGCTGTGAGCAAAGTCAAGGTGCTCAGTGCTGCTGCCTGGCAGGAGAGGCAAATGCGAGATGCTGAGGTTATGGCGTCAAGAAAGCTGGGGAGGGACTTTTTAGGCTGTCAGGTAGTGATAGGACTGGGGGGAATGGAACAAAGCTACAAATGGGGAGATTCAGACTGGAGGGTGGGAAGAAGTTCTTCAGCATGAGGGTGGTGAGAGCCTGGAATGGGTTGCCCAGGGAGGTGGTGGATGCCTCATCCCTGGAGGTGCTTAAGGCCAGGCTAGATGAGGCTCTGGCCAGCCTGATCTAGTGTGAGGTGTCCCTGGGCATGGCAGGGGGGTTGGAACTGGCTGATCCTTGTGGTCCCTTCCAACCCTGACTGATTCTATGAAATGGGTCATGCTGGGAGGACCACACTTGGTGGCAAAGGGCCTTTCTCACCTCTGTCTCCACCTCTGGTGGTTTCTCAGAGTTTAAACACGTGATAGAAACGGCTTCAAGTTTCCCCAGGAGAGGGGAACATTGGACGTGAGGAACAATTTCTTCCCCATAAAGGTTGGCAAAGCAGTGGTGTATCAGGTTGCCCAAAGCAGTGGTGGAGTCCCCATCCCTGGAGGTATTTCAAAGCTGTGGAGATGTGGTGCTGAGGATATGGTTCAGTGGTGACCTGTTAATGCAGAGTTAACAGCTGGACTCGAGCTTGAAGGTTTCTTCCAACCAAAATGATGCTCTGGTTATGTGCTGTAGTACAGATGCATATGGAAGGGAACAACAGCACACATGGAGATTGTGGAAATAAGCTTGAGTGGAGTGGGACCAGGTGATTCCCAGTAAAGCTAATGGAAGTCACTGGTTTTCATAGGAATACACTACTGAAAGAACATGGTAGGTTTTTCTTTTAGCATCAAAGAATCATAAAATGGTTTATGTTGGAAGGGCCCTCAAAGTTCAGCCAGTTTCAACTCCCCACTGTAGGCAGGGACATCTCCCACTAGAACAGATCACCCAAGGCCTCATCCAACCTGGCCTTCAACCCCTCCAGGGAGGGAGCAGCCACAACCTCCTTGGGCAACCCCTGCCAGTGTCTCACCACCCTCACTGCAAACAACTTCCTTCTAACATCCACTTTCAATCTCCCCTCTGCCACTTTCAACCCATTCCTCCTCATTCTGTCATTACAAGACCTTGTCAATAGTCCCTCCCCAGCCTTCCTGTAGCCCTCTTCATATATTGGAAGGCTACTATGAGGTCTCCTGGAAGCCTTCTCTTCTCCAGGCTGCACAGCCCCAACTCTCTCAGCCTGTCCTCATAGCAGAGCTGCTGAAGCCCTTTCAGCATCTTGGTGGCCTCTGGATTGGCTCCAACACTTCCATGTCCTGCTTGTGCTGGGGGCTGCAGAGCTGCAGACAGTACTGCAGGTGGGGTGTGAGGAGAGCAGAGCAAAGGGGCAGAATCCCCTCCCTTGCCCTGCTGCCCACAGCTGCTCTCAATGCAGCCCAGCACACAGTTGCTGTCTGGGCTGCACTCACACTGCAGCCTCATCTTCAGCTTTGCATCAGCCCAAACCCCCAGGTCCTGTTCCTCAGGGCTGCTCTCAGCCATTCCTCACCTAGCCTGGTGTTGTTCTGGGGATTGCACCCACCCAGCTGCAGGACCTTACACTTGGCCTTGTTGAATGTCATGAGGTTGGCCTGGGCACAGCTCTGCAGCCTGCCCAGGTCCCTCTGGATGGATCCCTGCCCTCCAGCAAGTCGACTGTGCCACACAGCTTGGTGTCACCTGCACACTTGCTGAGGGTGCACTGATTCCTCTGCCCATGTTGCTGGATTCTAAATCTGCCAAGTCTATGAATTCATAGGATAAAATGACCTTGGAGAGGTGTTTCCTGCCATAAGCTATCTCCTGCTTTGAAACTTACCTGGTTTAGGAAAATCTGAGATTAAAAGCAGTCCTGAAGGCTGCCCAGACAGGTGGTAAATGCCCCATCCCTAGAACGATTGCAGGTCAGCTTGTTTGGGGCTCTGAGCAATTCACTGTAGTTGCATATGTCCCTGGCAACTGCAGGATGGTTGGACTAAGTTGACCATGAAAGGTCCCTTCCCACCCCTCCACCCAAACCAGTCTGTGATTCTGTGGTCCTGATGGTAGTGAGACACTGGCACAGGCTGCCCAGAGAAGTTGTGGATGTCCCATCCCTGGAAGTATTGAAGGCCAGGTGGGATGGAGCTTAGAGCAACCCGGTCTACTTGCTGTCTCTGTTCACGGCAGGGGTTTGGAACCAGGTTACCTTTAGTATCCCTTCTAATCCAAGCTAGTCTGTTTTTATGATTCTAGGACAGTGTTTTGGGCAGGTCCTTGGTCTCCCCACTTGGAGTACTACGTACAGTTCTGAAGCCCCCAACACAAGAAGGATATTGAACTGCCGGAGCCAGTCCAGAGGAGGGCCACAAAGATGCTCAGAGGGCTGCAGCAGCTCTGCTGTAAGGACAGGCTGAGAGAGTTGGGGCTCTGCAGCCTGGAGAAGGCTTCCAGGAGACCTTGGAGTAGCCTTCCAGTATATGAAAGTGGCTACAGGAGGGCTGGGGAGAGACTACCTAAAGGGAGATTGTAGCCAGGTGGGGGTTGGCAACCAGCAACAGAAGGAGGGGACACAGCCTCAAGCTGTGCCAGGGGAGGTATAGGCTGGATGTTAGGAGGAAGTTCTTGCCAGAGAGAGTGATTGGCATTGGAATGGGCTGCCCAGGGAGGTGGTGGAGTCCCCATCCCTGGAGGTGTTCAAGAAAAGACTGGATGGGGCACTTAGTGCCATTGGCTAGGGCTGGGTGATAGGTTGGGCTGGATGATCTTCCAACCTGGCTGATTCTATTCTATTCTATTCTATTCTATTCTATTCTATTCTATTCTATTCTATTCTATTCACAAAGTCTTGTAATGACAGGACAAGGAGTAATGGGTTTAAATTGACTGAGGGGAGATTGAAACTGGATGTTAGGAAATTCTTTGCAGTGAGGGTGGTGAGACACTGGCACAGGTTGTCTTTGATCACATTGGGTCCTTCTGTGCTCCACAACCTCCCTGGAGGTGTTGAAGGCCAGGTAGGAGGAGGCCTTGAGTGACCTGTTGTAGTGGGAGGTGTCCCTGCCTATGGCACAGGGGGGTTGGAACTGGATGATCTTTGAGGTCCCTTCTAACCTAAACCATTCCATGATTCTCTCCCCTCTTCATGTGCACGGAGGCTTCTCAAACAGGGGGTGCCCCTCAGCTACTGAGGAGCACATCACTGTTAGAATGGAATGGGCTGGACTGGAGTGGACACCAAAGATCATCTAGTTCCAGCCCCCTGCCATGGGCAGGGACACTTTCACTAGACCAGATCACTCAAGCCCCCCTCCAACCAGACCTTGAACACCTCTAGGGAAGAGGACCTATCTCTGGCACAGATGCAAAGAAGGGATTCTGCCCCTCTGTTCTGATGAGTCTCTACCTGCAGTGGCATTGGACCTTGTGGTACAGGTCCAGAGGAGACCACAAAAGTGGTCAGAGGGCTGGAAGGGCTCTGCTGCGAGGCCAGGCTGAGAGAGCTGGGGTTGATCACCCCTGGAGAAGGCTACAGAGAGATCTTCTAGTGGCCTTTCCCAGGGGCGGTATAAGAAAAACGAGGCTCTGAGCAAACTGCTTTGGCTGCAGACGTCCCCACTCTCTGCAGAGGGGTTGGATCCGAAAGCTTCCCTTCCACCCCAAACTAATCTATAGCTTTGCGCCACTAGAAAGCAGCTTTCGGCTGTCCATACCCGCTCGGGCACGGCTGCCGGGCTCCACCTCCCTTCAGCGAAGGAGCGCGGCGGGGCCCTTAGGGGGCTGCGGGGAGCAGCAGGAGGGCGGCAGTGACAGCAGCGGCGGCGGCAGCCTCCTCCCGCCCTCTGATAGCGGCGGGCGGCGAGGCCCCCACAGCCGGGGATGTAGCTCAGTGGTAGAGCGCGCGCTTCGCATGTGTGAGGTCCCGGGTTCAATCCCCGGCATCTCCAGAGGCTCTTTTTTTTTTCCCTTTCTCTCCTTTCGCTTTTCTTTCGGTTTTCTTTCGTTGTGGTTTTTGTTTTGTGTTTTTCTTTTCGCTCCCTCTCTTGTACCCTGCGCGTCCGCGCAGATATCACGACGAGGGCCACACCGCGCAGAGCTCCCAAGGTACGTCGCTACTCAGCTGCGTTTATTCCCCTCGGGAAAAGTAAAAAATAAAAGTGGTGTAAGCGCTTTGGACTTNGGTGTAAGCGCTTTGGACTTACGGCGGAGGAGGAATGGAGAAAAAAGAAACGGCTGCATTGGCCGGGAATCGAACCCGGGCCTCCCGCGTGGCAGGCGAGAATTCTACCACTGAACCACCAATGCTTGCTATGAGTGGTTTGGTGATGGCGCAGTACTCCAAGACCACAACCAGGACGGCTGGGGATTAGTCATTGAACTGTTTATAAGCCTGTGGTGTCTCGGCAGTTCCCNGCCAGCTACGCTTAGATGTCTGGAAGTTAAGGAATGAATCTTTCTATTACAGCTTTGCACAATACACAAGCAGATATTTTACAATATATAACAGATATTTACAGGTATATACAGTGAAATGGAAATACAGAAACACCACAGCCCTCCCAGAGATCAGAGTCCCTAAGAGGGGTTTCCAACCACCCTAACACCTTGCCCCCACTTCCCAATCTTATCCCACTATGTCTTATGTGCCAGATAAGCGAAAGTACATGGGCTGGGGGATTAGCAGCAGCAAAGAAGTCAGTGAAGTTATTAAGATTATCCAGATCCAGCTAAGAAGGAATTTAGGAGGAAGTTCTTTACAGTGAGGGTGGTGAGACGCTGGCACAGGTTGCCCAGGGAGGTTGTGGCTGCTCCCTCCCTGCAGGTGTTCAAGGCCAGGCTGGAGGAGTCCTGGTTCTAGTGGGAGGTGTCCCTGCCTATGGCACAGGGGGCTTGGAACTGGATGAGCTTTGAGGTCCCTACCAACCTAAACTATTCTATGATTCTAAGAAGGCAGGGAGAGAGATGCTGCAGCAGCAGCCGCAGCTCAAAGCAGTCTGTCTTATCTTTGTTTGCCTTCTAACTTCCATACATTTTTCAGTAACCTGTGAGGGAAGTAGAATCAAACTTTGTTTTCCTTTCTCAGCCTATGGCCTAATTCCTTATTTAAATCCTCCAATTGGTTCAAACCAGCACAAAACCCTGCGTTTCTGGGCTGTACTTCTCACTGCACTGTTTGTAAGCCCTGTCTTTCTGCATTGTACTTTCACTGCACTGTTTGTAAGCCCTGCCTTTCTGCATTGTACTTTCACTGCACTGTTTGTAAGCCCTGCCTTTCTGCATTGTACTTTCATTGCACTGTTTGTAAGCCCTATGTTTCTGGGCTGTACTTTTCACTGCACTGTTTGTAAGCCCTGCCTTTCTGCATTGTACTTTCACTGCACTGTTTGTAAGCCCTGCCTTTCTGCATTGTACTTTCATTGCACTGTTTGTAAGCCCTATGTTTCTGGGCTGTACTTTTCACTGCACTGTTTGTAAGCCCTGCCTTTCTGCATTGTACTTTCATTGCACTGTTTGTAAGCCCTGTGTTTGGGCTGTACTTTTCACTGCACTGTTTATAAGCCCTGTGTTTGGGCTGTACTTTTCACTGTACTGTTTGTAAGCTCTGCCTTTCTGCATTTTAGTTTCACTGCACTGTTTGTAAGCCCTGTCTTTCTGAGCTGTACTTTTCACTGTACTTTGTAAGCCCTGTCTTTCTGCATTGTACTTTCACTGCACTGTTTGTAAGCCCTGCCTTTCTGCATTGTACTTTCATTGCACTGTTTGTAAGCCCTATGTTTCTGGGCTGTGCTTTTCACTGCACTGTTTGTAAGCCCTGCCTTTCTGCACTGTACTTTCATTGCACTGTTTATAAGCCCTGTGTTTGGGCTGTACTTTTCACTGCACTGTTTATAAGCCCTGTGTTTGGGCTGTACTTTTCACTGCACTGTTTATAAGCCCTGTGTTTGGGCTGTACTTTTCACTGTACTGTTTGTAAGCTCTGCCTTTCTGCATTTTAGTTTCACTGCACTGTTTGTAAGCCCTGTCTTTCTGAGCTGTACTTTTCACTGTACTTTGTAAGCCCTGTCTTTCTGCATTGTACTTTCACTGCACTGTTTGTAAGCCCTATGTTTCTGGGATGTATTTTCACTGCACTGTTTGTAAGCCCTGCATTTGGGCTGTGCTTTTCACTGCACTGTTTGTAAGCCTGCGTTTGGGCTTTACTTTTCACTGCACCGTATGTAAGCCCAGTGTTTCTTGGATATACTTTTCACTGCACTGTTTGTAAGTCCTGTCTTTCTGTGTTGTACTTTTCACTGCACTGTTTGTAAGCCCTGTGTTTGGGCTGTACTTTTCACTGCACTGTTTGTAAGCCCTGTCTTTCTGAGCTGTACTTTTCACTGTACTGTTTGTAAGCCCTGCCTTTCTGCATTTTACTGTCACTGCACTGTTTGTAAGCCCTGTCTTTTTGGGCTGTACTTTTCACTGCACTGTTTGTAAGCCCTGCGTTTGGGCTGTACTTTTCACTGCACTGTTTGTAAGCCCTGCGTTTGGGCTGTACTTTTCACTGCACTGGTTATAAGCCCTGTGTTTGGGCTGTACTTTTCACTGCTCTTTGTAAGCCCTGTCTTCCTGCATTGTACTTTCACTGCACTGTTTGTAAGCCCTATGTTTCTGGGATGTATTTTCACTGCACTGTTTGTAAGCCCTGCATTTGGGCTGTGCTTTTCACTGCACTGTTTGTAAGCCTGCGTTTGGGCTTTACTTTTCACTGCACCGTATGTAAGCCCAGTGTTTCTTGGATATACTTTTCACTGCACTGTTTGTAAGTCCTGTCTTTCTGTGTTGTACTTTTCACTGCACTGTTTGTAAGCCCTGTGTTTGGGCTGTACTTTTCACTGCACTGTTTGTAAGCCCTGTCTTTCTGAGCTGTACTTTTCACTGTACTGTTTGTAAGCCCTGCCTTTCTGCATTTTACTGTCACTGCACTGTTTGTAAGCCCTGTCTTTTTGGGCTGTACTTTTCACTGCACTGTTTGTAAGCCCTGCGTTTGGGCTGTACTTTTCACTGTACTGTTTGTAAGCTCTGCCTTTCTGCATTTTAGTTTCACTGCACTGTTTGTAAGCCCTGTCTTTCTGAGCTGTACTTTTCACTGTACTTTGTAAGCCCTATGTTTCTGGGATGTATTTTCACTGCACTGTTTGTAAGCCTGCATTTGGGCTTTACTTTTCACTGCACCATATATAAGCCCAGTGTTTCTTGGATATACTTTTCACTGCACTGTTTGTAAGGCCTGTGTTTCTGGGATGTACTTTTCACTGCACTGTTTGTAAGCCCTGCGTTTGGGCTGTACTTTTCACTGCACTTTTTGTAAGCCCTGCGTTTGGGCTGTACTTTTCACTGCACTTTTTGTAAGCCCTGCGTTTGGGCTGTACTTTTCACTGCACTTTTTGTAAGCCCTGTGTTTCTGGGATGTATTTGCACTGTACTGTTTGTAAGCCCTGTGTTTGGGCTGTACTTTTCACTGCACTGTTTGTAAGTTCTGCCTTTCTGTGCTGTACTTTTCACTGCACTGTTTCTCAGCCCTGCCTTTCTGTGCTGTACTTTCACTGCACTGTTTGTAAGCTCTGTGTTTGGGCTGTACTTTTCACTGCACTGTTTGTAAGCTCTGTGTTTGGGCTGTACTTTTCACTGCACTGTTTGTAAGTTCTGCCTTTCCGTGCTGTACTTTTCACTGCACTGTTTCTCAGCCCTGCCTTTCTGTGTTGTACTTTCACTGCACTGTTTGTAAGCTCTGTGTTTGGGCTGTACTTTTCACTGCACTGTTTCTAAGTCCTGCCTTTCTGTGCTGTACTTTTCACTGTACTGTTTGTAAGCCCTGCCTTTCTGCATTTTACTTCCACTGCACTGTTTGTAAGCCCTGTGTTTCTGGGCCATGCTTTTCCACTGCACTGTTTGTAAGCTCATGGGATGTGCTTTTGAGTCTGTCTTTCACCACACTTTCCACTATGAGCAAGCCCACCTCGTTCCCAGAGGAGAAATGAAACTCGTTCTTGTAGATGATGAATTTGGAGCCAGTTGCCGTGTGTGTCAGACACCTGCTCAGAACATCTGTGGGTGTGGGCTGGCATACTCCAGAACTCTGCACCTCAGGAGTTTGGCGGTTCACCTGCTTCCCTGGAGCTCCAATGTTGCTCTGGAGTGTGCTTTTTGAAGCTGTGTGGCACAGGCTCATAATTGGCTTCCCTTTAGAAATGACTGTGTAGGAGAGTGCTGAATGACAGGGAGAACTGAGACCTGTCCTCTTAGGAAATGGTGGCCCAGAGCTGCAGGACTGGTGGAAATTCACAGATTTGTAGCATGGTTTGGGTTGGAAGGGACCTCCAAGATCACCCAGTTCCAATCCCCCTGCCATGGGGCAAGCACATCTCCCGCTAGACCAGCTTGCTCAAGGCCCCATCCAACCTGACCCTGAACACCTCCATGAAGGGAGCATCCACAACCTCCCTGGGAAACCTGTTCCAGTGTCTCACCACCCTCACTGGAAAATTTCTTTTCAATCTCCAGTCTAAATCTGTCCACTTCCACCTCAAAGCCATTGACCTTCATCCTAGCACTCCAAGCCTTAGTCAAAAGCCCCTACCCAGCTCTCCTCTAACCCCTTTCAGGTACTGGAAGGCTGGTCTAAGGTCTTCCTGGAACTGTCTCTTCTCCAGGCTGAAAAGCCTCAACTCTCTCTCAGCCTGTCCACATAGGGCAGGTGCTCCAGCTCTCTGATCATCTTCATGGCCTCCTTTGGACTTGCTCCAGCAGGTCCATTCCCATTTTCAGCCTGGAGAAGAGAAGGCTTCCAGGAGACCTTATAGCAGCCTACCAGTATCTGAGGGGGGCCTACAGGAAGGCTGGGGAGGGACTGTTCACAAGGTCTTTTAATGACAGGACGAGGGGGAATGGGTTCAAATTGGCAGAGGGGAGATTTAAATGGGATGTTAGGAAGAAATTCTTCACAGTGAGGGTGGTGAGGCACTGGCAGAGGTTGCCCAGGGAGGTTGTGTCTGCTCCCTCCCTGGAGGTGTTGCAGGCCAGGCTGGATGAGGTCTTGAGCGACCTGTTCTAGTGGGAGGTGTCCCTGCCTATGGCAGAGGGGGGTTGGAACTGGATGATCTTTGAGGTCTCTTCCAACCTAAACCATTCTATGTTTTTATGATTCTATGATTAGTGCTGCGGGCACCAGAACTGGACGCAGTACTCCAGGTGGGTTCTCAGCAGAGCAGAGCAGAAGGGCAGAATCACCTCCCTCATCCTACCGGTAACTGCAGGCCTTTCCAGATGGTCCCTTAAAACCTTCTTTAGCAAAGGCTTCCAAAGCACCAGGCTCTTGTCTCTGCTTCCAAAGCAGAGGAAACGTGTGCCATCCTGGGTGAGCCACCCCCTTTGAGTGGAGCCACACGCACATCAAGTCGATTTTAACAGGGCACGGAATAAAAGCCGGGCATTTAAAAATACCCACCTAGCCCAGAGGGACAAACGAAGAAGGCATCGGTGGAGCCTTCAGCAAAGGCTGCCGCTGCGCCCAAAACAAAGCAAAACAATCGTGGGTAATCTCCCAGGGAGGACCTGATAGTGTAGAACAACTTGTCAGGGCGGGTTAAAGTTTTAAGGACTAGCAATTTTGACAGCGTCCCTCTGAGCGCAGTGAGAGCGCGGGGCCGAGCAGGACGGCAAAAGGTCACTTGGTCACACGTATCCGCCTGCCTCTCCGAAGTTTAGCTCAAGAGCCACTAGGCACGTCCCAATTAATTATTTAAATCGGCGGGGAAAAGTAGTTCTGCAGATGGAAAGGTAGAATCTGAAAATTCTAGGGGAGCTAACGGGATGGAGCTCCCCAGCCTCCTTCTCCTCCTTCTCTGGCTGTGATCCCTGCCCTAGGTGATCCTGCTTTGGCAGAGAGGAAGTTGGACTGGATGGTCTCTGGAGGCTCCTTCTGACCCCCAACCGTTCTAGCATTCCCTGGCTGAAGTGGTCAAAACTCAACATGAGCTGGTAATAGTCACTTGCAGCCCAGAAGAAAACCATGTCCTGGGCTGCAGGATAGATTCATAGAATCATAGAATGGTTTAGGTTGGAAGAGACCTTAAAGATCATCCAGTTCCAACCCCCCTGTGCCATAGGCAGGGACACCTCCAACTAGATCAGGTCGCTCAAGACCTCATCCAGCCTAGCCTTGAACACATCCAGGGAGGGAGCAGCCACAACCTTCCTGGGCAACCTGTATGAGGTAGGCAGCATGGGATGAGGTAGGCAGCTCTGCCCCTCTGCTCTGGTGAGGGCCCATCAGGAGCACTGCATCCAATTCTGGTGCCACCAGCACGAGAAGGGCATGGAACTGTTGGAGTGGGTCTGGAAGAGGCCATGAAGATGATCAGAGGGTTGGAACACCTCCCCTGTATGGACAGGCTGGGAGAGTTGGGTCTGTTCATTCTGGAGAAGAGAAGGCTTCAAGGAGACCTTTCCAGTACCTGAAGGGGGCTAGAGGAGAGCTGTGGAGGGACTTTTGACAAGGACTTGAAGTGCCAAGGAGAGGGGCAAAGGCTTTGAACTGGAAAACGGAGAATTAGACTGGAGATTGGGAATAATTCTCTCCAGTGAGGGTGGTGAGACACTGGAAGAGAACAGGAGAGTCAAACCCTCTCTTTCTTCATCATGGACTAGAACAGTGGGCATTGAACATGTCTCTTTGAACGGGTTTTAAAAGAACTTTCCCTGCTCAACTGAATGCAGAAAGTGTCTGGATAAAAAGCCAATGTGTAAATTCAAGCCTTGTGAGGAGCAGCTGAGGGACCTGAGGTTGTTCAGCCTGGAGAAAAGGAGGCTGAGGGGAGACCTCACTGCTCTCTGAGACTCCCTGAAAGGAGGCTGGAGTGAGGTGGGGGTTGGTCTCTCCTCCCAAGGAATAAGTGATGGGACAAGTTACACCAGGGGAAGTTTAGGTTGCACACTAGGAACAATTTCTTCTCTGGAAGTGTTGCCAAAGCCTGGCCCAGGGGTGAAGTCTCCATCTCTGGAGGGGTTTCAAAGCCTTGTAAATGTGGTGCTGAGGGATGCGGTTTAGTGGTGACCTGGCAGTGCTGGGTTAATGGTTGCACTCCATGATCTTACAGGTCTCTTCCAACCAAAATGATTCCATGATTGTTTATACACTGGGACTGGTTTGGGTCTGTCATTGTCTGAGAGAAAAAAAAAAAAAAATCTAGCACAAATTCCAGAGAAGCTTTTCCATATGGAATCTCTCTCTGGCACACATGAAGAGAAAATAAATTTAGAAGTTTGTTGGGGATTTTTTGTTTTGTTGTTTTGGGTTTTTTTCTTTTTTACTTTATGCCACAAGAAATCTCTTTCAGGAACAGCAAATAAATACACTTGGATAGTCCAAGCTGTCTTGCTCTCTAAAAGATCTTATTTATCTTTTCTCCCTCTCTGCTGATGAAATTCATGTCCTGTCAGACCTAACTTGGCTCTTTGCTCCAGATTAGCAGGGATGTTCCACATGGCTTCTGCCTATATGTTCCATAGCTAAGCTGTCCAGGCAGGCAGAGGACAGTTCATAGAACCATTGAATGGGTTGGATTGGAAGGGACCTTAAAGATCATCCAATTTCAACATCCTTACATGGGCAGGGCCACCTTTCCACTAGACCAGGCTGCTTATCCAACCTGATCTTGGACACCTTGGAGAAGAGGTGGCTCAGGGGTGACCTCATTGCTGTCTACAACTACCTAAAGGGAGGTTGTAGCCAGGTGGGGTTGGGCTCTTCTCCCAGGCAACCATCAACAGAACAAGGGTACACAGTCTCAAGTTGTGCCAGGGGAGGTTCAGGCTGGATGTTAGGAGGAAGTTCTTGCCAGAGAGAGTGGTTGGCATTGGAATGAGCTGCAAAGAGAGGTGGTGGAGTCACTTACCCTGGAGGTGGTGAAGCAAAGCCTGGATGGAGCACATAGTGCCATTGGTTAGGTCTGGGTGATAGGTTGGACTGGATGAGCTTGGAGGTCTCTTCTAATCTGGCTTATNTTCTAGTCTAGTCTAGTCTATTCTATTCCATTCCATTCTATTCTATTTCTATTCTATTCTATTCTATTCTATTCTATTCTATTCTATTCTATTCTATTCTATTCTATTCTATTCTATTCTATTCTATTCTATTCTATTCTATTCTATTCTATTCCATTCCATTCCATTATATTCCATTCCATTATATTCTATTTTATTCCATTCCATTCCATTCCATTCCATTCCATTCCATTCCATTCCATTCCATTCCATTCCATTCCATTCTTCTATTCTAAGCCTCCAGAGATGGGGCATTCAGAACCATCCTGGGCAACCTGTTCCAGTGTCTCATGACCCTCACTGGAGAGAATTTCTTCCTAATCTCTAGTCCAAGTCTGCCCTCTTCCAGCTCAAAGCCATTGCCCTTTGTCCTATCACTCCAAGCCCTTGTCAGAAGTCGCTCCCCAGCTCTCCTGTAGCCCAGAATGCTGCTCTAAACTGGGACATTCTTCTTTCAAGGCTGCATTTTTTGAAACCAGCGGATATTTGTAATCCTAGTTGCAGCCTAGAGGGACAGCCCATCCTGGTGCAGTTGGTAAGCAGCATCAGACACCAAGCCACAGAGTTTGGCTTCCCAAGGACACTTGACACCAGCAGACAGAGATAGGAATGCTTTAAATGTTTCATCGCAGCCATGATCAAGTGCATCCATTTTCCAGGAGGATTTACATTGCATTTTGGGGGGGTGTCAGTTGATGAAAAACTTGATGTGAGCCAATGACATGCATTTGCAGCCCAGAAGGCAACTGTGTCCTAGGCTGCATCAACAGCAGTGTGATCAGCAGGATGAGGAAGGTGATTCCGCCCCTCTATTCTTCACTGGTGAGACCCCACCTAGATTACTGAATCCAGTTCTGGGGGCCCCAGTATAAGAAGGACATGGAACTGCTGGAGTGGGTCCAGAAGAGGCCACAGAGACAATCAGAAGGGTGGAGAACGTCATCTATGGGGACAGCTGAGGCTTGGAGAATCATAGAATCATGGAATGGTTTAGGTTGGAAGGGACCTCAAAGCTCATCCACTTCCAACCCCTCTGTGCCATATAGGCAGGGACACTTCCCACTAGAACAGGTCACTCAAGGCCTCATCCAACCTGGCCTTGAACACCTCCAGGGAGGTTGTGGAGCACAGAATCACCAAATATGTTGTTTGATCACATTGGGTGATTCTGTGCTCCACAACCTCCCTGGACAACCTGTGCCAGTGTTTCACCACCCTCACTGGAAAGAACTTCTTCCTAACATCCCTCACCTCTACCAGTTTAAGCCCATTACTCCTCATCCTGTCATTGTAAGACCTTGTCAGTAGTCCCTCTGGGAAGATGGACATGGGAGTGCTGGTGGACAACAGGATGACCATGAGCCAGTAATATGCTCTTGTGGCCAAGAAGGCCAGTGGCATTCTGGAGTGCATCAGGACGAGTGTGGCCAGCAGGTTGAGAAAGGCTGGGGGCTGAGCTGTTGGAGAGTAGAATCATAGAATGGTTTAGGCTGGAAGGGACCTCAAAGATCATCCAGTTCCAACCCCCTGTGCCATAGGCAGGGACACCTCCCACTAGAACAGGTCACTCAAGGCCTCCTCCAACCTGGCCTTCAACACCTCCACGGAGGGACCTCCCTGAGCAACCTGTGCCAGCGTCTCACCGGTGTCGCTTTTATTCCAACTCTTCTCCGATGATCATCGCCCTTTGCTCCTCACAAAGCTGTCTGCTGAAGACAGATTAGGAGAGAGCATATTTGTGAGTGGAGGAGCAGATTTTCTCCTGGTGCTACAAGATCTCTGGCACGCAGTCAGGAAGGGATGGATAATCTTTTTCCTCCATCTCCCCTCGCTAATGAAGAGAAACCGCCTCTGGGGTTAAGGACAAAAGGTGAACCCTCCCGGAACACAATTTACACCTGCTGAGCCACATGATTTGGGGCAGTGAAAAGTTGTGATCTTGGCAGGTGTCCCAGGGACTCAGCCACATGCAGGGAGTCCTGGGCAGTAATATTTTCATATGGACACTAAATACAAAAAGCCTCAAGAGGGATGGGTTTTGGTGATATTTTGAGGCACCTCTTTATTTGTTTTTTTTTTTTTTTTTTGTTTTTTAAAACCATAGAATCAAAAAATGGTT
>VWZI01018389.1:79366-97986 GCA_013396835.1 Psilopogon haemacephalus | reverse complement strand
GGGAACCGACGGCGACCGCAGCGGCACTGCCTCCGTTCCGGGTCTGCCTTCTGCAGGGTACGCTGGAAGCTCACCCTGCTGCGGCTCCCAGCCGCTCTCTGCTGCCTTAAGTCAGCTTTTGGCTAGGAAGAGCGACCAGAAAATGGAGCGTACGGCTGGGTCGTGGCAGCAGCGTGAAGCCCTTGGCATCTGTCTCGTTGGTCCGGGAGTCGTCACCCTGCTGGGGGCTGAGTGTCCCCATCAACTGGTGGCCCTGTTTATGGAGAGGCGTTTGAGCAGGGGGTACAGCCGTTGCATGACAAGTGGGGGGTGCAGAGCTCCTTAGCTGGCTTTTCTTTCTCAGGGCAGGGAAAGCATCTGTTACTAAAGCATCTTCCATTACAGAGCCATAGAATTGCTTGGGTTGGAAAAGCCCTCTAAGATACTGAGTCCAGCCACCAACCCAACACCGCCATGGCCACTAAACCATGTCCCGCAGTGCCATGGCCACGCAGTTCTTGAACACCTCCAGGGATGGTGACTCCACCACCTCCCTGGGCAGCCTGTTCCAATGCCTGGCCGCTCTTGCAGCAACCGAATTGTTCACACTATCCAACCTAGCCCTCCCCTGACACAACTTCAGGCCATTTCCTCTTGTTCTGTCACCTGATACTAGGGAGAAGGAACCAGCTCCAACTCACTGCAACCTCCTTTCAGGGAGTTGTAGAGAGCAAGGAAGTCTCTTCTCAGCCTTCTCTTCTCCAGGCTGAACAACTCTGGTTTGTTCAGCACTTTTTCTCTAAACCTTTAACCAACATCTCCTCTTATTAATGCATCTCCTATTACTGAGCATTTCCCATTATTAAATTTTTAAAAAGTGAGTTTTGGGCCTAGCTGTAGTTGTGCTGGAGAACGAAAGTGGTTCCTTCTTACTTGCATTGAACGTCTTCATGGGACCACCACTTCTGGGTGAGAGCATCTGGGTATAGCCAGTGAGTCCTAAACTTCATTGAGAGCTTCTCCCTTCTGAGCAGCCACTTCAGCAAAGGTTTGTCAGCTCCGTGGCTGCAGGAGAAAGGTATAAACTGCATCTGTGGAGACCTTGAGTTCAGAGCAGAGTTACTACCTGCTGAACCGACTCTTCACGGGTTGCATCGGGTTGGAAAGGACCTTCAAAGGTGGTCTTGTCAGCAGGGACACCTCCAACTGGAGCAGGCTGTCCAGGACCACAGTAGCATTCTACTGTTTGCAGCTGGTGCTGAAGAGACCCAGGTCGCTCAGCCTCTTACAAGGAGAGGCTGAGGAACCTGGGACTTTTTAGTGTGGAGAAGACTGAGAGAGGATGTAATAAATGTTTACAAATATCTGAAGGGTGGTCAGGAGGGGGGGTGGGGGGACAGGCTCTGCTCACTTGCTCCCAGGGATAGGACAAGGAGCAATGGATGGAAGGTGCAGCACAGGAGGTTCCACCTCAACACAAGGGGGAACTTCTTGATGTAAGGGTCCCAGAGCACTGGCACAGGCTCCCCAGAGAGGCTGTGGAGTCTCATTCTCTGGAGCCTTTCAAGGCCTGTCTGGATGTGTTCCTGTGTGACCTGAGCTAGATTGTCTGGTCCTGCTCTAGCAGAGGGGTTGGACTCGATGATCTCCTTGGGCCCCTTCCAACCTCTGGCATCCTGTGATCTTGTGAAATCACAATGAAAGCAAGCTCCTTTCCACCTGCTGTTGGAAGCAAGGGTTCTTCATTCTCCACTCTGGAGTAGCTGCACTATTCTTCTGCTTGCTGCCCTTTTTTGTGTCTCATTAGAGCTGCTGGAGGTCCTTACACCAGCGAGCTGTGCCTGCTGCTGCTGCTGCTGTGCTGAGCTTTCTGAACGCAGTAGGAGCAGGAGCACCTCTCCAGCCTCGCTGGGCACTGTCGGGTTCCAGCTACACTCAGGACAGCTGCAGAGGCAAGGACTACTCGCTCTTGGAGGCTTGGAGCACCATGGAGGCTTGAATATGTTACCAGTACAGACTCTTGCAGTTGTCTTCCTGTGGCTCACTGGTATGAGGACACAGCTGAGACTTCCCTGAATCATGAGACTGCTCTGTGTGTCTCACTTTCGTTCTCTGTCTGCAGTCTGCTTCTGGCACTGAGCTCCCTTTGAACCGTAACTGCCTTTCTGCTGTGGGCTTTCCACCTAGAAACTTTGCCTGCCTGAGAGTTTCCCTCGAGTATAATTACTCTGTGTTGGCCTGAAGGCTCTGAGGTCCCTTTGTGAGACAGTCCTTTTGACCATGGATGAGAAGCAAGCTGGGAGACTCAGCTATTAGAAGTGAGGTGTATTTTGAAGTGATGTTAATCAGACCTGGTTTTTCCTCACTTGTTTGTGGGCATGATTCCCTAGAACCAAGAGCCACAAAGATAATCAGAGGGCTGCAGCACCTCTTCTGTGATGACAGGCTCAAAGAACTTGGGCTGTTCAGCTGGGAGACAAGAAGGCTCCAGGAAGACCTTTTGACTACATTTCAATGTCTGAAGGGGACCTATAGGAGTGCTGGAGAAGAACTGTTTAGAAGGGCCTGTGGTGATAAGACAAGGAGCAATGGTTTGAAAGTGGAGAAGGGTAGGTTTAGGTTGGACATTAGGAGGAAGTTCTTCACAATCAGGGTGGTGAAACACTGAAACAGGTTGTCCAGAGATGTGAAGACCCCATCCCTGGAGACATTCAAGATCAGACTTGATGTGACCCTGGGCAGGCTTATCTAGTTGGAGGTGTTCTTGCTGACTCAGTGATTTGGCCAAGATGACCTTTGATGGAACTTCTTTACTGTATGGGTCACAGAGCACTGTTACAGGCTCCCCAGAGAGGTTGTGGAGTCTACACCTGGAGACTTTCAAGGACTGTCTGGATGCATTCCTCTGTGACTTGAGCTGGGCCACGAGGATGCTCAGAGGGCTGGAGCATCTCTGCTATGGGGACAGACTGAAAGAGTTGGGGCTGTTCAGGCTGGAGAAGAGGAGGCTCCCAGGTGACCTTCTTGTCGCCTTCCAGTATCTGAAGGGGGCCTACAAAAAAGCTGGGGAGAGACTTTAGGATATCAAGGAGTGACAGGACTAGGGGGAATGGAGCAAAGCTGGAGGTGGGCAGATTGAGATTGGATGTGAGGACGAATTTCTTGAGCGTGAGAGTGGTGAGAGCCTGGAATGGGTTGTCCAGGGAGGTGATTGAGGCCTCATCCCTGGAGGTGTTTGCAGCCAGGCTGGATGAGGCTATGGGCAGCCTGATCTGGGGTAGGGTGTCCCTGCCTATGTCAGGGGAGTTGGAACTAGATGGTCCTTGTGGTCCTTTCCAACCCTGACTGATTCTATGATTCTAAGATTGTATGGTCCTGCTCTGGCAGGGGGGTTGGATTTGATGATCTCTTTGGGTCCTTTCCAACCCCTGACGTCCTGCGATTCTGTGGTCCCTTCCATCCAGCTGCCATCTGTGAACCTGTATTAACTGCTCAGTGAGAAGCAGTAACTGAAGAGGAGCTCCTAGAGACTCCATCTGATAGCTGAGGACCTTTAAGGGTTGATACATGAGGGAAAGTCCAGTCTGTGCTCATTTCTTAGCAGCAAGAAGCAGAAGGTTGTTAGTTTAATGTTAGCCTTTTACCCATTTGATGTAGTCTGAGTGTGGAGGGCGGTTTTGAGTAGCTGTCACATGAGGCAGTATTTTCTCTGGTGGCCTGGTAATCTGTCACTAATGGAAACTGGATGGATGTGGTGGGGGTCAAAGGGCATTAATGCAAACCAGTTTCCCCAGCATTCAGCTCTCTTTCTGCCACCTGCCTTGTCTTCTCCTGAGCTTTAGCAAATAGTGTGCTTTTTCCACAGGCAGTTTGCAGTTGCTCCTCTCAACTTTCACATGGAAATGGTTTCAAAACAAGGCTTTTGTTCCCGAGCAGCAATGTTGGGCAACAGCTTTACTTGTATCACAGTGCTTATTTGCAGGCTGGCAACAGGACATAGCAGAGTTCTTCTGATTCTCAAGAATCAATTAATAATTACAAGAAGGACATGGACCTGTTAGAGTGGGGTCAGAGGAGGCCACAAAGGTGATCTGAGGGCTGGAGCACCTCTGCTTGTGAGGACAGGTGCTAATCTCTTTTCAGTGGTGTCCTGTGATGGGACAAGGGGCAATGGACACAAACTGGAACACAGGAAGATCTCCCTCAACATGATCATAGAATCATAGAATGGTTTAGGTTGGAAGGGACCCCAAAGCTCAGCCAGTTCCAGCCCTCCACCATAGGCAGGGACACCTCCCACTAGAACAGGTCGCTCAGTGCCTCCTTCAACCTGGCCTTGGACACCTCCAGGGAGGGAGCAGCCACAACCTCCCTGGGCAACCTGTGCCAGTGTCTCACCAACCTCTTTGCTGTGAGGGTGCTGGAGCAAAACATTTGCAGTCAAAAGTAGTCTGTGGTATTATGGTGTTGCTTTTAGAAATGTCTCCCTCTGTACTCAGCACTTGTGAGGCCACACCTTGAGAACTGGGTTTAGTTTAGGGTCACTCATTCCAAGAGGGACATTGAGGGACTGGAGCAGGTCCAGAGAAGGGCAACAAAGGTGATGAAGGGTCTGGAGAAGAGGGCTGGTGAGGGACAGTTGAGGGACCTGAGGTTGTTCAACCTGGACAAAACAAGGCTGAGGGGAGACCTCATTGCCATCTGCAGCTCTCTGAAATGAAGTTGGAACCAGGTTTGGGGTTGATCTCTCCCAAGTAACAAGTGATAGGATGAGAAGAAATGGCTTTAAATTGCACCAGGGAAGGTTTACTTTGGGTGTGAGAAGAAACTTCTTCCCTGAAAGGATTCTCAAACACTGGAACAGGCTATCCAGGGAAGTGTCTGAATCCCTGTCCCTGGAAGTGTTTCAAAGATGCAGAGGTGTGGTACTGAAGGACATGGCTTAACAGCAGCCTTCACAGAGTTAGAGACTATTTGGACTCCAAGGTCTTCTCCATCCCAAGCAATTCTGTGACTTCATAATTTTATATCCCTAAATATCTGCCTGTGAGCCAGGCTTCCCAGTGAGCCTGTAGTTCCATCTCAAAGGGGTTTCTAAATGCTGGATGGACTCACCCTGAGTTATATCCTGGTGATGCTGATGGAACCCAAGTTAGCATTTCCTTGTGGCTGGGGAAAAAGTCTTGGGCTGTGCCTTTTGTTGTGGGTTTTTGTTTTAGGGTTGGGTTTTTTTTTTTTTTTTGTGCTTAGCAAGTGATTCTGCACCTGAGTGGTGTTTCTGACTTGGAAATTGCGTTGTGTGCACACCCTTCCCTGGGGCTGGGTTTGCAGGTTCTATCAGCTCTCAATCTTTATTCCAGTCTGTAAAGCCAGGCCACTTCCTGGACATGCCTCAGGAATCACCTTCTTTCTTGTTAAGTTGAGCAACTTTGTGCATGCAGGTCTAGGCCCAGCCTTGCAGTAAAGCAAACCACCTCTCCTAATCCTTGCTTCTTGATGCTCAGAGGGCTGGAGCACCTCTGCTATGAGGACAGGCTGAGAGAGCTGGGGCTCTGCAGCCTGGAGAAGAGAAGGCTTCCAGGAGACCTTATAGTAGCTCCACTATCTGAAGGGGGCCTACAGGAGGGCTGGGGAGGGACTATTGACAAAGTCTTGTAATGACAGGATGAGGGGGAATGGGTTTAAACTGGCACAGAGGAGATTTAAATGGGATGTTAGGAGGAAGTTCTTCACAGTGAGAGTGGCAAGACACTGGCACAGGTTACTCAGGGCGGTTGTGTCTGCTCCCTCCCTGGATGTGTTCAAGGCCAGGCTGGATGAGGCCTTGAGCAACCTGATCTAGTGGGAGGTGTCCCTGCCTATGGTAGAGGGGGGTTGGAACTGGATGATCTTTGAGGTCTCTTCCAACCTAAATCATTCTATGATTCTATAATTCTTGAGTGTTTGACTTGAGGGGGAAAGAAAACCATGGATGTGGTCCAGGTGCAGGATGAAGCTGGACTGGTGGCTGATCCAATATCAAAGATGAGGAGAAGGAAGGACATCAGCACAGATCTAGATTGACTTTAGCTAGCTAGAATATTTCTTTCTGTTGGTGGCCACAAGTGGTGTTCCCCAGGGCTCAGTGATGGGACCTCCTCTCTTTAATATCTTTATCAATTATCACAGGATGTTAGGGGCTGGAAAGCACCCAGGGAGATTATTGAGTCCAACACCCCTGCCAGAGCAGGACCATACAGTCTAGCTCAGGTCACACAGGAACACATCCAGACAGGCCTTGAAAGTCTCCAGAGAAGGAGACTCCACAACCTCTCTGGGCAGCCTGTGCCAGTGCTCTGTGACCCTTGGATGAGGGGATGGAGGCACCCTCAGGAGATCTGCAGATGACATCGAATTGGGTGGCAATATTCATTTGCTGGAGAGGAGGAAAGATCTACAGAGGGATCTGGCCAGGCTGGGTCAGTGGGCCAAAGCCTGTGGGATGAGAGTTAACAAGACCAAGTGCTGGGTTCTGCACTTTGGTCACAGCAACCCCAATGAAGGCTCCAGGCTTGGGGCAGAGTGGCTGAATACTGCCCAGCAGAGAAGGACCTGGGGGTGCTGGTTGACAGAAGCTGAACATAGAATCATAGAATGGTCTGAGCCAGATGGGACCTCTAGAGCTAGTCTGGCATGAGCCAGAGTGTGTGCCCAGGTGGTCAAGAAGGCCACCAGCATCCTGGCCTGGATCAGCAAGAGTGTGGCCAGCAGGACCAGGGCAGTGATCCTGCTTCTGTACTGGGCACTGCTGAGGCCACACCTGGAGTGATGTTTTCAGTTTTGGGCCACTCACTCCAAAAAGGATATTATGGGGCTGGAACATGTCCAGAGAAGGTCAATGAAGCTGGTGAAGTGTCTGGAGAAGATGGTTGGTGAGGAGTAGTTGTGGGAACTGAGGTTGTTTAGTCTGAAGAAGAGGAGACTGTGGGGCGATCTACAGGTCCCTAAAAGGAGGTTGGAGCCAGGTGATGTCAGTCACTTCTTCTGAGTAACAAGTGCTAGGACAAGAGGAAGCAGCCTCAGGTTGCACCAGAGTTGGACATTAGAAGAAACATCTTCACTGAAAGGCTTCTTAAAGACTGGCACAGGCTGCCCAGGGAGTTGCCTGAATCTCCATCCCTAGAGGTGTTTCAGAGAGGCAGAAATGCGGTGCTGAGGGATGTGGTTTAGCACCAGCCTTGGTGGGTTAAGATCATGATTTGATTCAATGATATTAAAGGTCTTTTCCAAGCCAAACAGTTCTGTGATTCCACGATTCCAGTTCAAGTGCTCGATTTTCAGGTTTGTTTGTGTGTGGTGAAGGTTCCATGGCTGCTGTTAAGCCCTAGAAAGCAAGAATGACTTTTTGAACTGGTTAAGCTAAAGGTAATGTTGGCACAGGGACAGAAGAGGGTGGAAATCTTCCTTGCCTACATGTAGTGAGGCTGGGGAGTAGGTTTCCCACCCCTTGCATCACAGATTTTGAAGTCTTCTTAGGGCAGGAGGGAATTGAAAGACTTTTTCCCATAAATCTTGATCAGTATCTGATGATGCTTGGATGCTGGGAAAGTTCAGCATACTCATGACCTCAGTGTTTCTGCTGTGTGTGGTTGTTAAGTGCAGTGCGTGGGATTGCAGCCATCACTAAGCATCCCTTGGGGCTCAGAAGACCTCTGCTTCCCTTGCAAGAAGTGACCTAGCTGAAGTTCCAAGAAAGATCTCAAAATCAGGCTTTTCCCCTCAGCACCTGTAAGGCAGCTTTCTTGGTGGGAGAGTAATGAAGCAGCAGGAAAAAAGAAGTGGTTAGGTTGCACAGAGGTGTGGTTGAGGTCCTATGGCTGAAGACATTTCAGATCAGGCTCAATGTGGCCCTAGGCAGCCTGCTCTATTTGGAGATATCCCTACTGACTACAGGGGAGGGAGGTTAGACAAGATGACCTTTGAGGGTCCCTTCCAATCCGATGCAATCTGTGAATCCGTGAAAAGAGAGTAGAAAGAAGAGCCGAACAACTTTGTTCCTTGTAGGATACAGCTGAAAGCAGTTGGGATGTCATCTGCTGCAGGCTGGGAAGGTCTTGATAGCTGAGTATAGAAAGCAAAGAAAGAGGTTTGAAGCAGTGGGCACCATGAGAAGCAGGGCTGGTAGCCCACCTCTTTGTGTGCATGACAAACACCACAGCTACTTTGGGGCAGGGTAGCCAAGCTCCTTGTCTGCACTGCAGTGTGGGAAGGACTTGCCTCAGATGATAAACTCCTGTTCTCTGTCATGGTTAGAGCAGGGTGACCAGTGGGGGACACTGGGTCTGAAATTCTGTCTACAGGAATTTAGAAATCTGTGGTGAGGAAAGGACTTTCCGTGGCTGGAAAGGACTTGGAAGGCTGGGAGCTACCTGGATATTGTGGGTTCTCTTTCTGTGCTTGGTTGGTGAGGAAGTTCTTGGGTAATTACCCAACTGGGTATGGTTTGAAGCTGAGGGAGAGTAGGTTTAGACTGCATCTTAGGAAGAAATTCTTCAGTACAAGGGTGGTGAGACTCTGGAATGGGTTGCCTGGAGAAGTTTTGGATGCCACTTTTCTGGAGGTTTTCAAGGCCAGATTGGATAGGGCCTCGAGCAATGAAGTTCAGTTGAGAGGTGTCCTTTCCCATGGTGGGGAGATTGGAGTATATGATGTCTAAAGTTCCTTCCAGCCTAAGCCATTCTATGATTCCATGACTAAAGTGGCATATGTTGTGTTTAAGAACCCAAAGTAACCATAAGAGGCTATAAGAGAGGACCTGGGGGTTGGGGCTCTGCCAAGATGTTGCCTATGTTTAAACTTGAGGAGGGCAGATTTTGACTGGAGATTTGGAAGAAATTCTTTCCAGTGAGGGTGGTGAGACAATGGAACAGGTTGCCCAAGGAGGTTGTGGATGCCACCTCCTTGGAGGTGTTCAAGGTCAGGCTGGATGGGGTGTTGAGTAATGTGGGCTGGTGGGAGGTGTCCCTGCCTGTGGCAGGGGGCTTGGAAGTAGATGATCTTTGAAGTCACTTCCAACCCAAACCGTTCTGTGATTCCATTCTATGTTTTGTACCCACTGGAATTCATCCTTGCTCTGTGGCTTGGTTATAGCTGGGGCTGATAATAATGGAGAAATCACAAGTGCATGAGTCAGTGGCCCATGCATGTGCTGGTGAGGTAGATAAGCTGTGGTTGCCCTTCAGAGTGTGCCACTTTGTTCTCTTGATTGCTGTTGTTGCTGGTTAGGTAATAAATAGTGCAGAGATGAGACCTGTGCCAACTGAGGAGAGAGGTGCTTGGTGACTGCTAGGAGTGCTGCTGGTGAAGAGCCTTCAGTTTGGGTTGGTTTAAACTTTAATCACTTAGGTTTAAGATGCTTAATCAAATACTGTGGTCTGACACCAGCAGATTGAAGGAGGTTCTCCTCCAATTCTCCTCTGCCTGGTGAGGCCACATCTGCAGTTCTGGGCTCCCCAGGTCAAGAGAGACAAGGAGCGGCTGGAGAGGGTCCAGTGGAAAATCCAAAGATGCTGAGGGGCTTGGGAGCACCTCTGTGAGGAGGAAAGGCTGAGAGAGCTGGGGCTGAGGAGCCTGTAAAAGAGCGGCTTGAGAGGGGATCTGATCAATGCTCAGCAATCTATGATGGTTGAGCGTCAAGAAGATGAGGTCCAGGCTCTTGTCAGTGGTGCCCAGTGACAGGACAAGAAACACAAATTGGAACCCAGAAAGTCCCATCTGAACAGGAAGAGAAGCTTGTTTAGTGTGAGAGTGCTGCAGCTCTGGAGCAGAGTTCCCAGAGCCTCCATCTCTGAAGACTTTCAAGGCCCACCTGGATGTGTTCCTGTGTGACCTGCTTTAGGTGATGCCACTCTGGTACAGGAGTTGGACTCCATGATCTCCAGAGGTCCCTTTCAACTCCTACCATTCTGTGATTGTGTGATCAAAAGCTGAGTTAAAGGGAGCGGAGGGTAGATGACTTCAGCTCTTTGGAGAAGCAGAGGTGGTGCAGGACTCTCAGCTCAGCCTGGAGGAGCATCAGTCTGGGGCTCTCATCACGCAAAACTCACCTGGGAAGGGCTGAGACAGATTGGAATCAGAGAGTGCTGCTGTGCCCGTGGTGAGCCGGTGACGAGAAGCCTTCTATTTTTGAGCCTGCCATTGGGTGAGTCACTTCATTAGCCATCTTGGTATAAGCTGGAATGGGAGGCGCCCAGATTCCATGGTGATGGCCTCGCAGAGCACACAGGCACACAACACAACAGATTGGGTTTCTTCTCCTCATCTCAGAGAGAGTTTCTGCATCTCCTGCGCCGCAGGCTGATGGCAGCGCGCAGGGCGTCACACACGCTCCTCGCGCGCAGCTTCTCGGCTTGCCTCCATCTGTCTCTTCCCTTCCACTGAAGCAGGCGTCTTCCTTTGCTCCCCAGCTCCTGGTTCTCTGTCTGAATGTGCCACCAGGGTGTGAAGCTTGAAGGAGGGGCAGAGTTAGATCCGAGATCAGGAAGACATTATTCACAGTGAGCTTGACGAGACACCGGAACAGATTGCCAAGAGAGGTTGTGGATGTCCCTTGCGTGGAGGTGTTCAAGGCCAGGTTGGGTGGTGAGACAATGGAACAGGTTGCCCAAGGAGGTTGTGGGTGCCGCCTCCCTGGAGGTGTTCATGGTCAGGCTGGATGGGGCCTTGAGCAACCTGGGCTAGTAGGAGGTGACGCTGCCCATGGCAGGGGAGTTGGAACTAGATGATCTTAAAAGTCTCTTCTAACCCAAACCATTCTATGAATGGACAAGGGCTAGTGGGAGGTGACCCTGCCCATGGCAGGGGGGTTGGAACTAGATGATCTTAAAGGTCTCTTCTAACCCAAACCATTCTATGACAGGACGAGGGGTAATGGGTTCAAACTGGCAGAGGGGAGATTTAAATGGGATGTTAGGAGAAAGTTCTTCACAGTGAGGGTGGTGAGACACTGGCACAGGTTGCCCAGGGAGGTTGTGGCTGCTCCCTCCCTGGAGGTGTTCAAGGCCAGGCTGGATGAGGTCTTGAGCGTCCTGATCTAGTGGGAGGTGTCCCTGCCTATGGCACAGGGGGGTTGAAACTGGATCATCTTTGAGGTCTCTTCCAACCTAAACCATTGATTCTATGATTCTATTCTATGAATCTACGAACCTTTCCTCTTTCCTCCTTCCTCTCATTCTTTCCTCCCAGCTCTGGCTGTGCACAGCTAGGACCCAGCCCCCATATCTTCACTTTAGACTCCAGAAGAAAAATGTTTTCCCATGAGAACAGTTGGGCGTTGGAATCATCTCTCAAGGGAAGCAATGGGTTCCCCCACATTGCTCAGGTTTAAGACTCAGCTTGATAGGCTGCTGGGCCACCTCATTTCACCTAGGCTATCACCTAGAAAGGTTGGACCAGATGGTACCTTCTGACCCGGAATTGTGTGATAATTAGAAAGCAGTTGAGTGGAGAAATGCTGATGGTTCCAGCACTTCCTTTTCCCTCTCCTGGCCTACTTGTGGGGTAGCAGGTTGCACAACTACAGAGAAGATCCAGCCCACAGCCTTGCAGCTACCCGGGCTGGGCATTTTGGGAAATCAGGAAGTCACTGGGAGGCTTTCTGTCAGCTGAAGGAGAGCTGTGGCCTGGCAGCTGCTTCTTTTCAGGAGCACCTACTGAAGACAGGTGTTGGAAGTCACTTTAGAAAGCAGGATGTAAGTTGCCTTTGTATGCCTTGGGGTTTGTAGACATGAGGCTAAAAGCCAAGCAGAAGGATCTTGTGTTCCAGAAGTGTATTAGTTGATGGAGCAGAGCTTTTGAGCATGGTGCAGGAGGTCCAGGGTCTGTTAGCTCTGCGGTTCACCCAGTGAGCTCACTGGGGCAGGGTCACTGGTCAACAGTGGGGGCTCTGGATTAGGAGCTTCCCATGGATGTGTCTCTTTCATGTGTCTTTGCATCACAAGAAGAGAGACAGCAAAGCTGGTGAAGGGTCTGGAGGAGAGGTCTGGTGAGGAGCATCTGAAGGAACTGGGGTTATTCAGTCTGGAGAAAAGGAGGCTGAAGAGAGACCTTTGGGGTCTCTACAAATCTCTGAAGGGAAATTGGGGGGTGAACGAGTGATAGGGATAAGAAGCAGCAGCCTTAAGTTGCCTCAGGGGAGGTTTAGGTTGGACATGAGGAGCAATTTATTCACCAAAGAACTTGTCAAGCCCTGGAACAGGCTGCCCAGGGAGGTAGTGCAATCACCATCCATGGAGATGTTGAAGAATCATGTGGACATGGCACTTGTGGCCATGGTGGCATTAGGTAAACAGTTGGACTCTGGTGAGGAGCAGCTGAGGGAACTGGGGTTATTCAGTCTGGAGAAGAGGAGGATGAGCAGAGACCTTTGGGGTCTTTACAGCTCTCTGAAGGGAAATTGGAATGAGGTGGGGGTTGACCTCTTATTCTAAAGAATGAGTGATAGGATGAGAAGAAACAGCCTTAAGTTGCCTCGGGGGAGGTTTAGGTTGGACATGAGGAACAATTTCTTCACCAAAGGAGTTGTCAAGCCCTGGAACAGGCTGCCCAGGGAGGTGGCACAGTCAGCATCTGTGGAGATGCTGAAGAATCATGTGGGCATGACACTTGTGGCCATGGTGGCATTAGGTAAGCAGTTGGACCCTGGTGAGGGCAGCTGAGGGAACTGGGGTTATTCTCCTGAGGAAGAGGAGGCCAAGGAGAGACCTTTGGGGTCTCTGCAACTCTCTGAAGGGAAATTGGAGTGAGGTGGGGGTGGTGGGAGTTAGCCTCTTATTCTAAAGAATGAGTGATAGGATGAGGAGAAGCGGCCTTAAGTTGCCTCAGGGGAGGTTTAGGTTGGACATGAGGAACAATTTCTTCACCAAAGGAGTTGTCAAGCCCTGGAACAGGCTGCCCAGGGAGGTGGTGTAATCACCATCTGTGGAGATGCTGAAGAATCATGTGGGCATGAAACTTGTGGCCATGGTGGCATTAGGTCAACAGTTGGACTCTGTGATCTCTGCCAGCTTTTGCAGCTGAAACGATGGTGTGGTTCTCCAATTCCGTGGCTCTGAGAAGCTGGTGAGGAAATGCAGCACAGGAGGGAGGGGTTCCTGCGGTGATGACAGCTTCTGGGAACTGTTTCAGCTCTCGGAAACCGAAAGTATGAACGTGAAGCTGCTGGGCTGTTTCCATTTCGTGTACACTGCCCTTCTCTACCTCACGCTCTGCATCTTCTTCCAAGATCAAAGCCTACTTCTTCTTCATAGGAACGTCTTAAAAGCTGGAACTTTGAGCTTGTGTTCCTGTGGACCTTTCTAGATCTGGTTTACTGGGGAAGGGTGCCTGTAGGTTATTTAACTTTTTGGACAGATTAATAGAATGGGTTAGGTTGGAAGGGACCTTAAAAGATCATAGAATCAGTCAGGGTTGGGACCACAAGGATCAGCCAGTTCCAACCCCCCTGCCATGCCCAGGGACACCCTACCCTACATCAGGCTGCCCACAGCCTCATCCAGTCTGGCTGCAAACACCTCCAGGGATGTGGCCCCAAACACCTCTCTGGGCAACCCATTCCAGCCTCTCACCACTCTCATGCTGAAGAACTTCCTCTTCACATCCAGTCTGAATTTCCCCACCTCCAGCTTTGCTCCATTCCCCCTAGTCCTGTCACTCCCTGAGAGCCTAAGAAGTCCCTCCCCAGCTTTTTTGTAGGCCCCCTTCAGATCCTGAAAGGCCACAATAAGGTCCCCTGGGAGCCTCCTCTTCTCCAGCCTGCACAGCCCCAACTCTTTCAGTCTGTCCTCACAGCAGAGGTGCTGCAGCCCTCTGAGCATCCTCGTGGCCCTTCTCTGGACACACTCTAGCATCTCCACATCCCTCTTGTTCCAGGGGCTCCAGAACTGGATGCAGTACTCCAAGTGGGGTCTCACCTAAGATCATCTAATTCCAACCACCCTGCCATGGGCAGAGACACTTTCCACTAGATCTCACTGTGCACAACACCCACACCTTTCTTCATGCCACAGGCTCCTCCTTTGCTAGCCAGGAGCCCCTTGTTCCTACTAGAGCTCATTCCAGAACCTGCAATGGCCTTCGGCCCACCCTGGAATTGAGCCCACAGGTCCAAATGATGTCAGTGATGGCCTACATTGAAACTAAGGATAACATGTGGATTGTCAATGTCAGATGGCACAGCATTCATAGAACCATTGGGTTGGGATGGAAAGGACCTTAAAGATCATCCAGTTCCAACTCCTCCCTGCCATGGGCAGGGACACCTCCCACCAGCCCAGGTTGCTCAAGGCCTCATCCAGTCTGGCCTTGAACATCTGCAGGGAGAGGGTATCCACAACCTCTTTGGGCAACCTGTTCCAGTCTCTCCCCACCCTTTATTCTGCTCTTGTCAGACCCCACCTGCAGCACTGTGTGCAGTTCTGGAGCCCGCAGCACAAGAAGGACATGGAAATGTTTGAGTCAGTCCAGAGGAGGGCCACAAAGGTGCTGAGAGGGCTGCAGCAGCTCTGCTATGAGGATAGGCTGAGAGAGTTGGGGCTCTGCAGCCTGGAGAAGAGAAGGCTTCCAGGAGACCTTATAGTAGCCTTCCAGTATCTGAGGGGGGCCTACAGGAGGGCTGGGATAGGGATTATTGACAAGGTCTTGTAATGACAAGATGAGGGGTAATGGGTTTAAACTGGAAGAGGGAGATTTAAACAGGATGTTAGGAGGAAGTTGTTTGCAGTGAGGGTGGTGAGACACTGGCACAGGTTGCCCAGGGAGGTTGTGGTTGCTCTGTCCCTGGAGGTGTTCGAGGCCAGGCTGGATGAAGCCTTGGTTGACCTGTTCTAGTGGGAGGTGTCCCTGCCAATGGCAATGGGGGGTTGGAACTGGCTGATCTTTGAGGTCTCTTCCAACCTAAACCATTCTATGATTCTATGACTGAAGAATTTCCTCTTCATCTCCAGTCTCAATCTCCCCTCTTCCAGCTCAAAGCCATTGCCCTTTGTCCTGTCACTACAAGCCCTTGTAAAAAGTCCCTCCCCAGCTCTCCTTGAGCTCCTTTCAGGTGTCTTGGCAGAGGAACCACATTCCATGTGGTAAGTGGCACGCAGCAAGGTCTCCTTCAGAGGCAGCAGGACAGCTTAACCACCACCTCAGTGTGCACAGTGCCCAGGAGGAATAAGAGGCTCTCTGAATGTCCATTTGTGGGACTTTAGGGAAAATTTAATCCCCAGAAGGGCTTCTGGCAGCACCAGGCAGGATCAAACAGAGCACAGGAGGTAGAAGGGGAAGGAATGAAGTCCAGGTGGTGACTCCAAAGGCTGTGCTGTGCACACAGTGACAAAGCATTGCTTAAAAAACCCCTCATCTTTTGCAAGCAGGGAGCAGAACTTGAGTCCTTTCCAAGCTGAGATCAATAACTTGTGATGGAAACCCAGTTTTATTTCAGTGCAAATTGTGACAGCAAACAGCACGAGAAGGGATGCAGTGAGGAATCAGCCAGCAACCAGAAATCAGCCAGCTTGCCATGGTTGTTGCTTTGAGTCACTTTTAAACTGGGTCCAACAGGGTGGAGTGCCTTGAGGCACTAAGCAACCTGGTCTGGTGGAAAGTGTCTCTTCCTGTGGCAGTGGGGGTTGGAACTAGATGATCTCCAATGTCCCTTCCAACCCAAACTTTTCTCTGAATCTGGTGTCAAACTGGGAGGAGTGGGTGATAGAAGGTTGTGCTGCCATCCAGTGTGGTCTGGGCAGGCTGGAGAGTTGGGTTGAGAAGCAATCCAATGAAATTCAAGAAGGGCAAGTGCAGAGTCCTGCGTCTGGGGAAGAACAGCCTCAGGGATCAGCACAGGGTGGGGGCTGAGCTGTTGGAGAGTAGAATCATAGAATGGTTTAGGTTGGAAGGGACCTCAAAGCTCAGCCAGTTCCAGCTCCTCCTGTGCCATAGGCAGGGACACCTCCCACTAGAATAGGTGGCTCAAGGCCTCATCCATCCTGGCCTTCAACACCTCCAGGGAGGCTGTGGAGCACAGAATCATCCAATGTGATCGAAGATCACATTGGATGATTCTGTGCTCCACAGCCTCCCTGGGCAACCTGTGCCACTGTTTCACCACCCTCACTGGAAAGAGCTTCCTAACATCCCTCCCCTCTGCCAGTTTAAGCCCATTACTCCTCATCCTGTCATTACAAGACCTTGTCAGTAGTCCCCCTGGGAAGAAGGATTCGGGAGTGCTGGTGGACAACAGGATGACCATGAGCCAGTAATGTGCTCTTGTGGCCAAGAAGGCCAGTGGCATTCTGGAGTGCATCAGGATGAGTGTGGCCAGCAGGGTGAGAAAGGTTCTCCTCCCCCTCTACTCTGCTCTAATGAGGCCACGTTTGGAAAGCTGGGTCCAGTTATGGGCTCCCTAGTTCAAGGGAGACAGGAAGCACAAGAAGAATGTGGACCTGTTAGAGCACATCATGGTTTAGTGGTTACCTGCCAGTGCTGGGTTAATGGTTTGACTTGATGATACCAAAGGTCTGTCTCAACCTTAATACTTCCATGATGGTGGTGAAGGGGGCCTACAGGAAGGCTGGGGAGAGACTGTTCACAGGGTCTTGTAGTGACAGGACGAGAGGGAATGGGTTCAAATTGGCAGAGGGGAGATTTAAATGGGATGTTAGGAGAAAGCTCTTCACAGTGAGGGTGGTGAGACACTGGCAGAGGTTGCCCAGGGAGGTTGTGGCTGCTCCCTCCCTGGATGTGTTCAAGGCCAGGTTGTATGAGGCCTTGGGCGACCTGATCTAGTGGGAGGTGTTCCTGCCTATGGCAGGGGGTTGGAACTGGATGATCTTTGAGGTCTCTTCCAACCTAAACCATTCTATGATTCTGTGCAAGTGTTTGTGTTTTGGCCCTCGCCCTTTCTCCCTGGCCCTGGAGGTGGTTGAGGCCCCATCTTTGGAGACGTTCAAGGTCAAACTTGAGGGTGCCCTGAGCAACCTGATCTACTCGGAAGTGTCCCTTGCAGCTGCACGGGGGATGGACAAGTTGACTTTTGAGGGTCCCTCTCAACTGATGCTTTCTGTGATTCTGTGAAACATGGAAGGAGGACACTTCCATTTGTTGTCCTGAGCACCAGCATCTCAGCGGACGTCATCAGAGGGCTGGAGCACCTCTCCTGTGAGGACAGACTGAAAGAGTTGGGGCTGTTCAGTCTAGAGAAGAGGAGGCTCTGAGGTGAACTTGTGGCCTCCCAGTATCTGAAGGGGGCCTACAGAAAAGCTAAGGAGGGACTTTTGAGGCTATCAGGGAGTGCCAGGACTAGGGGGAATGGAGCAAAGCTGGAGGTGAAGAAATTCAGACTGGGTATGAAGAGAAAGTTGTGGAGCATGAGAATGGTGAGAGCCTGGGATGGGTTGCCCAGGGAGGAAGTAATCTCTGCCAAATCCCTGGAGGTAAGGTGTGGTGGTTTAAGCAGTTACCTGCCCCCCACACACACACCTTTTGATATAAACTCCAGCTAGGACTCAGAACACTGGAAGTTGATAAACAAAGCTTTATGTTTACAGCTTTGCACAATATACAAGCAGATATTTACAAGGTATAACAGATATTTACAGATATATACAATGAAAATGTAATACAGAAACACCACAGCCCTCCCAGAGACCCAAATCCCCAAGAGGGGTAACCAACCACCCCCTACCACCTTTCCCCCGTTCCCCAGTCTTATTTCACCACCTGTTGATGCTGAAGATAAGCTAAGGTAGATCAGCCAGGGGGATTAGTAGCAGGAAAGAAATTAGTAGAATCATTGAAAACTAGCTACCAAGACAGAGAGACAAAGGAACCATGCCAGAGAAGCAGCCGCAGCCCAGCGAGGTCTGAAACCGTCTGCCCTATCTATATTTTGGTTATAACTTTTTAAAACAACTTTTTTTTTTTTCTTTCTCAGTAAAGCTCTGGTGAAGTGACATCCTGTGTTTTCCTCTCTCAGCCAATAGTCTAATTTCTCTCTCAAATTCTCCAATTAGTTCAAACCAGCACATAAGGCAAGGCTGGGTGAGGCAGTGGCCAGGCTGATCTAGGGTGGGGTGTCCCTAGTTATGGCAGGGGGGTTGGAACTAGATGATCCTTGTGGTCCTTTCCAACCCTGACTGATTCTGTGTCAGCCAGCATGCTACGAGATGCTAATTTGGGTGTTTTCAACTCCCATGGCTTCTAGAGCATCTTATGTCCCCAGAGCAGTTGCTTGCCACCTGCTCTTCCCTGAGGTGACTCCTTTGCTGGTGTGCCAGGTGTGTGAAGCCACCAGCCTGCAGTCTTAAGGGCTGTTATTGTTACAGCTTGAGGGAGTTGTATGGTGGAAGAGTGTAGCCCACAGAGTGCTGGGGTGTTGTGTGTGTATTCGCCATTACCTCTTTCCCCAGAGAGGTTATGGAGTCTCCTTCTTTGGAGCCTTTCAAGGCCTGTCTGGATGTGTTCCTGTATGACCTGGGTTAGATTGTATGGTTCTGATGTGGCAGGGGTTTGAGCTCAATCATCTCTTTGAATCCCTTCCAACCCCTGACATCCTGTGATAGAATCATAGAATGGTTTAGGTTGGAAGAGACCTCAAAGATCATCCAGTTCCAACCCCC
>VWZI01018389.1:56666-79286 GCA_013396835.1 Psilopogon haemacephalus | reverse complement strand
TGCACAGCCCCAACTCCCTCAGCCTGTCCTCATAGCAGAGCTGCTGCAGCCCTCTTATCAATTTTGTGGCCCTCCTCTGGACTCTCTCCAGCAGTTCCATGTCCTTCTTGTGCAGGGGGCTCCAGAACTGCACACAGTGCTGCAGGTGGGGTGTGATGAGAGCAGAGTAAAGGGGGAGAATCCACTCCCTTGCCCTGCTGCCCACAGCTGCTCTTGCTGCAGCCCAGCACACAGTTGCTGTCTGGGCTGCGTGTGATCCTGTGATCTCTTTGGGTCCCTTCCAACCCCTGACATCCTGTGTTCCTGTGATGTGCTTCCTGGGGCTGTAGAGGGCTTCTGAACTGGTGTTGGTTGTCACAGCTTTTATTTTGCTCAACAGCCCCAATTCCCTCAGCTGCTCCTCACTTGCTCTCTTCTCCAGCCCCTTCACCAGCTTCCTTGCCTGTCTCTGGTTGTATTCCAACCCCTCCATGCCCTTTTTGAAGTTAGGGTCCCAAAACTGAATCCAGTAGTCAAGGTGGGGCCTCACCAGTGCCCAGGAGAAGGGGGATGATAACTGCCCTAGACCTGCTGGTCTAATTATCGCTGATCTAAGCTGGTGGCCTTCTTGGCTACCTGGGCACATGCTGGTTCAGCCACTCTTTACTCAATGTCCTCCTTGGACCAATGGGGCAGTGGAGTCTCCCTGAGTATCCAAAGCAAGGTCTGATCCTCCTGACCACGCCCTGCATGAGGCTACCCAAGGCCTCTTGGCATTGGGAGCCACCACAGCTCCCTGCTCCTGGCCTGGTGCCACTCTGGCCAAGTTGGGAGTCCGCTGGCGTTCAAGTGCTGGCACAGGGCTGTGACACATCTCTTGCTTCTGCTGTGAGCCTTAACGCTGCTAGATCCTTGTCTGAAGGCTGCAGGGTGGGGCTGGGACAAAGACATCTTCATGAGCAGAGGTTTGGAGTGCTGATGGGCACCCTCTAAATGATGTTGTACTGTTTCTAACGTGGTGTGAGATGCTGGGGTCCCGGGAAGCTGGATGAGGCTGAGCCTGCTTAAGATGCAGGTCAGCTCCACACAAGTTCTGCATTCAGTGGCTGAACACTGGGGCTTTGAAGAGTTTCCCTGACCCACATAGGGCTGGTTTGAATCCATCCCTAGGCAGATGATTGAGTTCTGCCCTTATTCTCAGGCACTTTACCTTGCCCACACTCTTCCACTGCTTCTGCCTGAAGGACCTGCTGCTCCCTGCCTAGCAGTGTGTGGCTTTGTCACCATTCCCAGGTAGGACAGGCTCTGCTGGTGGGCAGAGAACACAGGGATCACAGTTCCTGGCTGGAAGGCAGCATGGGGTGCTGCTAGGTGGAATGTTTGGTGGGATAAAAGGGCAGCTGCAGGTGACCCAAGGGCTTGTAGAGATAGGATGAGGGCTGATGGCTTTGAACTGGAAGAGGCCAGGCTGAGAGAGTTGGGCTTGTTCAGCCTGGAGAAGAGAAGGCTCCAGGGCAACCTTAGAGCAGCCTTCCAGTAGCAAAAAGGGCTACAGGGGAGCTGGAGAGGGACTTTTGACAAAGGCTTTAGTGACAGGATAAGGGGCAATGGCTTTGAGCTGGAAAAGGGGAGATTGAGACTGGAGATTAGGAAGAAATTCTTTCCAGTGAGGGTGGTGAGAGATTGCTCATGGATGCACCCTCCTTGGAGGTGTTCAAGGCCAAGCTGGATGGGGCCTTGAGCAGCTTGGTCTAGTGGAAGGTAGCCTTGCCTGTGGTGGGGAGGATTTGGAACTAGATGATGTTTAAGGTCTCTTCCAACCTAAATCATTCTATGAATCTATGAAGTTAGTTTCAACCCCCCTGCCATGGGCAGGGACAACTTCCACTAGACCAGGTTACTCAAGGCTTCATCCAACCTGGCCTTGAACACTTCCAGGGAGAGGGCATCCATGACCACGTTGGGCAACCTGTGCCAGTGTCTTCCCACCCTCACTGTGAAGAATTTCTTCCAAACCTCCAATCTAAATCTGCCTTCCTCAATCTTCAGTTCACTGCCCCTCATCCTGTCACTACAAGTCCTTGTAAAATAACCTCAGGAGGTTCATCTCAACTTCAGCTGACCTAGTTGAGGATGCCTCTGTTTGCTGCAGAGGGGGTTGGACTAGATGACCTTTGGAAGTCCCTTCCAACCCAAACTGTTCTATGATTCTAAGACAGGGCTTGGTGGCTCAGCTTTCAGAGCAGATAGCAGAGCACTCCGCTCCCCTCTCTTGAGACTCCCTTTAGCCATCACTAGGGCAATGTTAATAATCACTAACTGATACATTGCCACTGCCAATTGCAACCTGCCATGGGTTCCTCTGAGGGGGGATTCATTTACTCTCTTCATTTACCCCCTTTACTCTGCTCTCGTCAGAACCCACCTGCAGTACTGTGTGCAGTTCCGGAGCCCCCAGCACAAGAAGGACATGGAACTGCTGGAGAGACTCCAGAGGAGGGCCACAAAGATGATCAGAGGGCTGCAGCACCTCTGTTGTGAGGACAGGCTGAGAGAATTGGGGCTTTTCAGCCTGGAGAAGTTTTCGAGGAGACCTTATAGCAGCCTACCAGTATCTGAAGGGGGCCTACAGGAAGGCTGGGGAGGGACTGTTCACAAGGTCTTGTAATGACAGGACGAGGGGGAATGGGTTCAAATTGGTGGAGGGGAGATTTGAACGGGATGTTAGGAAGAAATTCTTCACAGTGAGAGTGGCAAGACACTGGCACAGGTTGCCCAGGGAGGTTGTGGCTGCTCCCTCCCTGGATGTGTTCAAGGCCAGGCTGGATGAGTTCTTGAGCGACCTGATGTAGTGGGAGGTGTCCCTGCCTATGGCACAGGGGGGTTGGAAGTGGATGATCTTTGAGGTCTCTTCCAACCTAAACCATTCTATGATTCTATGATTTCTCTCTCTCTCTCCTGTTTCTTGCAGTGCCAGGATGGCATTTCAGAAGGCGGTGAAAGGAGCGGCTCTGATTGGCGGAGGTGCCATAGCAACAGTTTTTGGCCTCTCGCAGTTCTCTCAGTATAGAAACCAACACGTAAGTATTGGCCATCATTTCTGAGCACATCTGAAACTTCCCAGCTGCTGGAGTGTCTGTCAGGCTCGTTTGCTTGGGGGCAGAGTGCCAACAGCCTCTCTTTCAGCTCCCTTTGGTAAACTGGAGGATGGTTCACCATTGGAGGTCTTCAACCAGTGGGTTAGGCTGCACCCTGAGCATTGGATCTGGTTCTGGGGCTCTCAGTTTAAGACAAATGTTGAATTTCTTGAAGGGCACCAAGGCTGGGGAAGGGGCCTGGAGCACAGCCCTGTGAGGAGAGTCTGAGGGAGCTGGGGGTGTGTAGCCTGGAAAAGAGAAGGCTTAGGGCAGACCTCATTGCTCTCCACAGATACCTGAAGGAAGGTTGTAGCCAGGTGGGGTTGGGCTCTTCTCCCAGGCACCCATTGACAGAACAAGAGGACAGTGAGCCGACAGTGTGCAAACGCGGCCCAGACAGCCAACCATGTCCTGGGCTGCAGCAAGAGAATCGTTGCCAGCAGGGCAAGGGAGGGGATTCTGCCCCTTTGCTCTGCTCTCCTCACACACACCTGCAGTACTGTGTGCAGTTCTGGAGCCCCCCGCACAAGAAGGACATGGAACTGCTGGAGAGAGTCCAGAGGATGGCCACAAAGATAAGAGGGCTGCAGCAGCTCTGCTATGAGGACAGGCTGAGGGAGTTGGGGCTGTGCAGCCTGGAGAAGGGAAGGCTTTGAGAAGACCTTATAGCAACCTTCCAGTATCTGAAGGGGGCCTACAGGAAGGCTGGGGAGGGACTGTTCACAGGGTCTTGTAATGACAGGATAAGGGGGAATGGGTTCAAACGGGCAGAGGGGAGATTGAAAGTGGATGTTAGGAGGAAGTTCTTGACAGTGAGGGTCGCAAGACACTGGAATGGGTTACCCGGAGAGGTTGTGGCTGCTCCCTCCCTGGATGTGTTGAAGGCCAGGGTGAATGAGGTCTTGAGTGACCTGATGTAGTGGGAGGTGTCCCTGCCTATGGCACAGGGGGTTGGAACTGGATGATCTTTGAGGTCTCTTCCAACCTAAACTACTCTGATTCTATGATTCTATGACTCAAGCTGCACCAGGGCAAGTTTAGGCTGGATGTTAGGAAGAAGTTCTTCACAGCAAGAATAATTGCCATCAACCTATCATCTGGAAAGGGCTGCCCAGGGAAGGTGGTGGAGTCCCCATCCTTGGAGGTGTTAAAAATAGTCTGGATGTGGCACTTAGTGCCATGGTTTAGTTGATTAGAATGTGTTAGGTGATAAGTTGGACTTGATGATCTTGAAGGTCTTTTCCAAGCTGGTTAATTCTGTGATTCTTGGGAAGCATTTTTCACATAGAAGTAAAGACCTTTGTGTACTGGGTTGTAGTTGACACTGAACTGAGTGGGAGTGTTGAGAAGAGGAGGCTGAGAGGTGACCTCATTCATGTTTATAAACATGTGAAGAGTGAGTGCCGGGAGGATGGAGCCAGACTTTTCTCAGAGATGCTCAATGACAAGAAAAGGGGCAGTGGGTGCAATCTGGAGCATAAAAGGTTCCATGTGAACATAAGGAAAAACTTTTTCACTCTGCGAGTGATGAAACATTGGAACAGGCTGCCCAGAGAGGTTGTGGACTCTTCCTCTCTGGAGACATTTCAAAACCTGCCCAGATGTGTTCCTGTGTGACCTACTCTAAGTGGTTCCGCCCTGGCAGGGGGCTTGAACGAGATGATTTTTTGAGGTCCCTTCCAACCCCTAATATTCTCTGATTCTTTGTTGTGCTGGAGGGTAGGAAGGCTCTGCAAAGGGATCTGGCCAGGCTGGATCAGTGGGCCAAGGCCAATGGGATGAGAATTAACAAGACCAAGTGCTGATGGGTCCTGCACTTGGGTCACAACAACCCAGATGAAGGCTCCAGGCTTGGGGTAGAGTGGCTGAATACTGCCCAGCAGGAAAGGACCTGGGGGTGCTGATTGACAGAAGCTGAACACGAGCCAGTATGTGTACCCAGATGGTCAAGAAGGCCACCAGCATCCTGGCCTAGATCAGCAAGAGTGTGGCTAGGAGGACCAGGGCAGTGATCCTGCTTCTGTATTGAGCACTGCTGAGGCCACACCTTGAGTGATGTTTTCAGTTTTGGGCCACTCACTCCAAGAAGGATATTATGGGGCTGGAACATGTCCAGAGAAGGTCAATGAAGCTGGTGAAGTGTCTGGAGAAGATGGCTTGTGAGGAGCAGCTGATGGAACTTAGGTTTAGTGTGGAGAAGAGGAAGCTGAGTGGAGACCTCATTGCTCTCTACAACTGCCTGAAAGGAGGTTGGAGTGAGGTGGGGGTTGGTCTCTTCTCCCTAGAAGGATAGAACGAGAGGAAAGGGCCTGAAATTGTGCCAGGGAAATCCCCAGGGAAAAATCACAGAACAGTAGGGGTTGGAAGGGATGATCAAATCCACCCCTCCCCCCTCTTCACCCAGAGAAAGCTACTCAGGAACACACAGAGGTGGGCTTGAAATGTCTCCAGAGACCAAGATTCCAGCACCTCCCTGGGCAGCTTGTTCCACTGCTCTGTTGCCCTTAGATTAAAGAAGCTGAAGACCTCCAACCTGCCTCTGCAGCACCAATCACCTCCCTGATACCAGGCCCTGGTGGTGTTAGGTTAATGATTGGCCCCAGTGATCTTTGAGGGCATTTCCAACCCAAACAATTCTGTGATCAGGGCCTGCTTTGGGGCTTTGTTTAATGACTTTGTTTTCTCCATGCTTCAGGATGATAAATTTAACTTCTCCAGCCTACCTGGAGCTTTACATTAGCACATGAACAGGAATGTTGCTTATGGATTCCTAGATCACTTCATAAGTCCGTGATTGAGTTCCAACTGCCAGGGTGAATTTTCTTCTCGCTACGAGTGCAATCAAACCCATTCAAGGAACTCTTGCCTGAGGAGCTGTAGATATAAACAGCAATTGCTGGTTGCAGTAAACACACTTGGTCATGCCAAACTAATCAGGGTGGTGCAGATGGGATCCCTGCATGCAGCTTTTCTTCTCCCTCACAGCTAATTGACAGCAAGATGAATCATGTCTCCATCAGCTCCTGGTGGGTGCTGCCGTGCTTATCCATGTCCTCTTGTTGTGCCCGTGGCTACCTGCTTGGGGATGTGCTCCCTCACAGAATCCCAGAATTGTTTAGGATGGAAAAGAGCTCTAAGGTCATCAAGTCCAACCATCAACCCAACACTACCATGGCTAATGATGATCAGAGGGCTGGAGCACCTCTGCTATGAGGACAGACTGAAAGAGTTGGGACTGTTCAGTCTGGAGAAGAGGAGGCTCCCAGGCGACCTTCTTGTGGCCTTCCAAGATCTGAAGGGGGCCTACAAAGAAGCTGGGGAGGGACTTTTGAGGCTATCAGGGAGTGAGAGGACTAGGGTGAATGCAGAAAAGCTGGAGGTAGGGAGATTCAGACTGGATATGAGGAGGGAGTTCTTCAGCATGACTGGTGAGAGCCTGGAATGGGTTGCCCAGGGAGGTGTTTGGGGCCACATCTCTGGAGATGTTTGCAGCCAGGCTGGATGAGGCTGTGTGCAGCCTGATCTAGAGTAGGGTGTCCCTGGGTATGGCAGGGGGGTTGGAACTGGCTGAGCTTTGAGGTCCCTTCCAACCTAAACCATTCTATGATTCTACTTTTCACAAAGGCTTAGAGTGACAGGACGAGGGCTGATAGCTTCAAACTGGGAGAAGCTGGATTGAGATTAAAGATGAGGATAAAATTCTTCCTCTTGAGGATGGTGAGGCACTGGAACAGGTTGCCCAAAGAGGTTACTGATGCCCTGACCCTGGAGAAGTTCAAGGCCAGGTCGGATGGGCTCTTGGGCAAGTTTGTCTAGTGGGAGGTGTCCTTGCCCAAGGCAGAGGAGTTGGAACTAGATGATCTTGAAGATCCTTTCCAATTCAAGCCGTTCTTTGAATCTGTGGATCTGGAGCTCCATCAGTGTACCAGGCTGAACTAGATGATCTCGAAGGTCTCTTCCAACCAAGGTTATTCTGTGATACTTGAAAGGAGAGAAAAGTTTCTGCCATACTTTGGGCTATGTACAACTTTTTAGTGCTGCTGGAGAGGAATAGGCTGGGGAGAGAGTGAGGCAAGAAGTGACAATGTGCAGAGTCGCTGGTCAGAAGAATGAGGTGGAAGCTGAACTTTTGAAGTGCCACAACTTTGTACCTCACCTGGTGATCTTTGCCAAGTGCCTCATGTTGGTGTGCAAACAGCAGGGAGCGAGGGGAAGCTGGAGCTGGGAGGCTCATCAGGATTCACCTCTCTGCCTCACTTCCACTCAACCTCTCCACTGTCTGTGTGCCTCGGAGCCCCCTGAGCTACAGGGCTGGCAGCGTCTGCGTCTCTGTTTGAGGGCTGTGGTGGCTTCAAACAAGCTGCTAATTAGGAGACCTTTCGTTGCTTCGCATTTGTAGTCAGTGGCTAAGCCTGGGCCACAGTTTGTCAAGTGCTTAATGTGGCTGCTCACATGCCTGGAGGTGAGCAAGGCCCTGCCTCTGAACACTGGAGATAACCACAGCACTGGGCTCAAGTTGTGCCAGGAGAGATTCAGGTTGGGCAGGAGGAAAAATGTCTTTCCAGAAAGGGTCCTCAGGCACTGGAACAGGCTGCCCAGGGAGGTGGTGGAGTCACCATCCCTAGAGGCATTCAAGAAACATAGATGTGATGCTAAGGGATGTGGTTTAGTGGTGGTAGCTTAGCAGTAGTGGTGGGATTGTGAGCTCTGCATGAGTGGTTGGACTTGATCATCTCAAAGGTGTCTTCCAACCTCAGCAGTGCTATTATTCTATAAAAATCAGTAGTGGTGCTGTAACTGGAGTGTCCTGGTGTGAGCCAGAGCAGAACCAGTTCTGGTCAGGGTTGGGATGTCCCAGCTTAGGCTCTGCTTGTTGAGGCACTTGCTGCAGTTCAGGGCAGGTTGGCACAGCCAGGAGCTGCTTCTAGCAGGAGCAAGCTGATGGGGACAGCTCCTGCCAAGGGCTGGCTGCAGAAAGGCTCTGCCTGAGACTTGCTGCTCTGCACACCAAAGGCAATGCCACATCTTGAGCCACACCTTGGGGGGTGGCAAGGTGCCTGAGGGGAGGATTGTTCAGGACAGGTGAGCCTCAACTGCCCAACAAGGGATTCACAGAATCTCAGTGGTGTTGGAATTGTCAACCAGCACCCCCAGGTCCTTTTCTGCTGGGCAGTTTCCAGGCACTCCACCCCAAGCCTGCAGTGTTCATGGGGTTGTTGTGACAGACCCCACCTGGAGTACTTTGTGCAGTTCTGAAGCCCCCAACACAAGAAGGACATGGAACTGTTTGAGTCAGTTCAGAGGAGGCCACCAAGATACTCAGAGGGCTGCAGCACCTCTCCTATGAGGACAGGCTACGAGAGTTGGGGCTCTGCAGCCTGGAGAAGAGAAGGCTTTATAGTTGTTGTTTTATAGTTGTAACCCAAACATAGATAAGACAGATTGCTTTGAGCTGTGGCTGCTGCTGCATGGCTCTCTCTCTCTCCCTATGTTCCTAGCTGGATCTGAATAATTTCACTAACTTCTTTCCTGCTGCTAATCCCTCTGGCTGATCTACTTTCACTTATCTGCTGCGTGAAACAGATGGAGAGATAAGATTGGGGAAGGGGAGAAAGGTGGTGTGCTGGTTTGAGCTAATTGGGGAATTTGAGTGTGAAATTAGACTATTGGCTGAGAGAGGAAAACACAGTATGTCACTTCACCAGAGCTTTACTGAGAAAGAAAAAAAAAAAAGTTTTTAAGTATTGTACCCAAAACATTAGATATCAGANGTACCCAAAACATTAGATATCAGATGGTTTCTGACCACTCTGGCTGTGGCTGCTTCTCTTGCATGGTCTCCTTTGTCTCTGCCTTGGTAGCTAATTCTCAGTAATTCTGCTGACTACTTTCCTGCTACTAACCCCCATGGCTGATCTACCTCAGCTTATCTTCAGCATCAACAGGTGGTGAGATAAGATTGGGGAAGGGAGGAAAGGTGTTAGGGGGTGGTTCCCCCTCTTGGAGATTTGGGTCTCTGGGAGGGCTGTGATGTTTCTGTATTACCTTTTTATTGTATATATTTGTAAATATCTGTTATACCTTGTAAATATTTGCTTGTATTATTGTGCATTGCTGTAAATATAAAGCTTCATTTATCAACTTCCAGTGTTTCTGAGTCCTAGCTGGGGTTTACATCAAAAGGTGGGGGGGCAGGTAACTGCCAAACCACCACAGATATATTAAAAGAATAGTTCCATAAAGAATCAGCATGATAAATTCAGGTCCTCCTGTGGTGTTTCTCCTCTCCTTAGGGTACCTTTGTGCACGTGCAGGCAGCAGAAGGTGCAGCAGCTCCCTTAAAGGACCACTTCCCCACAAGAGAGCAGCAGATTCAGAGGCTGAAGACCACAAGTGAATTCGATGTCCTCATCATAGGTGGAGGAGCCACAGGATGTGGCTGTGCTTTAGATGCTGTCACTAGAGGTAAGGCTTGGAAGCTTGATTGGGTTCTTACTCTGGTTTGGAATGCATCGATCGTGTTGGCTTTGAGGTGTAGAGAAGGATGTACTACAAAGTCCTGGTTATCAAAATTCCTCTGCTCTGGGAAGCTGGAAGGAACTTGCAGAAAATCTGTCATTGCCTGGTGGGGTTTCAGCAGAGGCTTTATTGGCCATGTGCCTGTGTGTGGTTGTCTTATCACAAACCTTTTTTGCTGGATACTCTTGGATGGACTTCTTGGTCTCTGTTGCTCCTTACTTGGTCCTTGTTTATATGCACTCACCTTTCACTTGCTGGTGCAGAAGAGTACCTGCAGGAAAGTGAAGGCAAGACTTGCCCAGCCCTTCAGCAACTGTGTTGAAGGTGCCAAACATGAAGTCTAGCTGAGGTACCATGGCTCTCCAGCCTGTATTTCTTCTAACAGGAGATGCTTCAAGATATACGTGGCCATAGCATTCTGGGACATGGTTTAATGGCCATGGTGGTGTGGAATTGATTGTTGGACTCAATGATCTTAAAGGCCCTTTCCAACCCAAACAACCCTATGATTTTGTGATCTGCAGCTTCTTCTAACTCCGTGTGGCTGCTGAGTGTGCTATAGGTTTGGAGTCTGGATTTTCAGTCTGAAGATCCCTGCAGTTGAGATGTGCTCCCATTTCTAGGAGATTAGTGGTATAACTGGGTTAAGAACCTCCTAGAAGCTGCTGGATTGATGCTGACTTAGAGAATGCTCAAATAAAACAAGTTTCAGTGAGTGCTTTCTCTCTGCCTGCTGCGGGAGGATGGGAATGTGAGTGGTAATGAGAGGATGTCAGGGGTTGGCAGGGACCAAAGGAGATCATCGAGTCCAACCCCCCCCTGCCAAAGCAGAACCATACAATCTAGCACAGATCAGAGAGGAACACATCCAGACAGACCTTGAAAGGCTCCAGAGAAGGAGACTGCAGCCTCTCTGGGAAGCCCGTGCCAGTGCTCTGGGACCCTTCCAGTCAAGAAGTTCCCCCTTGTGTTGAGCTGGAACCTCCTGTGCTGCAGCTTCCACCCATTGCTCCTTGTCCTATCCCAGGGAGCAAGTGAGCAGAGCCTGTCCCCTCCCCCGACCCCCAGCCCTTAGATATTTACAAACATTAATTAAATCCCCTCTCAGTCTTCTCCAGACTAAGCAGCCCCAGGTCCCTCAGCCTCTCCTCATCAGGCAGTGCTCCAGTCCCCTAATCATCCTCATAGCACTCTGCTGGACCCTCTCCAGCAGATCCCTGTCCCTCTTAAATTGGGCAGCCCAAAACTGAATGCAGTATTCAAGATGAGGTCTCACCAGGGCAGAGTAGAGGTTGTTGCCCAAGTTGGTCAGTAGTGTGGAAACACTGTTCAGGGAGGAAAAAGCAGAATGCTCCTGCTGATGCCATCCACCTCACACAGCAGCTCTGTTGGGCCAGCAGGTTGTGGTCAAATTATAGTGGTCATGGAAGTGTTAGGTAGAAGCTTAGACTTGATGATCTTAGAGGTCTTTTCCAACCTTCATGATTCTATGATTAAATTGGAGACTTCTCAAAGAGCAGAAGTCTTTTTACAAGTTTAATGCAAACAAACCTTCAGATCCAGAGATGGGAATGCAGCAGAGGCTATAGCAGCTGCTCCTCTTCTACTAAAGTGCTTTATTCACCCAGAATATCTTGGGTTTACCCCAAGAGCTGATGCAAAAGCTTCCCTTGTAATGTCTTCCTTCAGTAGATGTTTTCAATACCATTAACCAACAAAACACAGAACCAGCCTTCCTGTGTTTGTAGACCTTGGGCTTAATTTTGGAACTAAAATGGGGACAAAAGAATAGTGTAAAACATAGTAGATGGCCATAAAGTTCTTAAAGTTCCTCAGCATGAAGATCCACCTCAGAAATAAGAGGCAAAAGCCTCCAGAGGTGTTTTGTGCCTTGCTTTGAAGGATGCTTGTCCAGTAGGTGTGATAATAGATGTAGCAGATAGGTCTGCACCATTGTGGGGGTCTAAACTCACGTCTGGTGATGGATTTTTGTTTTCCTATGTTATAAAAAATAACTTTGGATCTTCTCACCTCAGGTGCTAGGATGAGAGGCCTGCAATGGTGCCAGTGGAAGTTTAGGTTGGAGATTAGGAACAATTTAATTGCTGTAAGAGTGGTCAGGGATTGGAAGAGGCTGCCCAGGGCGGTGGTGGAGTCACCATCCCTGGAGGTGTTCAAGAAAAGTTTGGGCATGGCACTGAGGGACATGGTTTAATGGCCACAGTGGTGTTGGGTTGTTGGTGGGACTCAATGGTCTTAGAGGTCTTTTCCAACCCAAATAATTCTGTGATTCTGTGAAAAATGCAGTTGTAAAGCACTTAGGAGTGGTTGTAGGTCATCTGTGGTTATCCTTTCACACTCTGGTGACATCGGTGGTGTTCTGAAGTGGCAAATGCACTCCAAGGCTTTTGGTTAATGAGTTATGTATTGGTGTTGTTCACTGATGGGACTTGCTCTTTCCTTCTGTTTACTTCAGAACAAATTTGGCTTTTCCTGTGGTTGATAGTTCTGCAACACATCATTTCTGATGCTATCTTCAGTAACACTGGACCAAAATAAATGACCCTGATCTTTGGAAGCTACCAGTAATAGATTTGTCTTTTTGAAGGTGGTGGAGTCTCCATCTCTGGAGTAATTAAAAACCCATCTGGACATGTTCTTCTGTGACCTTCTCTAGGTGAACCTACCTTGGCTTGGGGGTTGGACATGATGATCTCCCAGAGGTCCCTTCCTACTCCTATCAAGCTGTGATTCTGTGAGAAGTTTTGGGGAGACCAGTAAATGTTAGTATGTCCATTCCCCAACCACTGACTTAAAACACCCCTCCCAGAGAGTGAAGGAAAGACCCAGGGGGTGACTCCTAATGCAGATGATGCTCTCCTCCTTGAGTGTTCATCATAGAGTTCCCCACTTCGTGAAGGTGTTTAAGGCCAGGCTGGATGAGGCCTTGAGCAATCTGTTCCAACTCCCCTGCCATAAGCAGGGACACCATCCACCAGATCAAAGTGATCTCTAAGGTCCCTTCCAACCCAAACCATTCTATGATTCTGTGAACCTCTTAATCATCTCTTTCCTGCAGCTCTTCCATCACACCACCTTCTGGCAGCCTCCTTCACAAAGAAGATGCCAGAACTTGCCTTGTGCAAGGGAGGTAGTGGCAACAGCAGTGGGGTGGAAGGTTTCCTGGCCATTCCCACAGGAAGCAGTGGTGTGCTTCACCCATGGAAAGCTTTTTCCTTGCCTTCAAGGTAACTGCAGTTCATAGAATCATGGAAGGGGCTTTTAAAGGTCATCTAGTCCACCCCTCTGCAGACAACAGGGACATCTGCAACTAGAGCAGGTTGCTCAGAGCCCCAAACAACCTCACCTTCAATGGTTCCAGGCATGGGGCGTCTATCACCTCTCTCTACAGCCTGGGCCAGGCTCTCACCACCCTCAGTGTCAAACATTTCTTTCTTCTCTCCAGTCTCAGTCTTCCTCTTTCAGTTCACACCATCACCCTTTGTCCTGTCACGACAGGCCCTGCTGAAAAGTCTGTCCTCAGCTTTCTCATCACCCCCTTTAAGCACTGACAAGCCCCGAGAAGGTCTCCCTGGAGGCTTCTCCTCTCCAGGCTGAACACCCCCAGCTCTCTCAGCCTGCCACACTCTAAGTGTTGAGAGAACAAGCGATGAAATCTTTGGCTGTAAAGCACCTGGAGGTGTGGATTTGGCTGACCATTTGTGGACCCTGTGCACCTGCCTGTGTCAGAAACACCCACGTCTGGTTTTGAGTGATCATGTTTAGAATCACAGGATTGTTTCAGCTGGAAAAGACCTCTAAGTTCACGGAGTCCCAACTCAACACCACCATGGCCATTAAAGTATGTCCCACAGTGCCATGCTCACAACTTTCTTGAACACCTCTAGGGATGGGGACTCCACCACCTCCCTGGGCAGCCTGCTCCAATGCCTGACAGAAGTTGTTCTTTATGTCCAACCTAAACCACCCCTGGTGCAATTTCAGGCCACATTCTGCAACCATATCTCATCGTTAACATTTTATGTGTTTGTCCATCACGTTTTTTAGCTCCCTGAGCACACCCATGGCTGGATCTCCTCTGGCTTTGGGCACCTCTTGAGCAGCCTGAAGGTGGCAGTTGGCTGCCTGTTGTGTGTGTGTGTGATAGGTTAGAGTTCTGTGCTGCAAAGAGTTAAAAATACTGATGAAAATCTTCTCTTCCTGAGGTGTAATTTGCTAGAGGGAGCGTGGCCCCTGGAATGTACTTAATGCCTTTCCAGTGTGGAATATCCAGCGTTTAATGTGCTGCTGCTGAAGTTCTGCTCTGACTTTTCCCTCAGGAAGGAGGCTAAAATTTGTCATTACAATATAGACACTGCAGCGCACTTTGAATACCAATTTCTCCATGTACAGAGTAATTTTTCTTGTGATTGTCTCTACCCTAGAGAAGTGTCTTTAATGAATTACATACAAATTGTGTAATTTAAGAAGTTAATTTGGTTTTCTGGTAACACAGGACTAAAAACAGCCCTTCTAGAAAGAGATGATTTCTCATCAGGGACCAGCAGCAGGAGTACTAAATTGATCCATGGTGGAGTGAGGTATCTTCAGAAGGCCATCATGAACTTGGATCTTGAGCAGGTAATTGTTTATGCTTGGTTGTTAAGCAGCAATTGCTGGTAGACACTTCCCCTGTCCCAGTCACAGCCAAGGCTCTTTTTTTTCTTTTTGCAGTGCTTGGCTGTTGTGTTCCATAGTCACTGTACCTAGGAAACATCTCCACCTGAGCTTCCCAGCTTGGGAGCTGGGTCCTGCTGCCTTTGCCTTGCTTTTTATTGTCAACCGATCTTTCACTGTACCTAGAAAACATCTCCACCCGAGCTTCCCAACTTGGGAGCTGGGTGCTGCTGCCTTTGCCTTACTTTTTATTGTCAACCAATCTTCCACTGGACCTAGAAAACATCTCCACCCGAGCTTCCCAACTTGGGAGCTGGGTGCTGCTGCCTTTGCCTTACTTTTTATTGTCAACCAATCTTCCACTGGACCTAGAAAACATCTCCACCTGAGCTTCCCAGCTTGGGAGCTGGATCCTGCTGCCTTTCCCTCACTTTTTATTGTGTGTTGGGTTAAGCCAGTCCTCCTGAGCTGAAAAGCTCAATACTTAATTCAATTTGGAAGTAAAAAATAACTGTAACAATAAATAGAAGTTAAGGGGAATTACAGAGGATGGGGGGGAAAGGGGAACAAAATACAAGATATAAAATACGACCTGTGGATGGAAGTTGAGGGGAGATTTAAATGGGATGTTAGGAGGAAGTTCTTCACAATGAGGGTGGTGAGACAGTGGAACAGGTTGCCCAGGGAGGTTGTGGCTGCTCCCTCCCTGGAGGTGTTGAAGGCCAGGCTGGATGAGGTCTTGAGTGACCTGACCTAGTGGGAGGTGTCCCTGCCTATGGCACAGGGGGGTTGGAACTGGATGATCTTTGAGGTCTCTTCCAACCTAAACCATTCTATGATTCTAAGTGAAGTTGGTAATTGGTGGTGGATGTAGATGGATGCTGGTGAGATGCAGTGAGTTATAGAGTTCCAAAATATGGTTGCTCTCCCCATGTGTTTGCTGGAGAGCATGTGGTGAGCAGCAGCAGGAAGACAAGGTGCTGGGCAGGTGAGGAGAGCAGAGGCCAAGAGAGGAAGAAAGAGGAAATTCATCCCCTCTTTATAGCAGTCTCATCAGGAAGTGGGAGGGGGCTAAACATGACACCTGGGGGCAGGTCAGACCATCCCCAGGGAGGTGTTAGGATCCAGTTCCTGGTAATACCCTCCAGAAGGGCTTAACCCTTTACATATTGTCAACCAATCTTCCATTGTACCTAGAAAACATCTCCACTTGAGCTTCCCGACTTTGAATCCAAATGCTGCTGCCTTTTCCTCACTTTTTATTGCCAACCAGTTTTCCCTTGTACCTAGAAAACATCTCCACCTGAGCTTCTTGACTTGGGAGCTGGGTGCTGCTGCCTTTCCCTCACTTTTTATTGTCAACCAATCTTCCACTGGACCCAGAAAACATCTCCACCCGAGCTTCCCAACTTGGGATCCAAGTGCTGGTGCTGCCTTTTCCTCACTTTTTATTGCCAACCAATCTTCCACAGTACCTAGAAAACATCTCCACCTGAGCTTCTTGACTTGGGAGCTGGGTGCTGCTGCCTTTCCCTCACTTTTTATTGCCAGCCAGTCTTGTGGGTTGTCCTTATTTGGGGGAAAGAAAGCAGAAGCAGGGCTGGGTCTGGAATGGAAAGAGCTTGCTGCCTGTCAGGATCAGGAATTGGGGGAGCAAGAGGTTATCTTGTTCATTCAGGAATGGGGAGAGAAAACAGGGTTCAAGAGTTGTTAGATGGAAATGGTTTTGTGACTTCTTGTATGGGTGGAAATTGATGTTTTTGTTATGAGAAGCTGATTTGTCTTCTGACTCAAAATATGTCCAATACCTGAAGTGGGATACAAGAAAGCTCTGGAGGTTCTTTACAGTGAGAGTAGTGAAACACTGGAACTGGTTGCCCAGGGAGGTTGTGGATGCTTCCTCCCTGGAGAAGTGCAAGGCCAGGTTGGATGAGGCCTTGAGCAACCTGTTCTAGTGGGAGGTGTCCCTGCCTATGGCAGGGGGTTGGAAGTGGATGATCTTCGAGGTCCCTTCCAACCTAAAACATTTTGTAATCCTATGGCTTTGGACAAGGGCTTGTATTGCTAGGATGAGAGAGAATGGCTTTGAGCTAGAAGAGGGGAGATTTAGACTGGAGATTAGGAAGAAATTACTGACAGTGAGGGTGATGAGACAGTGGAACAGATGGCCCAGGGAGGTTGTGGATGCACCCTCCCTGGAGGTGTTCAAGGCTGGGCTAGTGGGAGGTGTGCCTGCCCATGGCAGGGCTGTTGGAACTGGATGAGCTTTGAGTTCCCTTTCAACTCAAACCAGTCTGTGCCTCTGTGTCTGAGTGCTGCTGCAAAAGCAGTGACTTCTCAGGGAAGAGCAGGTGAAAGGTGCAGTTATCAAGCTGCAGAAGAACTTCCTGTTCATAGAATCATAGAATGGTTTAAGTTGGAAGGCAACCTAAGGATCACCCAGTTCCAACCCTCTAGCCATGGGAAGGGATACCTTTCTCTAGTTCAGATTGCTCAAGGGCTCATCCACCCTGGCCTTGAACACCTTCACGGAGGGAGAATCCACCACCTCCCTGGGCAACATGTGCCAGTGTCTCACACCTTCACTGGAAAGAGTTTCTTCCTAATCTCCAGTCTGGTTACTCTCTGCTCAAGCTTCAACCTGTTCCTTCTCATCCTATCACTACATATTGATCCCTATTGATTGATTTGAAGAACAATTCTGCTTCTACTACTTGCATTTAGAATGGGATTTAACTATGGGAGTCACCACAGTTGCTCTACCCTGGGGTGGTTTCTGACACTTCTCAGGTGCCTCCTGCACGTGGTTGGCTCATTGTGCTTTGTATTCTCCTGGAAAATGATTCAAGTGAGGTGAAAAATGAGGAGAAACTGAATTTTTTTGGGAAACATTTTCCTATAGTTCTGATTTTTTTATTCAAAGCTCAGCGTGTCTTGGACAGAGCAGGGAAAATTCTGCAGGGTGTTTACTGTGATCAAGTTTCTTGTTGAATGCTGCACATGGAGGCAAAATTAAGAGGGACTGACTCTGCACTTGGTTTTTGTTTGGTTTTCTTTTTTCAGTACAGGATGGTGAAGGAAGCACTGGAGGAGCGTGCAAACCTGCTGGAAATTGCTCCCCACCTCTCAGCTCCTCTGCCAATAATGCTCCCTGTGTACAAGTAAGCTCTGCTCTGGCTCTCCCTTACCATTGATTTTGACAAGCTGGTTCCATGGTGAGCCTCTTTCCAAGCATGTCTTTAGAATCATAGAATCAGCCAGGTTGGAAGAGACCTCCAAGCTCATCCAGTCCAACCTAGCACCCAGCCCTAGCCAATGGCACTAAGTGCTTCATCCAGGCTTTTCTTGAACACCTCCAGGGATGGGGACTCCACCTCATCTCTGGGCAGCCCGTTCCAATGCCAATCACTCTCTCTGGCAACAACTTCCTCCTAACATCCAGCTGATACCTTCCCTGGCACAACTTGAGGCTGTGTCCCCTCATTCTGTTGCTGGGTGTCTGGGAGAAGAGCCCAACCCCACCTGACTACAAACTCCCTTCAGGTAGTTGTAGACAGTAATGAAGTACCCCCTGAGCCTGCTTTTCTTCAGGCTGCACACCCCCAGCTCCCTCAGCCTCTCTCCACAGGGCTGTGCTCCAGGCCCCTCCCCAGCCTTGCTGCCCTTCTCTGGACGTGTTCCAGTACCTCAACATCTCTCTTGAATTGAGGGGCCCAGAACTGGACACAGCACTCAAGATGTGGCCTGACCGGTGCTGAGTATAGGGACAGAATTACCTCCCTTGTCCTGCTGGCCACAGTGTTCCTGATCCAGGCCAGGATGCCATTGGCTCTCCTGGGCACACTGCTGACTCATGTTCAGTTACTATCTACCAGCATTCCCAGGTCCCTTTCTGCCTGGCTGCTCTCCAGCTACTCTGTCACCAGCCTGTAGTGCTACCTGGGGCTGTTGTGGCCAAAGTGTAGAACCCTACACTTAGCCTTGTTAAATCTCATCCCATTAGTCTCTTCCCAACCATCCAGCCTCTCTAGGTCCCTCTGCAGGGCCCTCCTAACCTCCAAGAGATCAACATCTGCACCTAACTTGGTGTTTAGACCTGCCACAGGCTTTCTACTCCAGAAGGTGAGCTGATGCTCTGCTGTAGAAGCTTGAAGAGGGCAGATGTAGGCTGGAAATCAGGAAGAAATTCATTACAGTGAGGGTGGTGAGACATTGGCACAGGTTGCCCAGGGAGATTGTGGATGCCCCCTCCCTGGAGGTGTTGAAGGCCAGGTTGGATGAGGCCTTGAGCAACCTGGGCTAGAGAAACATGTCCCTGTCCATGGAACTGGATGATCTTTAAGGTCTCTTCCAACTCAAACTATTCTATGAATTTATGAAATACTCTCATGGCACCGAGCAGCTGTCACTACTGTCCAGGAGCACATCTTGGACTTGAGCTGTTAAGGTTTAGATGGGATATTAGAAGAAACTTCTTCACTGAAAGGGTTTTTAAAGACTGGAATGGGTTCCCCAGGCAGGTGGTTGAATCCTCATTCTGGAAGGTGTTTCAAAGAGGCAGAGATGTGCTAACGGACATGGATTAGCACCAGCTTTGGTAGAGTTAGAAAAGGGTGATCTTGAAGGTCTTTTCCAGCCTAGGTAATTCTGTGACTCTGTAATGTATGGATTGATTTTTGTCCCAGCAGAAAGGGCTTCTGGTGGCTGGAGCCAACATAGGTTAGTGCTCAGCTGCAGTTATTTGTTGTGTTGGTGCAGAAGACATTAGTCAAGGTGTGCCTATGGGGAAGCCTTTTCAGTTCACACGCAGCCTGGTTCTTTCCTTATCACAGAACTTTAATATCTCATCTTGCTTTGAAGTAAAAAAGCCAATTTATGATCCTCATCCAGAGTAATGAAAGCCTTGAATCTGTTTGGCTGACTGCAGGGAGTGGATTGGTTGCAAACAGCAGTGAACACCACAAAACCTACAGAATTTGCACTGTCTTGTGAGGCCATGGAGTTGTCTGATGGTACAGCTGTTGTCCCACACCATTCTGTGGTCCTTTCCACCTTCTCGATGACAACAATTGCCTCTAGATCCCATTTGAAATGTCACAAGATGTAATTTAGTTTCCTGTGGATTCATTTTTTTTTTTTTCCTTGCAGATGGTGGCAGCTGCCCTACTACTGGTTTGGAATAAAACTCTATGACCTGGTGGCAGGAAGCCAGTGCCTGAAAAGCAGTTATGTCCTCAGCAAGTCCAGAGCCTTGGAGCTCTTCCCAATGCTACGCAAAGATGATCTGGTTGGAGCTATTGTCTACTATGATGGTAGGTTGCCTTTCTCTGCTCTCATTATTTCTTTGTGGTCTGTTCTTGGGTGGAGAAACAGTGGAGATGGTGTACATTGGTTTTCTTGAAGCAGCTTGAAGGGTTCATCTTGCTAGAGATTCTTTACAGTGAGGGTGGTGAGACACCAGAACAACCTGCCCAGGGAGGTCATGGTTGAACCTTTGAGCTCCCTTCTAACCCAACCCAGTCTATGAATCTTTGAGCTCCTTTCTAACCCACCCCATTCTATGAATCTTTGAGTTCGCTTCTAACCCAACCCAGTCTATGAATCTTTGAGCTCCTTTCTAACCCACCCCATTCTATGAATCTTTGAGTTCGCTTCTAACCCAACCCAGTCTATGAATCTTTGAGCTCCTTTCTAACCCAACCCATTCTATGAATCTTTGAGCTCCCTTCTAGCCCAGCCCATTCTATGAATCTTTGAGCTCCCTTCTAACCCAACCCATTCTGTGGTCCTATTAATCTTTGAGCTCACTTCCAACTCAGCCCATTCTATGAATATTTGAGCTGCCTTCTATGGTTTTATGAATCTTTGAGGTCCATTCTAACCCAACCCATTTCATGATTCTATGAGTCTTTGACATCCCTTCCAACCCAACCCATTCTGTGATTCTGATTCCATGAATTGTTGAGGTCCCTTCTAACCCAGCCCATTCTATGAATATTTGAGCTCTCTTCTAACCTAACCCATTCTATGGTTTTATGAATCTTTTAGGTCCCTTCCAATCCAATGCATTCTATGATTCTATAATCTTTGAACTCCCTTCTAACCCAACCCTTTCTATGAATCTTTGAGCTCCCTTCCAACCCAACCCATTCTATGAATCTTTGAGCTGCCCTCTAACCCAGGCCAATCTATGAATCTTTGAGCTCCCTTCCAACCCAACCCAACCCAACCCATTCTATGAATCTTTGAGCTCCCTTCCAACCCAACCCATTCTATGATTCTGTGAATCTTTGAGATCCTTTCCAACCCAACCCATTCTGCTCAGTAATGGGTGGTGGCCCTCTTCTTCATCTGAGGAGCAATCAGGAATGCTGCCTGCTGTGGTTGGTACTCGTGGATCAAACCGGCGGCGTGTCAAGCCATCCGTTATTCGTGGCTGTGTTGTGTTCTGAACCATTGCTGTGCTCATCTTAATTACATTTTGTAAATTGTTTGTAGAGGGGGAATAAAAAAAAAGGCAAACCAGGCCCATTATAAATGTTGGAAGCACCAGCAAGAGCACATCAGAGCTTTCCCAGGGGCTATTCTTGCTCTGTCTCAGCGTCGGGAAGCTGCAGCATATGTTGGATGTTAGCCTGGGTGTACACAACGTGTCCTATTTATTCAAGGTTTGCTTTGAAGCTACAACTCACAAGTTTGTTTCTTAGGGGTAGATGTCAGACTTCATTTAGCATTTCCTTGCCATTAGGATTCTCCTGAATAGCAAAAAAACAAACCACCAACCCAGGCAACATTTTGGGGGAAGAACGTGGCTGCTATCTGAGCAGTGATCTGTCACTTCTACTTATGTAGCTGAAAGAAAAGTGGAGGAGAGGCAGTGGGGTGGAGGAGCTGGGTTGAGCTCTCAGGATCGTGGGCAGAAGGGCTTTAAAGCATTTTAAACTGGAAGAATTAATCTCCATTTTAATATCTCATTAATAATTCTGTGTGCAATAGATAGAATTATAGCCCATTATAGCTTATAGTGCATTATAATGTAATATAATATGATAGAATAGAGTAAATAAAATAGAATAGAATGCATAGAATAGAACAGTATAGGATAGAATATATAGAATATATCAGTTATATTGTATTATAATATAACATCATGGAATAGGTTAGATGGGATAGAGTAGAATAGAATAGGTAGGGTAGGATAAAATAAATAGGATAGAATATATGGAATAGGATAGAATAGATAGGATGGAATGGATAGGGTAGGATAGAAAGAATGGATAGGATAGCATAGGATAGAATGGATAGGATAGAATAGAATAGGATGGATAGGGTAGGATAGGATGGATAGGGTAGAATGCGTAAGATAGAGCAGAGATGGAATAGGATAGGATAGGATAGGATAGGATAGGATAGGATAGGATAGGATAGGATAGGATAGGATAGGATAGGATAGGATAGGATAGGATAGGATAGGATAGACAGGATAAGGTAGAATAGGATAGAATGGATAGGATAAGGTAGCATAGAGTAGAATGGGTAGAATAAGGTAAGATAGAATAGAACGGATAGGGTAGGATAGAATAGAGCAGAACATTATGGAATGGAATAGAGTGGAATGGAATCATAGAATGGGTTGGACTGGAAGGAAGCCCCAGTTATATATCATTAAGAGCCTTGATCAGCCTGATCTAGTGGAGGGTGTCCCTGTCCATGCTAGGGAGGTTGGAACCAAATGATCTTCAAGGCCCCTTCCAACCCAACCTATTCTATGAATCTGAAAGATCTGGAAAATAGATATTAAAAGCAAGAAAAAACAGGGTTGGGCTCCATGATCTTAAAGGTCTTTTCCAACTTTATTATTTGATTCTATGAAAATAAAAAGCCCATGAAAGCAGGGATCCAACTGGCCAGAAGATTTCAGTTCCAAGCCTTTAGCAATTCCAAGTTCTTTTTTCAGAAGCATCATTTTTTTTGCCATCCAAAAGGATGCTCACAGGCTTGGGTTTTCTGAACATATTTTTGCCTGGCAAGAGAAGCCTTTGGGTATCTAAGGGGAGGGGGAAAAAAAAAAAAGGATGTTCTGGAATCAAGCCTGAATTTTCAGATTGGAGGTTGTTGACCCCACTTTTTGAATCTCCTGCTATTTCCTGCCAACGGGAATTACCAGCTACAGCTTCTAGGGCTGTGGAGGAGCTGTGATTCTGTGGTGACTGTCATGCCACAGCCTGATTTTTTTTAGCTTTTGAATGGCTTGCTCAACAAATTCCCAGAGCACTTGGCAGGGCTGTGAGAATTGTTCTTTAATTTT
>VWZI01018389.1:38134-56660 GCA_013396835.1 Psilopogon haemacephalus | reverse complement strand
GGACCCTTGGGCGGGGTTTGGAAATTGTTTTTTTATTTTTTTTTTTTTTTGCATTTGGGGATTCCTTTTTTAAAAAAATTATTATTATTTTTAGTGTTTTCCCTCCTGAAATATTTGAATCTGGAGCTTAATTAAAGTTAGAAGAAGTGGTAAGAATTGTGCTTTGTTTTTGGCACCTTCAGGACTTTTTTGTATGTATTTTCTCCTGAAATATTTGAATCTGGAGCTTAGTTGATGGTAGAAGAAGCTGTAAAAATTGTTCTTTACTTTTGGCATCTTCAGGACTTTTTTAATATGTTTTTTCTCCTACAATATTTGAAGTTGGAGCTTAGCTAAAGGTAGAAAAAGCTGTAAGAATTGCTCTTTATTTTGGCATCCTCAGGACTTTTTTAATATGTAATTTCTCCTGCAATATTTGGATTTGGAGCTTAGCTAAAGGTAGAAGACGCTGTAAAAATTATTCTTTACTTTTGGCATGTTTTGTTTTTATTTTTTAATGCATTGCCTCCTGAAGTATTTGAATCTGGAGCTTATTTAAAGGGAGAAGTTGTAAGAATTCTTCTTTTGTTTTTGACATCCTCAGGATTTTTTTTTCTTGCATTTATTTCCTCCTGAAATAGTTGAATCTGGACCTCATTTAAAGGTAGAAGAAACTGTAAGGATTGTTCTTTCTTCTTGTAATTTAATTTATTTTTTTTTTGGTGTGCATTTCCTCCTGAAATATTTGAATCTGGAGCCTACCTAAAACTAGAAGAAGCTCCAAGACTTGTTCTTTATTTTTGGCATCTTCAGAGCTTTTTTTGTACATATCCTCCCTTGAAATATTCGAACCTGGAGCTGATTTAAAAGCAGATGAAACTGTAAGAATTGTTCTTTGTTTTTCACATATATTTTTTTTTTAATGTATCCTCTCCTGAAATATTTTAACTTGGACCTTATTTAAAAGTAGAAGAAGTCATAAGAATTATTCTTTAGTTTTGGAGTTGTGGGGGTTTTTTGGTTTGTTTTTTTTGTTTGTTTGTTTGTTTTGGGGAATTGTTTTTTATTTTTAATCTGTGTATTGTCTCCTTAAAAACATTTTAATCTGGAGCTTATTTACAAGTAGAAAAAGCTGTAAGAAATTTTCTTGATTTTTTTGGCATACTCGAGGTTATTTATTTATTTGTTTGTTTGATTGTTCCCTCCTGAAATACTTCAATCTGGACCTTATTTAAAAGGTAGAAGAAGCTGTGGCAGAGGATTTAGCTTTCGTTGTTTACAGCAACCCCCTTGAGAAATCCTTCCCAGGCACACACTCAGACACACAAAAATCAATGCAAAAGAGTAGAGCATTCATTAAGCTGTCAAAAAATGAAATAAATGCTCTTTTTTAATTATTTATTTAGGCTCTTGTAGCTCTTTTTCCTTCTATTTGAGTGTGTCCTGAATGATGAAATGCTACAGCTTTGTAATTTGGACTTGAGAAATGAATATTTTGGAGGTATTGAGGGATTGCCCTGCTCCAGACTTTATTTTTTTTCCCTTTCCTTGGGTCTAGTAACTCTTTGAGTTTGTGTATGCAAAAGATGAGTAGATGTGGCACTTGGATATGTGGTCTAGTGATCATGAAGGTGTTGGGTAGAAAATTAGACTGATGATCTTAAAGGTCTTTTCCAACCTTAATGATTTTATGATCCTAAGCAGAGTTTCCAGAGGTGAAGCACCCAACTAACCATATCTCTTGGTTCTTCAAAACTGAAGATGGATGAGAAGAAGCCTTGAAGGCCGGCTAAGTGTAGGTAGAACCTGGTAGGAAGCACCTTGCAGGCAGACTAAGTGTAGGTAGAAACTGGTCAGAAGAAGCCTTGCAGGCAGACTAAGTGTAGGCAGAACCTGGTCAATGCTCTGTCTTCTCCATATCCCATTGCTCTTAGGCATACTTTGTCCAATGTTTAGTATAAGGTAGCTGGAGGAAGAATCTTGAAGAACAGGCTGCTCAGGGAGGTAGAGGAGTCACTATCCCTGGAGGTGTTCCAGAAATGTGTGGGCATGGCACTGTGGGACATGGTTTAATGGTAATGGTGATGTTGGGTTGATGGTTGGACTCAATGATCTTAGAGGACTTTTCCAAGCCAAACAATTTTATGACAGCTGGGAGGGATCACAGTAGTGCTGGCTGCCTCTGGTGGACAGTGAGGTGCAGGCCAAGGCTGATCCTGGACAAGGGATTATAGAATCATAGAATTACTTGGGTTGGAAAAGCTCTCTAAGATCATCCAGTCCAACCATCAACCCAACACCACTGTGGCCATTAAACCATGTCCCAAAGTGCAGGCAGAAGTAAAGCCATCCCATAATGTGTGTTTCCTGTAGCACACACAGAACCATAGCTCCAGTATGGAACTGTGTAGCTTCACAGAATCACAGAATTGTTTGGGTTGTAAGAGACCTCTAAGACCATCAGGTCCAACTCTCTTAACTGGTGTTTAGTCCAGGGGAACAGTCCCTGCCCTGGTCCTGCTGGCCTTGCTGTGTCTATCAGTGTCAACCTCTCCAGCCCATCCCAGAGATGAGAGTTGCTCAGGCTCTATATTCCAAACAACAGGACAAGGCAAGGAGCCATCTCATAACGTGTGTTTCCTGTAGCACACACGGAAGAGACCTCTAAGACCATCAGGTCCAACCATCTACCCAACACCGCTGTGACCATTAAACCATGTCCCAAAGTGCAGGCAGAAGTAGAACTGTTCCATAATGTTTGTTTCCTGTAGCACACATGGAACCATAGCTCCAGTATGGAACTGTGTAGCTTCACAGAATCACAGAGTTGTTTGAGTTGGAAGAGACCTCTAAGACCATCAGGTCCAAGCATCAACCCAACACCACTGTGACCATTAAACCATGTCTAAAAATGCAGGCAGAAGTAGAACTGTTCCATAATGTTTGTTTCCTGTAGCACACATGGAACCATAGCTCCAGTATGGAACTGTGTAGCTTCACAGAATCACAGAGTTGTTTGAGTTGGAAGAGACCTCTAAGACCATCAGGTCCAAGCATCAACCCAACACCACTGTGACCATTAAACCATGTCTCAAAATGCAGGCAGAAGTAGAACTGTTCCATAATGTTTGTTTCCTGTAGCACACATGGAACCATAGCTCCAGTATGGAACTGTGTAGCTTCACAGAATCACAGAGTTGTTTGGATTGGAAGAGACCTCTAAGAGCATCAGGTCCAACCATCAACCCAACACCGCTGTGGTCATTAAACCGTGTCCCAGACTGCCATGGCTGCACATCTCTTGAACACCTCTGGGGACTGTGACTCCTCCATCTCCCTGAGCAACCTATTTCCTGGGTGGCATCAGGAGAACCACCAACATGTGTGTGGGGAGTCTGTTCTAAACACTGCTCCCCACTCCCCCCACCAAGCCCTGTGGGTCACTCTCTTTTGGCAGAGCTTCTCGGCACGCAGCAGCCAGCATCCCAGTGGCCTCCGCGATCCGGAGCTCTTTTCTCCTTTTCAGAAGGGATCAAATCAATACCCTCCCCCCCAAATGGCTGGTGTCTTTAACCCAGTTTTGCTTCTGTCAGAGGGTGCAGCCACACAGGGTGTCCCCCCTCTCAAGCAGGAGCAAGCCCTTTGCTCCCAGTAAAAGGGCCCTCGCCGCCACTGCGTTGCCGCTGCCGTCGCCGGGGGCGTCCCTCCCAAAAGCGGTGGCTGAGAACTGCAGCTCCTGCTGTACCTGTAACAATTTAATTGTGTGAGTCAGCCCAGTCAAGCATCCCCAGCTCATGACTGGGAGACATGAAATTCATTGTCATTATTGTCCCTGTCATTTTGGATCATTATATCCCGCCGCAGAATTTTCCTCACTCCAGTGCTTTCCTTTACCTCCAGGAAGCAAGGGATTATGGCTGAGGTTGGGGTGGGGGCAGGACTGTGAACTCCATTTACCTCAGGGGAGCCACAGATGAAATTGGCTTTGCTCTCTGACGTGCTGGATCCCTCTGTTTGTCCGCGATGGGTTGGAGGTTGGAGATGATGAATATTCCAGGCAATTCCACCGCCTCGCGCTTGGCTGTTTCTTTAATGCTCCTCTAAGCAAAGAGGGCAGTGGAGGGGGGAGGTTTGCTCTTCTAAGCAAAGGATGAGGGCTTTTTTTTGTGTCCCTGAAGAAGTGAAGAGGGATTAATGCTGTTACCTCCAGCGTTGAAGGTTTTTCCTCAGCAAAAACCCAGCTTGGCTAGCAGATTGGGCCACAAATAATCTGAGCGGTCCCCAGCAGGTTGTGGTAGGCACTGGGAGGCCTCCCCCCGAGCATGGAACCCTGCTGTAATTTACACCCCTGCTATGATGGGCCCTTAATGGCCACTCATTAGTTTATATCTGGTTGGAAATTAGGAGATTGAGGCCTTGAGAGACCTGTTCTAGTGGGAGGTGGCCCTGCCTATGCCAGGGGGTTGGAACTGGATGAGCTTTGAGGTCTCTTCCAACGTAAACCATTCTATGATGCTGTGACTTTTGACAAGGGCTTGTAGTGCCTTGACAAGTGGCAATGGTTTTGAGCTGAAAAAGGGGAGATTTAGACTGGAGATTAGGAAGACATTCTTTCCAGTGAGGGTGGTGAGACACGGGCACAGGTTGCTCAGGGAGGTTGTGGATGGTTTATCTCTGTGTGCACAGCACAGCCTTTGGTGTCACCACCTGGACTTCATTCCTTCCCCTTTTACCTCCTGTACTCTCTTTGATCCTACCTGGTGCTGCCAGAAGCCCTTCTGGGGATTAAATTTTCTATAAAGTCCCACAAATGGACATTCAGAGAGCCTCTTATTCCTCCTGGGCACTGTGCACACTGAGGTGGTGGTTAAGCTGTCCTGCTGCCTCTGAAGGAGACCTTGCTGCGTGCCACTTACCACATGGAATGTGGTTCCTCTGCCAAGATACCTGAAAGGAGCTCAAGGAGAGCTGGGGAGGGATTTTTTACAAGGGCTTGTAGTGACAGGACAAGGGGCAATGTCTTTGAGCTGGAAGAGGGGAGATTGAGACTGGAAATTAGGAAGAAATTATTTCCAGTGAGGGTAGTGAGACACTGGCACAGGTTGCCCACAGAGGTTATGGTTGCTCCCTCCCTGGAGGTGTTCAAGGCCAGGTTGGATGAGGCCTTGTGCAACCTGGGCTGGTGGGAGGTGTCCCTGCCCATGGCAGGGGGGTTGGAACTGGATGACCTTTGAGGTCACTTCCAACCTAAACCATTCTATAATTCTAACAATTTCCTTGCTACAGTCATTGGCCAGGCATTGGCCAGACTGCCCAGAGAGGTGTTCAAGAACTGTGTGGCCATGGCACTTTGGAACATGGTTTAATGGCCCTGGTGGTGTTGGGTTGATGATTGGACTCAGTGATCCTTGTGGTCCCTTCCAACCCTGACCAATTCTATGATCATTCCATTCTAAGAAGTTCTTTCCAGTGAGGGTGGTGAGACACTGCAACAGGTTGCCCAGGAAGGTGGTGGATGCCCCCTCTCTGGAGGTGTTTAATGCCTTGAGCAGCCTGGGCTAGTGGAAGGTGTCCCTGCCCACAGCAGGGGGGTTGGAACTAGATGATCCTTGTGGTCCCTTCCAACCCTGACCAATTCTATGATCATTCCGTTCTAAGAAGTTCTTTCCAGTGAGGGTGGTGAGACACTGGCACAGGTTGCCCAGGAAGGTGGTGGATGCCCCCTCCCTGTAGGTGTTCAATGCCTTGGGCAGCCTGGGCTAGTGGAAGGTGTCCCTGCCCACAGCAGGGGAGTTGGAACTAGATGATCTTGAAGGTCCCTTCCAACCCAGACCATTCCATGATTCTATGGATCACATCCCACAGCTGATCCCCACTGGGTCACAGAGTGGAGGTCAGCATCCAACCTGCAGAAGGCAACCAGCCAGAGCTGCCACATCAATCACTACTTCATTTAGGCTTTAAAAAAGAACAGCTGCAGCGTGGAGAGCAAAGTTTAGCCTCCTTTCCAAGCTGTTGGGAGGAGCAGTCAGCTCCGATGCGGCGCGGGCCGGCGGTAAGCTGTGTTGACATCACCACGCTCCTCTCTTGGCTTGGTGGCATGGCCCTGACAGTTGTTCAGGGTGACATTTGAGCGTGGCTTCCATAAAGTGACAGTGACAATGCTTGGTCCCATTTTAACGCCGCGCTCTTTCCTCCTGCTGACATGGCAATATGATGGTGGTGACAACTTGAAGGCTGAGACAAAAGGAGCTGGAGACAGCGTCCTACAAAGCTGCAGCACCCAGCAGGGATCCCAACTTTGGTCTCTCCTGATGTGCCTGGAGAGGTTGTGGCTTGGGTTTGGATCCTGGTAGCTTAGTTTCTATACCAGTTTTAGCTTCTGTCCTAAAGACATTAGCAAAAATGTCTTCCCAGAAAGGGTTCTTAAGCTCTGGAACAGGCTACCCTGTTCAGACTGGACGTGAGGAGAAAGTTCACCATGAGAGTGATGAGAGTCTGGAATGGGTTACCCAGGGAGATGGTTGAGGCCCCATCCCTGGAGGTGTTTGTAGCCAGGCTGGATGAGGCTATGGGCAACCTGATGTAGGGTAGGGTGTCCCTGGGCATGGCAGGGGGGTTGGAACTAGATGATCATTATGGTCACTTCCAACCCTGACTGATTCCCTACCCAGGGAAGTGGTAGAGTCAGCATCCATGGAGGTGTTTGAGAAACATGGATGGTTGTGGTACTGATGGATGTGCTTTAGTCATAGTGGCTTAGGAGTAGTGGGGGGATTATGAGTGCTAGGTGAGGTGTTGGACTCGATCATCTCAAAGGTCTCTTCCAACCTCAGTAGTTCTATGATTCTGTAAGAATCAGTGGTGATGCTGTAGCTGGAGTGTCCTGGTCTGAGCCAGATCACAACCGATTCTGGTCAGAAATTTGACTTCCCAGTTCAGTCTCTGCTCAGTGAGGCACTTTCTAAGGGTCTTCCTCAAAACTCAATAAAGTGTGGAGCCTTTGTTTAAATTTTGACGCTCCTGAAGAAGGAGGGCTGCTATCAAAGCCACCCATCAGGGAGATTCAAAATCAAAGGGATGTTTGTGACTGAATGGGAGGGTCCAGAGGGTCTCTCAGATATTTGTTGCCAGTTTCCGGAGCCAGGGTGAAAGTCTGCTCTGTGCCCAGACTGAGGACTTGTGGTCTTCTGTCTTCTCAGCAGCCTGGCTTGTTTGCTCCTGAATGGCTCCCATGTTGAAATAGTATTTGGAGAGCACTGACTGAGCATAAATGGAGAACATTCAACCCCTTAAATCTGAAAGCTTTCTTGGTTTCAGTAGAGGTATGGTGACTTATGTTGCTCCAGATCCAGGGTGAAAGACAGCACAAGTAGAGATATGTCCTGGTCTGAGCTAGACTAGAGAATCAGAGAATTATTCTGGTTGGAAAAGACCTCCAAGATCATTGAGTCTAACCATCAAAACCAGTCCAAACAGAACCAATTCTGGTCAGGGCTGGGATTTCCCAGCTCAGGCTTTGCTCAGTGAGGCACTTGCTGCAGTTCAGGGCAGGTTGGCAGAGCCAGGAGCTGCTTCTAGCAGGCAGAAGCTGATGGGGACAGCTCCTGCCAAGAGCTGGCTGCAGAAAAGCTCTGCCTGAGGCTTGCTCCTCTGCACACCAAGGGCACTGCCACAGCTTGTGCCACATCTTGGAGGGCAGCAAAGCAGAGGTGGCAGCTATGGGGAGGATTGGCCAGGAGAGGTGAGCCTCAAGTGCCCAACAAGGGATTGCAGCCCATGGAGGGCATCTTCAGTGTTAAGCTGAGGGATCCCCAGGGCCAAGCCTCTTCTTCCCTGGCTGGTTTCCCAGCAGGACTCTGTCCCCTCTGCCTTCCATCCCCATCCCTGTGTTCCTGAATTCAGTTCCAGAATCCAGCTCCTGAATGCAGTTCCCATCTGCTGCTGAGTCCAGTGTGGGATTTGCCCAGTGCCTGCCCCCAGCATCAGTGATGCCAATGTTGCCATCACTGCCCTCAGGGTTTGGGTTCCATGTTGGTTTGTGTCTCTTTGTCTCTTTTCCATGGCATTGGTCTGATTTCCATCCCAGCTGGCTGAGTTTCTTTCCCAGCCCATCAGCCTCTCTCCCTTCTCTCCTTTCTTTTCCCCTTGGAAAGGCAGAGAGCTTCATGGAGAGCCTCTGACACACCTCTGGTGGCCAGCCCAGCCCTGACCTTTGGCAGTAGGCTTGATTAGACATTCTCAGATTTTTGTGGGTTTTAAGTATTTAATTTTATGTTAAAACCTTTGATGGGCTTCCTGTCTCTTGTTTCTGTTCCTCATTTGTTGGTAACTCAGCACTAAGTTGCACTGTGTCACACTTTGGTTTCCTGACCTTCACCCTGATCCTGTTTGGTCTGATCCAGCTTGTTTGGCCACAGGGTCCTGCAGTCCTTTAATCTTCCCTTGTGAAGATAATCTTGACTTCAAGGTCCTTAAGCTTGGCTTATTAATTAGCAGTTCTGTTGCCCCTGCATGGTGTAGTCGCTGCAGCTCTCAAGCCCTGGGTGTTAAGATCTCCTTGGTAAACAGACATTGGTTCTTCCAGACCCTTGAAGAGCAGAACCCAGAACTCAGGTGCTGCTGCTCTCCATTTCCATCACTCACAAGACTGGAGATGTTTATTTCTTTTTTTTCATTCTTTACTTCCATTGCTACTCCTGCAGAGTGAGAGCCAAAGACACCTACGGCTTAGGGCAGCTCTTAAAGAACTCAAGTAGGTGGGACGTGAGGTTTTTTTCCCAGTGCATATCTTTAAGAGGTGTCTCGTCCTTCCAACCTGGTTGGGCTGTATTTTGGCAGCAGAGATGAGACAGTGGGCACAGAATTCAGGTGTGTTGAAGTCTGAACAGCCTGGTGAGATGTGTCTGTGCTGCTGGGTATTGTGGAGCTGGTTCACTGGCTCAGAACACTTTTACCCTCCAAAGCTGCCCAAGAAGGTGTGCATGCTATGTGTCCTGGAAAAGTCCATTTTCGGTGAGCATTTTGTGGTTCAGAGAGCAAGAGACCATTTGGGTCTGAGGGCATTGGTGAGGACTCAAGACTCACAGGTCAAATAGAATCATAAACTCATAGAATTGTTTTGGTTGGAAAAGACCTCCAAGATCACTGAGTCCAACTGTTAACCAAACACTACCATGGCCATTAAACCATGTCCCAAAGTGCCATGCCCACAGGCTTCTCCAACACCTCCAGGGATGGTGACTCCACCTCCCTGGACAGCCTCTTCCAATGTCTGACCACTTTTGCATGACAGAAATTGTTCCTCATCTCCAACCTAAACCTCCTCTGGTGCAATTTCAGGCCATTTCCTCTCATTCTGTCACCTGACAGTAGGGAGAACAGACCAACCCCCACCTCACTCTTAACCTCCTTTCAGGGAGTTATTGAGAGCAATGAGGTCTCCAACCTAAATCTTCCCTGGTGCAATTTAAGGTCTTTTCTTCTCATCCTGTCACTTGTTACTTGGGAGAAGAGATCAACCCCAAACATGGTTCCAACCTCATTTCAGGGATCTGCAGAGAGCAATGAGGTCTCTCCTCAGCCTCTTTTTCTCCAGGCTGAACAACCTCATGTACCTCAGCCGCTCCTCACCAGCCCTGTTCTCCAGACCCATTACCGACTTCATTTCCCTTCCCTGGACCTGCTCCAGCCCCTCAATGTCCCTCTTGGAGCGAAGGCCCCAAAACTGAACCCAGGATTGGAGGTGTGGCCTCACCAATGCAGAGAATTTGCCCAGCTCTTTCCCAGAGAAGCCTGGAAGAGTTTTGAGTCACTCCAGCTGATTCATGATGCCTAAACTTGGCCGTGGCTGCTTTCCGTCTGCGCAGCAGATGTTGAGTTCCTGCCTCGATGCTTGTAATAAAGCTGCTCAGGCTAATTAAGCACTTAGTTAGGAATCAGAGGCTGTGGGCAGCCCTGGTAACTGGGTTCTGGAGCGTGCTGTCTTAATTATCGCTCATCAGCCTGCAATTTGGGGCGGTTTTGGCAGGGTTTGTGTACACACAGCGAGCAAACCTCTCCCGCGCAGGGAGCTGCTTGCTTTCGTGCCTCGCTTCGCTTCGCTGCCTGCGTGGAGTCATCTGGCGCAGGGCTGGGGTAAGCAGAGGGATAGAAATAGACTTCTGAGGTAGCTTGGAGTAGCACTGCTTTGGGAGTCAGAGAGACACAGAACGGGTTGAGTTGGAAAAGTCCTGGAAGATCTCATCCGGTTCCACTGGTCTCCAACTCTGCCGAGGCTGAACCGTGTCCCTCAGCAGCACATCTCTGCCTCTCTTGAGATATCTCCGGGGGTGGGGATTCAACTGCTTCCCTGGGCAGCCTGTGCCAGTGCTTGAGAACCCTTTCAGTGAAGAAATTTTTCCCTCATGGCCAACATGAAGGTTCTTTGCTGCAACTTGGAATGGGATGGAATAGAATGGGATGGGATGGAATGGAATAGAATGGGATGGAATGGAATAGGATAGAGTAGAGTAGGATAGGATAGGATAGGATAGGATAGAATAGAATAGAATAGAATAGAATAGAATAGAATAGAATAGAATAGAATAGAATAGAATAGAATAGAATAGAATAGAATAGAATAGACTCAGCCAGGTTGGAAGAGACCTCCAAGCTCATCCAGTCCAACCTATCACCCAGCCCTATCCAGTCTTTGAACACCATCCAGGGATGGTGACTCCACCACCTCCCTAGGCAGCCCATTCCAATGCAAATCACTCTCTCTGGCAACAACTTCCTCCTAACATTCAGCCTATACTTCCCCTGGCACAAATTGAGACTGTGTCCCCTCATTCTGTTGCTGGTTTCCTGGGAGAAGAGACCAATCCCACCTGGCTACAACCTCCCTTTAGGTAGTTGTAGACAGCAATGAAGTCTCCCCTGAGCCTCCTCTTCTCCAGGCTGCACACCCCCAGCTCCCTCAGCCTTTCCCCACAGGGCTGTGCTCCAGGCCCCTCCCCAGCCTTGCTGCCCTTCTCTGGACACCTTCCAATACCTCAACATCTTTCTTGAACTGGGGGGCCCAGAACTGGACACAGCACTCAAGATGTGGCCTGACCAGTGCCAAGTACAGGGCAAGGATAACCTCCCTTGTCCTGCTGGCCACACTGTTCCTGATCCAGCCCAGGATGCCATTGGCTCTGCTGCCCACCTGGGCACACTGCTGGCTCATCTTCAGCTCTTACCTACCAGCACCCCCAGGTCCCTCTCTACCTGGCTGCTCTCCAGCCACCTTGTCCCCAGCCTGTAGCACTGCCTGGGGTTGTTGTGGCCAAAGTGTAGAACCCTGCACTTAGCCTTGTTCAATCTTGTCCCAATGAGGCCATTTCTGCTTGTCTTGTCTCTTGTTCCTTGGGAGAGGAGACCAATACATGACCATCTCCAGCCTCCTTTCAGGGAATTGTAGAAAATAATGAGGTCTCCCCTCAGCCTCTTCCTCTCCAGACTGAATATCCCCAGTTCTATCAGTGCTCTTCCCCAGCTCTGTTCTCCAGATCCCTCACCAGCTTTGCTGCCCTCCTCTGGACATGCTCCAGCCTCTCAGTATCCTTCTTGGAGTGAGGGTCCCAATACTGAACCAAGTATTCAAGGCATGGCCTCACCAGTGCCCAGTCCAGGGGGACAATCTCTGCCCTGGTCCTGCTGGCCACACTGTTTGTGATCCAAGCCAGGATGCTTGTGGCCTTCTTGGCTACTTGGGCACACTGCTGGCTCATCTTCAGCCACTGTCAACCAGCACCTCCCCAGCTTCTTTTTCACCAGGCAATTTCCAGCCACTCTGTCCCAACCTGGAACTTTCATGGGGTTGTTGTGACCAAAGTGCAGGACCCAGCTCTTGGCCTTGTTGAATCTTGGGGACCTTGTTGAACCTCATTGAAATTTGGAGACAAGAAGTATCACCATGGTGGTGATGTAGTCATGTCCCTTCCCTGATGTTGGATATGCTCCAAATCCAAGGAGTTGCACTTAAATGTTTGAGTTAAGAGGTAGTGCTCACTGGTGTTGATAGAGGTGTAAGAGCCAAGCAAGTAAATTTGCATTTATTTGGCTCTTTTTCCCCTCAGCTTTTTAAAGGAGAACCAGAAAAAAAAAATGCTTCTGCTCTGTGTGGGGATCTCAAATGGTGACAACCCCATGGGCTGAGCTGTCTCCTTCCGATAGTTCTTTTAATGCCTTTGGCCACTGCAGAGGAGCCTGGTAGGTGGTTCCCTGGAAGGATTTGTCCTCTCAAGGAAGTTCATTAAGCTGTCAGGTAGCTTGTTGTGTGGCTTGTTTCCAGCTCCCCCTTAAACTTGACCTCCATGGCAGTAACTGGATTAGGCTAATCAGAAAGGGCTGTAAACTGGGGGGAGAGGAGCTGGGTTCCATGTCTGTTATGGGGACCAACCTGCTCTTTAAAGCAAGAAGTTTGCAATCCCACAGGCTGCAGCTCTGCTGTTGCAGGGTGAGCCAGAGGGGCTGGGGTGGTGCCTGCAGAGCTTTCTTAGAGGCTCCTTGGGAAAAGGCAGCTGTGTTGATGTTGGTTCTTGTCATAAAAAGGTTAAGAGGAACACCAGTGACCATTTGAAGAGCTTTCAGCTTCTCTAAAAAAGGGTTGCTGGTGACTGTGTGCTGTTTATCTTCTACTGTGCATGACAAAAAGTGTGGCCAGCATGTCAAGGAAGGCTCTCTTCCCCCTGTACTGTGCTCCAGTGAGGCCACATTTGGAGTGCTGTGTCTATTTCTGGGCTTCTCAGTTCAAGAGAGACAGGGAACTACTGGAAAGAGGCCAGTGGAGGCTGCAAAGATGCTGAGAAGCCTGGAGCATCTCTGTGAGTAAGAAAGGCTGCAAGACCTGAGTGTGTTGAGCCTGCAGAAGAGCAGCCCCAGAGGGGATCTGAGCTATTCTATTCTATTCTATTCTATTCTATTCTATTCTATTCTATTCTATTCTATTCTATTCTATTCTATTCTATTCTATTCTATTCTATTGCTCCTGGTGATAGGTTGGACTGGATGATCTTGGAGGTCTCTTCCAACCTCTCTTATTCTAGTCTAGTCTAGTCTAATCTCAGCATAGCATAGCATAGCAGTGCTATTCTATTCAACAGGACTGTGTGATAGGTTGAACTGGATGAGGTTGGAGGTCTCTTCCAACCTGTCTTAGTCTAGTCTAGTGTATTCTATTCTCTGCTATTCTATTCACTAGGGTTGGGTGATAGGTTGGACTGGATGAGCTTGAAGATCTCTTCCAGTCTGGCCTGTTCTGTTCTGTTATATTCAATTCGATAGGGCTGGGTGATAGGTTGGACTGGATGAGCTTGAATGTCTCTTACAACCTGGCCTGTTTTGGCCTATTCTATTCTATTCTATACTGTTTGATAGGGTTGGGTAATAGGTTGGACTGGATGAGCTTGAATGTCTCTTACAACCTGGCCTGTTTTGGCCTATTCTATTCTATTCTATACTGTTTGATAGGGTTGGGTAATAGGTTGGACTGGATGAGCTTGGAGGTCTCTTCCAACCGGGCTTATTCTGTTCTGTTTTGTTCAATTCTAATTCTATTCTAACCCCACCGTGCTGGGATTGTGTGAAGAGAGTTGCAGAGGAGCAAGCAGGACCTGGTACTAAATCCGCGGGTGTCCGTGTGGTCCAGAACATGCTAGAAGGAGCAGAGTGCCTCCCAAAGAGTGTGGTTGTCACACAGTGAATCAGTCACAGCCACACCTCTGCAGTCTGTGGGCCAGAGCTGGCCACGGTTCAGCTGCGACAGAAATAAACTGAACGTACGCGCGGCGCAGCCTGTGGGAGGCCTCCTCCAGTGCCAACGGAAGCATTGTCTGCTCCTCGCGCAGAGATACAACATTTGCTACTGAGCAGTGAAAGTAGNGGCAAAGGATGGGGGGGGGGGGGAAGAAAAAAAAAATAAAACACCCCCCCCCCCCCCAAAAAAAAAAAAAAAAAAGGAAAAAAGATGGGAAAGAAAATAAATGATAAATCAAACGGCATCGCTGTTGGTCTGAGCAGGATGTAGGACTCACTTAGACGAGAGGTCTTCAGGCACCACATGTCTTCAGCAGCAGCCTTCGAAGAAGAAGGGGTTCTTAGGAGGGTTTGGTGTCACTTGGGTGACAGCAGAGAGGCCAGGGGGTGTGGCTACCCATACCGAGAGTTCAAGCCTCCCTTGATTGTTACGGTGATATGGCAGTGATTGATGGGATCACAGGATCATGGATACACAGAATTGTTTGGGTTGGAAAAGACCTCTAAGGTCATCAAGTCCAAATGTTGACCTAACACCACCCTGGCCAATAAACCGTGTCCTAAAGATGGATGATTCTGGAGAACAGGTTGTGTGAGGAATCATAGAATCAGAGAATGGTTTAGGTTGGAAGGGACCTCAAAGATCATCCAGTTCTAACCCCCCTGCCATAGGCAGAGACGCCTCCCACTAAGCAGGAGCAGCTGGGGAACCTGGGGTTGTTCAGCCTGGAGAAAAGGAGGCTGAGGGGAGGTCTTCTGGCATTCTACAAGAGGTTGGAGCCAGGTTGGGCTTGTTCTTTGATCCTAGTGACAAGTGATTATCAGACAAGAGGAAACAGCCTCAAGTTGCACCATGGAAGATTTGGTTTGGATATTAGAAGAAACTTCATCCTTGAAAGAGTTCTCAAAGACTGGAACAGGATGCCTAGGGGGATGATTGATGTCCCTCAGCACCACATCTCTGAGGCTTTTAAACACCTCCAGGGATGGAGACTCAGCTGTCTCCTGGGGAAGCCTGTTCCAATGTTCAAAAACTCTTTCTAAAAAGGATTTTTTCTCATGTCCAACCTTAAGCTCCTTTGATGCAACTTGAGGCTGTTTCCTCTTGTCCTGCCACTCACTCCTTGGGAGAAGATACCAACCCCTCCCTGGCTTCAATCTCCTTTCAGGGAGTTGTAGAGAGTCAGAATGTTTCCCCTTAGCCTCCTTTTTTTCCAGAGCAGACCCATTTGTGTCAGGTACCACCTCATGTGTTGATGGTGAGAACAAAGTGATGGGGGATCAGAAAGGAACTGAAGAAACCCTCGTAGTGTTGAGGTCCTTCTGCAGTACCCAGGTGCATCAGCATTTTCATTCATATGTAGATGGATTTGGGGGTCCTGCGTCTGGGTAGTGCTTGGATTCTTTTTGGTCAGCTCCCACACTTGCAGGATCACCACAGCACTGTTTTTTGGGTTTGTTTTTGGGGATTCTATGCTTTGGGTCAAGCAATCCCCAAATCAAGCCCCATAACAAAGAAATGTGTCTTCAGAGCACTGAGCTTCTGAACAACTTTTAGCTTTGGGACAGAGGACTGTTCACTGGAGCACTTCAGAACTGCCAGCTTGGGCCAGAGGAGCATTTCCTGGAGTACTCTGGAATCTGTGCTGTGTCCTGTTCCATGTGGAAGGAGCTGCTGTCTGGTGCTATGTTCTTAGAGGTCTTTTCCAACCTTAATAATTCTGCAGTTCTATGATTCTATGAAACTTAACATCAGCTGTACCTTCTCCAGCCCTGCTTTGAAGTGTTGAGGTTTGAGCTGAACCTCCTGAGGTGATAGGTTGGACTGGATGGTCTTGGAGGTCTCTTCCAACTTGGCTTATTCTAAATGTTTTACAAGGCCTTGTAGTGATAGGACAAGAGGGAATGGATTGAAGCTTGATGATGGTAGATTTAGATGTTAGAGGTGTGGCTGCCTTCCAGGAGGACATGTACAAGGAATCCTCTGCCTTTGAGGGGTTCTGAAGTTATATGCCTGAAAAAGCTCACTGTTGATGGAAGTATTCACTGCTCTTTTCATCCTGGCTGGATTAATGGACAGGCAGAAGGACTCTGAAATCCCCACATTTGGAGAAGAGAAGGCTCAGTGGGGAAACCAGTACCTGAAGGGTGGTACAAGAAAGCTGGGGAGGGACTTTTCATAGAATCATAGCATGGTTTAGGCTGGAAGAGACCTCAAAGATCATCCAGTTCCAACTCCCCACCATAGGCAGGGACACCTCCTACTAGAACAGGTTGCTCAAGACCTCATCCAGCCTGGCCTTGAACACATCCAGGGAGGGAGCAGCCACAACCTCCCTGGGCAACCTGTTCCAGCATCTCACCGCCCTCACTCTAAAGAACTTCCTCTTAACATCCAGTGTCAGTCTCCCCTCTGGCAGTTTAAACCCATTCCTCCTCATCCTGTCATTACTGTCCCTCCCCAGCCTTCCTGTAGGCCTCTTTCAGATACTGGAAGGCTACTTTTGACAAGGGCTTGTAGTGATAGGATAAGGAGCAATGGCTTTGAGATGGAAGAGGGGAGATTTAGACTGGAGATGAGGAAGAAATTCTTTCCAGTTAGGGTGGTGAGACACTGACACAGGTTGCCCAGGGAAGTTGTGGATGCCCCCTCTCTGGAAGTGTTCAAGGCCAGGTTGGATGAGGCCTTGAGCAGCCTGGTCTATTTGGAGATGTCCCTGCTCCTGGCAAGGGATTTGGAACTGAATGAGCTTCATGGTCCCTTCCAAACCAAACCATTGTAGGATTCTGTGATTTCATAGGATCATGGAATGGTTCGGGTTGGAAGGGTTTGATCCTCCCCTTGCCATAGCAGCAGCACCCATGGCCATGCATTTCTCCACAGGTTTGCCTGTCCCTTCTGGCAGGGTGTGGTTTAGTCTGGTTTCCTGCTGGGTGATGGAGCATCTCTAACTTCTGACATCTTTCTCAGTTGGTTTGCTGTTCTTCTCTGCAGTTCATCCTAGGCATTGTTTGCTGGGCTGGGCTGGACTTAGTTTGGTCCTTTCATTGGTGCTTTATCATGCTGCTGGCTCCATGCACCTCGCAGAAGTTTTTGCTTGGGTGTTTTTTTTTTTTCCCTGCTGGCTGAAGACTGATTGCACTGCATCATCTGGCTGTGTGAGGAGGAGAAGTTTGAGGAGGGGAGGTGGCACCTCTGAGGCCATTGATCCCACCTTTAGAACGTTGCCCTTTTAGCTGGGAAGAGATGATTTGCGTGGCGGGGCGAGACGGCGCGGCCAGAATCCGAAGGACCAAACTTTACATAAACCATTTGTAGCGAGGGCTGGAGATGCTGGCAGCATAAATCAACCACACTATCTATTACCAATTTATCACCTGATCAGTCTTAGCTTGGGTAGAAGAGGCCCAAAGTGGTGGGGCAGAGGAACCATGCCTCAGGAAGTTGTAACCCTCTGGTGAATTAATTATTCAGGACACACAGAGCCTGGCCCCTTCAATGTATAGTAATTCTTCCCAGCCAGCAGCCAGGACTTTCCCTTCAGTGGCAATAATAAATAGGAAAAGTCTCAGGTGAAGCCAGCATTTCAAAGTAATTAATCACCTCCCCCTCCCCACCCCTCTGCCTCTCTCTTGGTTTGCTTTAACGAGGGAATTTCGGTAATAAATCTTTAATGATACACGTTAAGAATCCTTCATTAATTCCTGTCTGCTTATTTCTCTTTCTCTCTCTCTCTCTCTCTTTTTTTTTTTTTTTTTTTTTTGATGGTTTTATGGTGTTTGTTGGGTGTTGAGAAGCACACATGAGAAAAAAAACAGTTGTAGGGAGCTGAGAGTGCACGACAGTCTCTGGGAGACATCTTGGATGTTGAGTGCTGATAGGAATTGTTGATGGACTCTGGTTGGGTTCTGTGGGTTCAGAGCATGGTTTGGGTTGGAAGGGACCTTGAAGATTTAGAGATTCATAGAATACTTTGGGTTGGAAGGGACCTTGAACATTTTCTTTTCATAGGCAGGGACACCTCCCAACAGCCCAGGTCGCTCAAGGCCTCATCCAACCTGCCCTTGAACACCTCCAGGGAGGGAGCATCCACAACCTCCCTGAGCAAGCTGTTCCTGTGTCTCATCACCCTTGCTGGAAAGAATTCCTTCTTAATCTCTAGTCTTAATCTCCCCTCTTCCACCTCAAAGCCATTGCCCCTTGTCTTGTCACCCCAAGCCTTTGTCAGAAGTCTCTCCCCAGCTCTCCTGTAGCCCACTTCAGGTACTGTAAGGCTGCACTAAGGTCCCCCTGGATAAACAGCCCCAGCGCTCTTCCACCTCAAAGCCATTGCCCCTTGTCTTGTCACCCCAAACCCTTGTCAGACGTCTCTCCCAAGCTCTCCTGTGGCCCACTTCAGTTACTGTTAAGGCTGCCCTAAGGTCCCCCTGGATAAACAGCCCCAACGCCCCCAGCCTGTCCTCAGAGGGGAAGTTCTCCAGCCCTCTGCCCATCTTCATGACCTCCTTTGGACCCACTCCAGTAGCTCCATGTCCTTTTCCTACTGGGGGCAGCAGAACTGCCAATTAGGCTGAAGTGCTGCGCCAGCTGTCCGTTGGCCGTCGAGTGGTCCATGTGCCCGTGGATGCTGTTTGGGCCGTCGAAGGCATCCTTAGAGTGACAGGAGCGCAGCGCAGGGCAAGGCAAAGCAAAACGTTTTGTGTGCTGCTCAGCCGGAGGTGGCGGCACGGCCTCGGATGGCACCGGGGCCCGCAGGGGAAGGGA
>VWZI01018389.1:3776-37236 GCA_013396835.1 Psilopogon haemacephalus | reverse complement strand
TCCCTCTCCACCCTCCTCTCCCCTCACCTTGCACTCAGGTCCCCCTGCACCCCTACCTTCCACCCCTTTGCACCTCCATCACTTTGCATGCCCCTCTCTCTGCACCCCCCTCTCCCCTTACTTTGCAATCCCCTCACCTTGTACTCCAACCTCCCTGCACCTGTATTTTCCACCCTTTTGCACCTCCATCCCTTTGCTTCCTCCTCACCTTGCAACCCCCTCACCTTGCACCCAAATCTCCCTGCACCCCTACCTTCCACCTCTTTGTACCTCCATCCCTTTGCACCCCCCTCTCCCTTCACCCCCCCTCCCCTCACCTTGCATCCCAGTCCCTTTGCACCTCAGTCTTCCACCCCCTTGCACCCCTGTCCCTTTGCACCCCTCTCTCCCTGCACCCCCCTCTCCCCTCAGCTTGCATCCTTTTCACCTTGCACCCCAAACCTCCTATATCCCTATCTCCCATCCCCTTGCACCCCCATTCCTTTGCAACCCACTCTCTCTGCACCCCTCTGTTTCTCCACTCCCATTACCCTCTACCCTTTTCTTCCTCCACCCCCATCCTGCTATTCCCTGCACCCCTAGGGCCCTACCTGGTGGGGTGGCACCAGGGCTTTGCCACTGGATGGTGAGCATCAGCAGAGCCCTTTGCTGAGGAGCTCAGGCTCTGCTGATGAAGCAGAGAAGAGCCAGGGAAAGTGGAGCAGGGAGCTGCTGTTTGTAAATCCCGGTGAAGGAACAGAAGAGCCACCTGCCCCATGCAGCAGCCTGCTGTTGGTGTCACTCAGCTTCAGCTGCTGACAGGCTGAGCTCCATATGCAGCACCCTCATACAGCAACCATCCCAGTTACCAGTCCGCAGGTCGAGACTGGGAGCTCTCCTGCTATAGAAGCAGATCTCAGCTGAGCTCCTCTTGCTGCCTCTGTAGACAAACCATGGAACTGTTTGGGTTGCAAAAAAATCCTCTAAAATCATCAAGTCCCACCATCAACCCAACACTGCCATGGCCATTACATCATGGCCCAAAGTTCCACATCCATGTGTTTTCTTAACACCTCCAGAGATGGGGACTCCACTACCTCTCTGGGCAGCCTGTTCCACTGCCTGACTACTCCTGCAGCAAAGAAATTCCTCATCTCCAACCTAAGGCTCCCCTAGCACAATTTCAGTCCATTTCCTCTTGTTCTATCACCTGATAGTAAGGAGAAGAGGCCAACCCCAACCTGGCTCAAACCTCCTTTCAAGGAATTACAGAAAGCAATAAAGTGTCTCAGCCTTTTCGTCTCCAGACTGAACAAGCTCAGTTCCCTCAGTTCCAATGCCTGACCACTCCTGCAGCAAAGAAATTCCTCATCTCCAACCAAAGGCTCCCCTCGCACAATTTCAGGCCATTTCCTCTTGTTCTATCACCTGATAGTAAGGAGAAGAGGCCAACCCCCACCTGGCTCCAACCTCCTTTCAGAGAGTTGCAGAAAGCCGTAAGGTCTCCTCTCAGCCTTTTCTTCTCCAGACTAAAAGGAGCTGCTGAGGGAGCTGAGGTTGTTAAGCAAGCAGAAGTAAGAACAGTAAGACCTGCCCTACAGACACACCCCCTCAACCCGTAAATCATACAATCATACATAATTTCAGGCAATTTCCTCTTGTTCTATCACCTGATGGTAAGGAGAAGAGGCTCACCCCCACCTGGCTCCAGCCTCCTTTCAGGGAGTTACAAAAAGCAATAAGGTTTCCTCTCAGCCTTTTCTTCTTCAGACTGAAAGGAGCTGCTTAAGGAAGTGAGGTTGTTCAGTAAGCAGAAGAACAGTAAGACCTGTCCTATAAACACACCCCCTCAACCTATAAATCATAAATCATAGACTCTTTTAGGTTGGAAAAGCCCTCTAAGATCATCATAGAATGGTTTAGGTTGGAAGAGACCTTAAAGATCATCCAATTCCAACCCCCCTGTGCCATAGGCAGGGACACCTCCCACTAGTACAGGTTGCCCAAAGCCTCACCCACCCTGGCCTTGAACACCTCCAGGGAGGGAGCAGCCACAACCTCCCTGGGCAACCTGTTCCAGTGTCTCACCACCCTCACCATAAAGAACTTCCTCCTAAAATCCAGATTCAATCTCCCCTCAGCCAGGTTAAACCCGTTCCTCCTCATCCTGTCATTACAAGACCTTGTCAATAGTTCCTCCCCAGCCCTCCTGTAGGCCTCCTTCAGATATTGGAAGGCCACTCCAAGGTTTCATGGAAGCCTTCTCTTCTCCAGGATGAAAAGCCCCAACTCTCTCAAGCCTGTCCTCACAACAGAGGTGTTCCAGCACTCTGGTCATCCAGTCCAACCATCAACCCAACACCAACCACGGCCACTAAACCATGTCCCAGAGTGCCATGTCCAGAGGTTTCTAGAGCACCTCCAAGGGATGGAAGGCAGGGGAGGGGAGGTTTCACCCCAGAACACCTTCTCCCCAGGCTCACGGTGTTAACATGACAGGCTGAGAGAGTTGGGGCTTTTCAGACTGGAGAAGAGAAGGCTTCCAGGAGACCTTATAGCAACCTTCCAATATCTGAAGGAGGCCTACAGGAAAGCTGGGGAGGGACTGTTCACAAGGTCTTGTAATGAGAGGAGGAGGGGGAATGGGTTCAAACTGGCGGAGGGGAGATTTGAACGGGATGTTAGGAGGAAGTTCTTCACAGTGAGGGTGGCAAGACACTGGAACAGATTGCCCAGGGAAGTTGTGTCTGCTCCCTCCCTGGAGGTGTTCAAGGCCAGGCTTGATGAGTTCTTGAGCAACCTGATCTAATGGGAGGTGTCCCTGCCTATGGCACAGGGGGGTTGGAAGTGGATGATCTTTGAGGTCTCTTCCAACCTAAACCGTTCTATGATTCTATGAAAGCTCAACATTCAAAGCCTGTCCCAGCTTGCTGGGTGCTGCCGGCCAAGCCGCCTGCAGATGGATGGATGGCGGCGAGCTGGAGAGCAACTGGGCTGCGTGATTGATGCTGTTTGCTTTCACAGGGCAGGAGTTTGATGTCAAAGCCAAGTGCGTTATCAACGCCACGGGACCCTTCACAGACTCGGTGCGCAAAATGGATGATGAGGAGGTGCCCAACATCTGCCAGCCCAGCGCTGGTGTGCACATCGTGATGCCTGGCTACTACAGGTAACAGCGTGCCCAGCCCCAGCCTCTCCCTGCTTGCCCCTCCTGCTGCTGCCTCTGCATGCAAAGAATTGGCTGGCAGGCACCTGCCTGAGGTATCCTAGGGTCTTGAGTGCAGGATCTGCTTGTTGTTTTGGAGTGCATCCAGAAAAGCGCAGCTGGCAGGTGAAGGGAGGTTCTCCTGCCCTTCTGCCATCTGCTGTGGCCTGGTGAGGTAATGCCTGGAATCTTGTGTCCATTTCTGGGCTGCCCAGTTCAAGAGAGACAGGGATCTGCTGGAAAGAGTCCAATGGAGGCTGGGAAGGTGATGAAGGGACTTGGATGTCTGATGAGGAAAGGCTGGGTCAAACCTTGGGCTGGATTAATTTGGAGGTCTCCCAAATGCTGTGTGGCACCACCGATTTGCTAGAGGGCAGGGATGCCATCCAGAGGGACCTGCACAGGCTGCAGAGGTCTGCCCAGGCCAACCTCATGGCATTCAACAAGGCCAAGTGTAGGGTCCTGCACCTGGGTGGGTGCAATCCCAAGTACAACTCCAGGCTGGGTGGGGAATGGCTGAGAGCAGCCCTGAGGAACAGGACCTGGGGGTCTGGGCTGATGCAAAGCTGAAGATGAGGCTGCAGTGTGAGTGCAGCCCAGACAGCAACTGTGTGCTGGGCTGCAGCAAGAGCAGCTGTGGGCAGCAGGGCAAGGGAGGGGATTCTGCCCCTTTGCTCTGCTCTCCTCACACCCCACCTGGAGTACTGTCTGCAGTTTTGGAGCCCCCAGCACAAGAAGGACATGGATGTGTTGAAGCCAGTCCAGAGAAGGCTGCAGCAGCTCTGCTATGAGGACAGGCTATGAAGGTTGGTGCTCTTCAACCTGGAGAAGAGAAGGCTTCCAGGAGACCTTATAGTAGCCTTCCAGTATCTAAAATGGACCTAGAGGAGGGCTGGGGAGGGACTATTGACAAGGTCCTGTAATGAGAGGATGAGGAGGAATGGGTTTAAAGTCGCAGAGGGGAGATTGAAACTGGATGTTAGGAAGAAGTTCTTCACAGTGATGGTGGTGAGACACTGGCACAAGTTGCCCAGGGAGCTTGTGTCTGCTCCCTCCCTGGAGGTGTTGAAGGCCAGATTGGATGAGGCCTTGAGCAACCTGTTCTAGTGGGAGGTGTCCCTGCCTATGGCAGGGGGTTGGAACTGGATGGTCACTGAGGTCCCTTCCAACCTAAACCATTCTGTGATTCTATGATATATTCTTTGCTTCTGCAACCTGAGGCTGTTTAGTCTGGAGAAGACTGAGAGGGATCTTATTAACGTGTGTAAATACCTGAAGAGTGGGTGTTAAGATGAAGGTGCCAGTCTCCATTCGGATGTGCCTACGGACAGGACAAGGGGCTGTGGGCACAAACTGGAAGCCAGGAGGTTCCACCTGAAGATGAGGAGAAATTTTTTTGGTGTGAGGGTGCTGGAGCCCTGGAGCAGTCTGCCCAGAGAGGTTGTAGAGTCTCCTTCTCTGGGGAGCTTCCAAACCCAGCTGGCCAATGCAATGCTGGGCAAGCTGCTGTGGGTGCCCCTGCTTTAGCAGGAGGGGTTGGATTGGATGATCTTCTGAGGTCCCTTCCAACCCCCCACCATTCTTAAATTCTGTGATAATTTGGGGGGTGGTGGTTGAAGAAGATTCTGGTACCCCTTAGAACAATTTCACCTATTCAGGAGAGGCTGAAGTCCTGCAGTTGTTGGTTGAAGCTCACCACAGCACAACTTGATGAGCAAGTGGTCCTGCCACTGTGCTCTGAATTCTTGATTCTGTGATCCAGAAGGATGTGTTGTTGACTTGAGGGCCCTGCAGTGGAACCATGGAAAGTTCTGAAGCTTTTGCTCAAACTCCAAGGAGACGAGGGCTATAATTGATCAATTCTGTAATAACCTAATAATTTTAATTGGGAATGTGGAGAATTCCTGTTCTCCCTGTTCCCCTCTGCGTGCCAGCACGTGGGCACTACTTTCCCTGTAAAACACTCTCTGCCCACGTGCTGCCTCCACAGCACAGCCAAGCAGATGAAACCCTCCTGGATATCCTTCAAGTGGGACAGCTGAAACCAAGGAGCTGGCAGCTACACTGAAAATATTCATGGTGCTTAATCTGAGTGGTACCAGGGCTTCTTCTGGTGCCAAGGAGTTCTCCTCACCACAGGAAGGGGGTTTTTGCCCTGTGTCCACTTGCTTTATATTTAGTGTTTCATGGAATCAGAAAATAGCAGGGGTTGAAAGTGACATCTGGAGATCATAGAATCAGTCAGAGTTAGAAGGGACCACAAGGATCATCCAGCTCCAACCCCCCTGCCATGCCCAGGGACACCCTACCCTACATCAGGCTGCCCACAGCCTCATCCAGTCTGGCTGCAAACACCTCCCTGGGCAACCCATTCCAGCCTCTCACCACTCTTATGCTCAACAACTTCCTCCTCATGTCCAATCTGAATCTCCTCACCTTCAGCTTTGCTCCAATTCCCCCTAGTCCTGTCACTCCCTGATAGCCTAAAAAGTCCCTCCCCAGCTTTTTTGTAGGCCCCATTCAGATCCTGGAAGGCCACAAGAAGGTCACCTGGGAGCCTCCTCTTCTCCAGACTGAGCAGCCCCAACTCTTCCAGTCTGTCCTCATAGCAGAGGTGCTGCAGCCCTCTGAGCATCCTCGTGGCCCTTCTCTGGACACACTCCAGCATCTCCACATCCCTCTTGTCCCAGAGGCTCCAGAACTGGATGCAGTACTCCAGGTGGGGTCTCAGCAGGGCAGAGTAGAGAGGGAGAATCACCTCCCTGGCCCTGCTGGCCACAATTCTCCTGCTGCAGCCCAGGCTCTGCTTGGCTTTCTGGGCTGCAAGTTCACACTGCTGGCTCATGTTGAGCTTCTCATCCCCCAGCACCCCCAAGTCCCTCTCCTCAGGGCTGCTCTCCAGCCAGTAACAGCCCTACCTGGATTTGTGCTTAGGATTGCCTCGACCCAGCTGCAGGACCTTGCACTTGGTCTTGTTGAACCTCCTAAGGCTGGCTGTGCCCACCTCTGCAGCCTGTCCAGGTCTCTCTGGATGGCATCCCTGATCATCTAGTCCAACACCCCTGCCAAAGTGGCAGGTCACACAGGGATGCAACCAGATGGGTCTTGAAAGTTTGCAGAGAAGGAGACTCCACAACCTCTCTGGGCAGCCTGCTCCAGGGCTCCAGCACCCTCACAGTAAAGAAGTTTCTCTTCCTGTTCATGTGGACCTTCCTGTGTTCCAATTTGTGCCTGTTGCCCCTTGTCCTATCACAGGACACTACTGAAAAGAGCCTGGCCCCTTGGCCCCTTCTTCTTGTCCTCCACCTTTCAGATATTTATAGACATTCATAAGATCTCCTCTCAGTCTTCTCCTGTCCAGGCTCAACAGCTCCAGGTCTCTCTGCCTGTCCTCCTCAGACAGATATTCCAGTCCCTTCATCATCCTCATAGCCTCCACTGGTCTCTCTCCAGTAGATCCTTTTCCCTTTTGAACTAGAGAGCCCAGAGCTAGACACAACGCACCAGATGTGGGTCTCAGCAGGGCAGGGCAGAGCAGAGTGAGAGGAGAACCTCCCTTGACCTGCTGGCCACACATCCCAGAACATTGGGTAGAGTTTTGGCCCATACTCAGATACCAGGCAGAGGATTGGAGATATGAACACAGTGAAGATTTTGTAAAACTAATGTTAGCCTCCTGCATTCCTCTCCCAGGGGTTTCTCACTCGTTTGTGTTTTTCGTTAATAGTCCCAGAGTTCCTCCTCTCATTAATTCTATTTTTAGCTCACTCATGTCTGTTCTGGTGGCTGCAGTAAGGCTCTTGCACTCCCTATTGTCTGAAGGCATCATGTGCTGATAGGAGAGAGGGCTCTGGCTGCCTTTGTGCAGATAGGCTTCCTGCTCAAGATGTGTCCTCCCCTGGGTGTGTCCTCCCTTCTGCCCTGTCCCATTTCAGGTGTTTTCCCACTTCTTTGAAATTTTCCCCTCTGCTCTGCATTCCAGCATCCTGGGAAATGTGTGTGTTGAACCCAAGTCACCTATTTGTGACTGCCTTCCAAGGAGTCACAGAATGGTTTGGGTTGGAAGGAACCTCAAAGATACCTAGTTCAAACCCCCTGCCACAGGCAGGGACACCTCCTACTAGACCAGATTGCTCAAGGACCCATCCAACCTGCCTTTGAACAATGCCAAGCTTGGAGCCTCCACAGCTTCTCCGGGCAACCTGTTCCAATGCCTCACCACCTTCGTGGGGAAGAGTTTCTTCCTCATGTCTCATCTCAGTCCAGCTTCTTCCAGCTCGAAGCCATCACCCATCATTCTGTCATTCCATGCCATTGTACAAAGTCCCTCTTCAGCTCTACTGGAGCCTCATTCAAGTGCTGGAAGGTTGCTCTAAGGTCTCCTAGAGCCTTCTTTAGGCTGAGCAACCCCAACTCTCTTAGCATTTGTGGTGTTTTGGTCAAAAGCTTCTTCAAGCAGAGATCCTCCAGGTACCTGTTAGGTGCCAAATGCCATGTTCAATGTCCACAAGTCAAACACTTGGTGACCTTGAGACTTCAGACCTCTTCTTTAGTTAAATCTCATCTAGGTGGGTGGTTGACAGCTTCTTCCATCCTGTGTAGGCTTCACTCATCTCTTTTCCAGATTCTCGCCTGATTTCATGTACATTCCACAGATAATTGCCCCATTTCACTGCCCTGGCCTATGGAGAAGGAAGATTGTTCAACAGTGGACCATGTGACATGTTCAATGTTCATGACTCAACCACTTGGCAACCTCAAGAGTTCAGACCTGTCTTTAGTTAAACCTCATCTAGGTCAGTGGTTGACAGCTTCTTCCATCCTGTGTAGGCTTCATTCATCTCTCTTCCAGATTCTCTCCTGATTTCATGTGCATTCCACAGATATTGCCCCATTTCACTGCCCTGTGGAGAAGGAAGCTTGTTCAACAGGGAACCATGTGCCATGTTCAATGTCTATGAGTCAGCCACTTGGTGGCCTTGAAAGTTCAGAGCTGTCTTTAGTTAAACCTCATCTAGGTCAGTGGTTGATAGCTACTTACATCCTGTGTAGGCTTCACTCATCTCTTTTCCAGATTCTCTCCTGATTTCATGTGCATTCCACGGATAATTGCCCCATTTCCCTGACCTGCCCTGTGGAGAAGGAAGCTTGTTCAACAGTGGACATGGTCTAAACACATTCAGTTGGGTTCAATCAACTCTGGGTTGCTGGGCTGGTTCTTCTGGTTGGGAAACACCTTATTGTGCATGGGTTTGGGTAGCTGCTCAGTTATTTGTATCAGATAGAACAAATGCAGTGGTTGGAGATGGAGATGGGGAGAGCTTCCCATGATAGCTGGTAGTCATTAATTCAGCAAACTAATTGGCATATGGAGAATGTTTGTCCTTCCTTATTGTCTGCTGTGCAGTTGGAAACACTTCAGTCCATAGGCAATGTACTGGAACTCAGAAGGACAGAATCAGAATTATTGTAGTGGAAGAGACCTCTAAGATCATCCAGTCCAACCATCGACCCAACACCACCATGGGCATTAAACCATGTCCCACAGTGCCATGGCCACACAGTTCTTGAATACCTCCAGGGCTGGTGACTCCACCAGCTCCCTGAGCAGCCTTTTCCCATTCGTGACCACTCTGGCAGCAAGGAATTTGTTCCTCATCACCATCCTAATCCTCTTCTACCACAGCTTTAGGCCATTTTCTGTTATCCTATCACTTGTTCCCTGTGAGAATAGACCAGCCTCACCTGGCAGCAGTCTCCTTTCAGGGAATTGTAGAGAGCAATGAGATCTCTCAGCCTCCTTCAGACTAAACACCCCCAGTTCCTCAGCTGCTCCTCACCATCCCTGTTCTCCAGACCCTTCACCAGCTTCATTGCCCTTTTCTGGACCTGCTCCAACACCATAATGTCCTTCTTGGAGTGTTCTCTTAGCCTATAACTTGTTCCCTGTGAGAATAGACCAACCTCACCTGGCAGCAGTCTCCTTTCAGAGAGTTGTAAAGAGCAATGAGATCTCCTCTCAGCCTCCTTCTGACTAAACACCCCCCAGTTCCTCAGCTGCTCCTCACCAGCCCTGTTCTCCAGACCCTTCACCAGCTTCACTGCCTTTCTCTGGACCTACTCCAACGCCACAATGTCCTTCTTGGAGTGTTCAGCCTCCTTTTCTCCAGGCTAAAACTTAGTTTAAATCTTTATTTCTCTTCCTTATTAATTTTTTCCCCCCACGCTTCTTACAAAATCACATTTTAAAAAAATTACAAAAACTCATCCTGTTGAGGAAAAGAGCTGAAGTTTAGTGCCTGTCCTGATGGGGTTTATTAAACCTCAGCTTCCCTGTCTCTAAATCAATAGCCTTTTCATTTTCAAAAGTAATCATTTGTCTGACGTGGTTTACCTTCCACCAACCTGTGTTGACTTCCCCTATTAAATTGTCCTCCTCCAACTGTAGGCTTAAGCTGTCTATAAATATCACCTGAAGAACGTTGTGATATACATGCTCAGCTCCTCTTCCAGCCTGCCCAGACGTTGCAAACTTACTGTGGTGGTTTGGCAGTTACCTGCCCCCCCACCTTTTGAAATGACCCAGGCTAGGACTCAGCCAGCTGGAAGTTAATAAATGAAGCTTTATATTTAGAGCTGTGCACAATAGACAAGCAGATATTTACAATGTGTAACAGATATTTACAGATATATACAGTGAAAAAGGTAATACAGAAACACCACAGCCCTCCCAGAGATCAAAATCCCTAAGAGGGGTTTCTAACCACCCCTACCACCTTTCCCCCTTTTCCAATCTTATCTTACCAGCTGTTGATGCAGCAGATAGGCAAAAGTAGATCAGCCAGGGGGGGTTAACAGCAGGAAAGAAGTTAGTGGAATTATTGAGAATCAGCTACAAAAGGCAGGGAAAAGGAGCCATGCAAGGAGCCAGCCACAGCCCAGAGAGGTCTGAAGCCGTCTGACTTATCTATATTTGGGTTACAACACTTAAAACATTTTTTTTTTCTTTCTCAGTAAAGCTGTGAGTGAAGTAGCATCATCTGTTTTCCTCTCTGAGCCTGTAGCCTAATTTCTCATTCAAATCCTCCAATTAGTTCAAACCAGCACACTTACCTTCAGCAGTCACTTTGGGCTGCCACAAAATCCAATATTCACAGATTCACAGAATGCAGCAGGTTGGAAGAGACCCTCAAAGCTCAGCTTGTCCAACCCCAGCAGTCAGCAGGGACACTTCCAACTAGAGCAGGCTGCCCAGGGCCACACCGAGCCTGATACTGAATGTCTCTAGGAGTGAGACCTCCAACACGTCTCTGGGCAACCTGTTCCAGTGTTCTACCACCCTCATTGTGAAGAACTTCAACCTAATGTGCAATCTGAATCTCCCCTGCTCCAGTTTCAAGGGGACAGTCCTAAGTTGTGCCAGGGGAGGTATAGGCTGGATGTTAGGAGGAAGTTCTTGCCAGAGAGAGTGACTGGCATTGGAATGGGCTGCCCAGGGAGGTGGTGGAGTTGCCATCCCTGGAGCTGTTCAAGAAGAGACTGGATGGAACACTTAGTGCCATTGGCTAGGGCTGGGTGATAGGTTGGACTGGATGAGCTTGAAGGTCTCTTCCAACCTGGCTTATGCTATTCTATTCTATTCTATTCTATTCTATTCTATTCTATTCTATTCTATTCTATTCTATTCTATTCTATTCTATTCTATTCTATTCTATTCTATTCTATTCTATTCTATTCTATTCTATTCTATTCTATTCTATTCTATTCTATTCATTGCCCCTCATTCTGTCACCACAGGCCCTTCTAAACAGTCCCTCCCCATCCTTCCTGTAGATTCTCTTCAGATATTGAAATGCAGCTCTAAGGTCTCCCTGGAGCCTTCTCTTCTCCAGTTTGAGCAGCCCCAACTCTTTCAGCCTGTTCCCACAGGAGAGGTGCTCCAGCCCTCTGATTATGTTTGTGGCCTCCTCTGGACCCATTTTGTTGGGTCCATTTCCTGGCATCCCTATAACTGGACACAGTACTCCAGCTGAGGTCTCACCATAGTAGAGGAGCAGAATCACCTCTCTTGGTCTGCCAGCTCTATGTAGTGGTTCAGCTTCTGTCTCCCTTCGGTAGGTCATTCATGGCCAGGCAGCTTTTTGTCTACCTTCAGCTTATTGCAGAAGTTTGAGCCTGTTGAATTATTCCCTTCTGATGGCCTTTGGTACCACCTAAATATGTACCTCCTGTCCTCCTTCCATATCCTTCCTCTATGCCCCTTCTCCCTGAAGGCAGCTAATTGGACTGCAGATGTTTTCACAAGCACTGCTAGGACCTGGAATGAAAAGTCAGTATCTTTCCTTCAAAGATTGGAGTTTGAAGAGGGGAGCTTTAGACTGGAGATTAGGAGATCAGGAAGTACAAAAAAAAAGCCGGGGAGGGACTTTTTAGGCTATCAGGTAGTGACAGGACTAGGGGGAATGGAGCAAAGCTGGAGGTGGGGAGATTCAGACTGGATGTGAAGAGGAAATTCTTCAGCATGAGAGTGGTGAGAGCCTGGAATGGGTTGCCCAGGGAGGTGTTTGGAGCCACATCCCTGGAGGTGTTTGCAGCCAGGCTGGCAGAGGCTGTGGGCAACCTGATGTAGGGTAGGGTGTCCCTGGACATGACAGAGGCTGTGGGCAGCCTGATGTAGGGTAGGGTGTCCCTGGGCAAGGCAGGGGGGTTGGAACTGGCTGATCCTTGTGGTCCCTTCCAACCCTGACTGATTCTATGATTCTAAGTTCTTTATAGTGAGGGTGGTGAGACACTTGAACAGGTTGCCCAGGGAGGTTGTGGATGCCTGGAAGTGGCCAGGCTGGATGAGGCCTTGAGCAACCCAATCTAGTAGAAGCTGCCTATGGCCCACTCTGTGATGCTATAATTCCTCCAAACTTCTGGGGCTATCATTTAAAGTCAGGTGATGTCCATGTGGGAAATCTCTGAGTGTATTCAATCATTTGGCCCAAAGGTGATGGTTGAATGCTTTGTGTGGGCTGCTGGCTGTGCAGGAACAGAAGCCCTGGTGCTGCCCTGCCCTGTTGTAGTGGGTTTGCAGTTACCTGCCCCCCCCACCACCACCTTTATAAACCCCGGCTAAAACTCAGAAAAACACTGGAAGTTAATAAATGAAGCTTTATATTTACAGCAATGCACAATAGACAAGCAAATATTTACAGGATGTTACAGATATTTACAGATATATACAGTGAAAAGGTAATACAGAACCACCACAGCCCTCCCGGAGACTAAAATCCCCAAGAGAGGGTAACCAAACAGCCCCTACCACCTTTCCCCCCTTCCCCAGTCTTATCTCACCACCTGTTGATGCTGCAGACAAGCTGAAATAGATTGGCCAGGGGGATTAGTAGTAGGAAGGAGTTAGTAGTTTTACTCTGAATTAGCTACCAAGACAGAGACAGAAAGGGATCATGTCAGAGAAGCAGCCGCCGCCAGACACAGACAGAAGCAAACTGCTAATCTGGTTGTTTTGAGAACACTTCTTAAAAACAACTTTTTTTCTTTCTCAGTAAAACTCTAGTGAAGTGACACACACTGTGTTTATCTCTCTCTCAGCCAATAGTCTAATTTCTCACTCAAATTCTCCAATTAGCTCAAACCAACACACCTGTTTTGAGCCATGTCTGTCTTTGCTTTCAGCCCTGACAACATGGGTCTGCTGGACCCAGCCACCAGCGATGGTCGAGTGATTTTCTTCTTGCCCTGGGAGAAGATGACAATTGCAGGGACCACAGACAGCCCAACTGATGTCACCTCTCATCCCATCCCAACAGAGGAAGACATCAACTTCATTCTGAATGAAGTGCGAAACTACCTTAGTGTGGATGTTGAAGGTAAAGCTTTGTCAGCTCTGTCTGGCCCTGGGAAGGTGCTGATGACTCCGTGACACCTCAGCTTGACTCAGTGCTGTCTGTGATGTAGTGTCCGTGGGCCTTGTGCTTCTGAGTGCTTCTAAAGCTAGGAGGGCATAAGTGTCCTCCTGCTCTGTTTCGGAGCTGCATAATGATGCTTTTCCAGATAACCCTGCACTACTTGGGCTATTTAAATAGACAAGAAGGGACATCTGGAGATCCTCCAGTATAACCCCCCTGCTAAAGCAGGGCACTCACAGCAGCTTGCCCACGTTCACAGTGTCCAGCTGGGTTTGGAAGCTCTCTGGGTGAGGAGACGCCACAAGCTCTCTGGGAGGTCTGCTCCAAGGCTCCAGCACCCTTACACCAAAGAAGTTTCTCCTATTTAAATAGAAAAGAAGGGACATCTGGAGATTATCCAGTACAACACCCCTGCTAAAGCTGGGGCACACACAGCAGCTTGCCAGATTCACAATATCCAGCTGGATTTGGAAGCTTTCTGGGTGAGGAGACTCCACAGACTCTCTGGGAAGTCTGCTCCAGGACTCCAGCAACCTCACACCAAACAAGCTTCTCCTTAGCTTCAGGTGGAACCTCCTGGTTTGTGCCTGTTGCAACTTGTCCTGTCCCTGGGCACCACAGACAAGAGTCTGGCCTCATCCTCTTGCCCCCCACAGGTCCTTTATCTGTTGCTGAGCATTGGTCAGATCCCCTCTGGGGCTGCTCTTCTGCAGGCTCAACAGCCCCAGGGCTCTCAGCCTGTCCCCATAGGGGAGGTGCTCAAGACCTCTGATCATCCCTGTGGCCTCCTCTGAACCTGCTACAACAATTCTGTGTCCTTCTTGTATTGGGAGTCTCAGAACTGGATGCAGTACTCTGGGTGGGGGTCCCACCAGATCAGAGCAGAGATGGGGCAGAATCACCTCCCTCGTCCTGCTGGTTGCACTGCTTTTAATGGCCATGGTTATGCTGGGTTAACAGTTGGACTTGATGACCTTAGAGGTCTTTTCCAACTGAGACCATTCTATGATTCTCTGATAGATAAGCCCAGGATGTAGACAGGAAGGAAGTTTGTGGAGCCTAAGGGAAGACAGATGCTGAGGGAGGTGCCCTACAGAAGCCTGCTCTGAAGGGCTCAGCTGCTTTGCACGGAGCCTACCTGCGCGCACGCCGCTCGTCACACGTGCAATTAGCAGCCTTTATAGATTGCTTGTCACTGACTCGAGGACGTGGTGGTGGCCCTATCAGCTGGCTGCAGCCCTTCCTTCCTGCTGCCAGAGCCAGTGCCAGGGTTATCAACTGCCACAGGCTTGGCAGGGCTCCAGCTGCTTAATGAGGGCGTTGCGCGCGCCGCACGCGCCGCGCTTTCGAGTTTCATTAGTTTATAAACCTAATGTGGGATCTTATTTCTGTGATTAACACTTCACGTTGGCAGGTTCAACACGCTGGCAGAGCACCATTGATTTGGGAAATCTATTTTGTGGTCTTCTGGGGATAGTTTCTGTGGGGTTTGGGTTTAGGGGTTTTTTTTGGGTTGGGTTTTTTGTTGTTTTTTTTTAACGCCCTTTTACTGATTTTTCAATTCTCGTCAAGCCGAAAGTTGGATAAAAAGAAAACCAATTCCAACCTTCCAAAGACTTCAGTGTCAAGAAAAATCAGTCAGTTTTATAGTTTTTCCTTCTCTCTTGCCAATGTAATAAGCAACAGAATGAATTTTGTTAAATCCTCTCTTGGTCCTGGTTTTTTGGATCCATTAAAAATGTGACTTTTGGAGGCTGGGGTGTCTTAATTCATAGAATCATAGAATGGTTTGGGTTGGAAGACATCTTCAAGAGGAGGGCCACAAAGATGATCAGAGGGCTGCAGCAGCTCTGCTATGAGGACAGGCTATGAGAGTTGGGTCTCTTCAGCCTGGAGAAGAGAAGGCTTCCAGGAGAACTTTTAGTAGCCTTCCAATATTTGAAAGGGGCCTACAGGAAGGCTGGGGAGGGACTATTCACAAGGTCTTGTAATGACAGGACAAGGAGTAACGGGTTTAAACTGGCAGAGGGGAGATTGAAACTGGATGTTAAGAGGAAGTTCTTTGCAGTGAGGGTGGTGAGACACTGGCAGAAGTTGCCCAGGGAGGTTGTGGCTGCTCCCTCCCTAGAGGTGCTCAAGGCCAGGTTGGATGAGGACTTGGGCAACCTGTTCTCGTGGGAGGTGTCCCTGCCTATGGCACAGGGGAGTTGGAACTGGATGAGCTTTGAGGTCCCTTCCAACCTAAACCATTCTATGATTATGTGGTTCCAGCCCCCCTGCAGGGACACCTTCCACTAGACCAGGTTGCTCAAGGCCTCATCCACCCTGGCCTTGAATATCTCCAGGTAGTGGCCATCCACAGCCTCCCTAGGCAACCTGTTCCAGTGTCTCACCACCCTTATTCTGCAGCTGTCAAAGGCTTTTGTGATAGGTCACCCAGGGATTGTGGTTGAGGTCCTATCTCTGTAAACGTTCAAGATCAGTTTTGATGTGCCCTAGGCAGCCTAATCTATCTGGAGACATCCTCTCTGACTGCAGGGTGATTGGATAAGATACCTTTGAGGGTCCCTTCCAACAGAATCTGTGAATGTGTGACTACATCAACCTTAAGGTATGTTTGACTACATCAACCTTAAGGTTTTCTTCCTCCAACCAAGTCTTCCAAGCAGTCATGGTTGGCTTTGGGGATGTAACAGGAGCAGGAAAGAGCATAAAGTAGTAAGTGGTCCTTGAATCAGGTAACTATTGGAGTAGGACAATGTTTCTGAAGCAGTGACAATGAGGAGGAGGAGGTAGGGCTGAAAGAGGGGGGTGTAAGGGATGCAGACTTGTTTTGTAGTTCTGACACCAAGTCCTTTTGGGTTGCTCTATAGTAACAAACATTGGCATGGGGTACAAACATGGGGCTGCAGCCAACCAGATTCACAGATTGTATTAGGTTGGAAGGGACCCTCAAAGGTTATCTTGTCTCTTCCCTGCAGTCAGCAGGGATGTCTCCAACTGAATCAGGCTGCCCAATGTCACATCAAGTCTCACCTTGAACCTAGGCAAGAACCTTGCCATGAAACTCCTTGTGCCTGTGTGTAACTCCATGTGGGTAAAGGCCTTGGGTAAAGATCACTCCTCAGGAAGAGAACTTGGGAAAAAACAATCTACAAGCTGGAGAAAAAGCTTTGGAGTCTTAAAAGCAATCATCAGACTCATGGGGAACAAATCTCAGTTTGGTTTCTAAGGTGTCCTGGAAGCAGAAGCAAAGAGAGAGGAGCCTTGGTGCTGCAGGGTCTGTGCTGCAGGGTGTAGCAGGGCTTGGGATCTAGGGGTGGAGTTTTTTGAGCTGAAGGGTGAGTTTGACACTTGAATCTCTCTTAGTCAATCAGTTCCCAGGATATCCGGCCAGAAGGACTACAGGGGTGACTGTCACCCTGTACTGGGAACTGGTGAGGCTGCACCTTGAATATAGAGTTCAGCTTTGGGTCCTCACTCCATTGAGGGGCTGGAGTGTGTCCAGAGAAGGGCAACAAAGCTGGTGAAGGGTCTGGAGAACAGGGCTGTTGAGGATCAGCTGAGGGAACTGGAGAAGAGAAAGCTGAGGGGAGATCTCATTGCTCTCTACAACTCCCTGAAAGGATGTTGGATTGGGGTGGGGGTTGCTGTGTTGTCCCAAGTAGCAAGTTACAGGACAAGAGCAAATGACCTCCAGTTGCAGCAGGGGATGTTTAGGTTGGGCATGAGGAACAATTTTTTCCCCAAAAGGGTTGATAAGCCCTGCCCCAGGCTGCCCAGGGAAGTAGTGGAGTCACCAGCCTTGGAGGGGTTTCAAAGCTGTGCAGATGTGGTGCTGTGGGATGTGATTTAGTGGTGACCTGGCAGTGCTGGGTTCATGGTTGGACTTGATGATCCTAAAGGTCTCTTCCAACCTAAGTAATTCCATGATTCTCTATCTCTGTTCTCTTGGGTTTTTAACTGGTTTGAACAGCAGACCTCCCTGTCTCTGGCTTTGGAATACTGTGGTGGTTCCAGAGTTCCCCCCACACACACACTTTTGAATTCACCCAGACTAGACTCAGCTGGCTGGAAGTTAAGAAATGAAGTTTTATATCTACAGCTCGGCACAATATACAAGCAGATATTTACAATAGATTACAGATATTTACAGCTATATACAGTAAAAAGGTAATACAGAAACACCACAGCCCTCCCAGAGATCAAAGTCCCCAAGAGGGGTTCCCAACCACCCTTCCACCTTCCCCCCACCCACCAATCTTATCCCAGGATCTGTCTTATGTGGTAAGCAGGGAAGATTGGCCAGGGGAGGTTAGAAGCAGGAATTGATTAGTTGGGTTACACAAATCCATCTGGAAGGCAAGGGAAGGGAGAAACCAACAGCCCAGAGCTCGGACCTGAGCAGCTCCGTCTTATCTATGTTTGTGTTCTTACTTTTGTATCTGTCAGCAAACCTATGAGCGGAGTAGACATCACCAACGTTTTCCTTTCTCAGCCTGTCACCTAATTGCTCTTATTAAAATATTCCAATTAACCTCAAACCAGCACAGGTACAGAACATTTTTGAAACCACTCAGACCTGTGCTCATTTTACTTCTGTAGCCCAACTCCCTCCCTTACTTTGGAGAACATTCTCCAGCTTTCTGAGTTGTCTGGCTCCACAGAGTCCTCACAGAGACTATCTACTTGGAGGCAGCACCACTGTGACTGACTTTGGCTGATCTTTGCTTCTGGACAGTGAGAAGGGGAGACGTGTTGGCAGCATGGAGTGGCATTCGTCCCCTGGTGACAGACCCCAGCTCCAAGGACACGCAGTCCATCTCCCGCAACCACGTCGTTAACATCAGCCGGAGTGGCCTGGTCACCATTGCAGGTACAGCTTGGTTGGGCCTTCCCCACTGGGGTTTGGTGCAGACTTCTGTTGCAGGATCATAGAATCAGTCAGGGTTGGAAGGGACTACAAGGATTAGCCAGATCCTTGCTGATGAGAGATCTTGCCTCTCATCACCGTACAAGCCCTTGTCAAATCATAGACTCAGTCAGGGTTGGAAGGGACCACAAAAATCATCTAGATCCAACCTCCCTGCCATGCCCAGGGACACCCTACCCTACATCAGGTTGCCCACAGCCTCTGCCAGCCTGGCTGCAAACACCTCCAGGGATGGGGCCTCAGACACCTCCCTGGGCAACCCATTCCAGGCTTTCACTACTCTCATGCTGAAGAACTTCCTCCTCACCTCCAGGCTGAATCTCCTCACCTCCAGCTTTGCTCCATTCCCCCTAGTCCTGGCACTACCTGATAGCCTCAAAAGTCCCTTCCCAGCTTTTTTGTAGCCCCCTTCAGATCCTGGAAGGCCACAAGAAGGTCACCTGGGAGCCTCCTCTTCTCCAGCCTGCACAGCCCCAACTCTTTCAGTCTGTCCTCATAGCAGAGGTGCTGCAGCCCTCTGAGCATCCTCATGGCCCTTGTCTGGACACACTCCAGCATGTCCACATCCCTCTTGTAATAGGGCCTCCAGAACTGGATGCCCTCTCTCCCCAGCTCTCCTATAGCCCTCTTCAAACTGAAGGCTGCTGTACGATCTTCCTGGAGCCTTCTTTTCTGCAGGCTGAACATATCAGTACACATCAGCTTGGCATTCTGCTTCTGTCCCCCAAACCTAGAGGTAAATGTGTGGTTGCAGGTGGGAAGTGGACAACCTACCGTGCCATGGCCCAGGACACCATCGATGCAGCCATTCGGGCGCACGGTCTGAAGGCAGGTTCCAGTAAGACCATTGGACTGCAGCTACAGGGGGCTGAGGACTGGAGTCCCACTCTCTACATTAGGTTGGTCCAAGACTATGGACTTGAAAGTGAGGTGAGTCATGGTTGCTGCAGGTGTTTGTGTGTTGGAGGGGTTTTGCAGCTCTGACCCACTCACAGCCCAAGGAGTTTCCTCAAACACAATCAACATCCAGTGCCCTCCTCAGGCTGTTTGTGGCTTGTGATAAGAGACCTGGCAAGCAGCTTGGAGTCACAGAGCACCTTGGGCTGGAAAAGCCCTTTAGGATCATCCATTCCAACCATTCTCTAACCCTGCCAAGGCTGCTGCTAAACCACGTCCCTCAGCACCACACGTCTGTATCTTTGAAACACCTCCAGGGTGTTTCAGGGTGATTCAACCACCTCCCTGGGCAGCCTGTGCCAGTCTTTGAGAAACACTTTCAGTGAAGTGAAGAATTTTCTTCCAAAGTCCAACCTAAACCTCCCCTGGTGCAACCTGAGGCCATTTCCTGTCACTTGGAGAAGAGACAAACTCCAGCCTCAATTCAGGGAGTTACAGAGAGCCAGAAGGTCTCCCCTCAGCCTCCTCTTCTCCAGGCTGAACAACCCCAGGTCCCTCAGCATGTTGAATTTGTTTTCAACTCCATAGGTGGCTCAGCATCTGGCTTCAACATATGGTGACAAGGCTTTTGAGGTGGCCAAGATAGCCCAGGTGACAGGGAAGAGATGGCCCATCGTTGGGAAACGGCTTGTGTCAGAATTTCCTTACATTGAAGCTGAGGTATGTGGAGAAACTCCCATCACATTCTGTGAATCCCAGCATAGTGGGGGTTGAAAGGACCTCGGGCACTCTCATGAGAGGAAAGTTTCTCCTCATCTCCAGGCGGAACCTCCTGGCTTCCAGTTTGTGCCTGGTGTCCCTTGTCCTGTCCCTGGACACCACTGACAACAGTCTGACCCCATCCTCTCGTCCCTCACCCTTCAGCTCCTGCTGAGCATTGTTCAGCTCCCCTCTGGGGCTGCTCTTCTCCAAGCTCAACAGCCCCAGGGCTCTCAACTTTTCCTCATCGTGGAGATGCTCCAGACACCCCAGCATCTTTGTAGCCTCTGCTGGTCTCTCTCTCCAGTAGTTCCCTGCTCCTCTTGAACTGGGGAGCCTAGAAGTGAGTCCACTGGACTCTTCCAGTAGTTCCCTGTCTCTCTTGAATTGAAGCCTAAGAACCCAACCCAGTTCTCCAGCTGTGTCCTCATTAGGGCAGAGTAGAAGGGTAGCGGAACCTCCAGTGACCTACAGACCACACTCTTCATGCAGCCCAGGAGACCATTTGCCTTTTTGGCCACAAGGGCACATTTTTGACTTGTGGGGAACTTGTCCTCCTCCAACACTCCCAGATTTTTCTCTGTGGAGCTGTTCTCCAGCAGCTCAGCCCTCACTTATCCATTTTTCATTTCACACCCAACTTCGATCCCAGATGCAGTTTAAAAGAGATTCCGAGGGAGAAGGATCTTCTCAAGCTCTTCTCCTGGCTGGGTGGGAGCCTGTTGCAGCAGGTCAGAATGCGTAGGCAGCCCAGTGGTGTGGTTCGTGGTGCTGAGCACAGGTTCTGGCAGCTCCTGGCTGGTTTCTCAGTGGTGCCTCCCTGGTGCAGGTGGTGTATGGTGTGAAGGAGTACGCCCGCACCGCCGTGGACATCATCTCCCGCCGCACTCGTCTGGCCTTCCTCAATGTGCAGGCTGCAGAGGAGGCTCTGCCAAGAATCGTGGAGATAATGGGGAAGGAACTTAACTGGAGTGAGCAGAAAAAAAAGGTACTGTGGGCCTTCTTCATCTGAAACCGGGTTGGTTTTCTGAAGGAGTTTTCAGCTCTGAAGGAGTTGACTAGAAGCCCTCAAATGGTGCTGTCTTCTCAAGAGTGATTCACTTGGTGTAGTTCATTGATGCAAAGAGTGGTTTGGGTTGGAAGGGATCTTAAAGACCATCTATTTCCATCCCCCCCCTGCCATGGGCAGCAGTTCATTGCAAGGAGACCACAGAATCACAGGATATTAGGGGTTGGAAGGGACCCAAAGAGATCATCAAGTCCAACTCCCCTGCCACAGCAGGACTATAGAATCTAGCTCAGGACACACAGGAACATGTCCAGACAGGCCTTGAAAGTCTCCAGAAAAGGAGTCTCCACAGCCTCTCTGGGGACCCTGTTCCAGTGCACTGTGACCCTTACAGTCAAGAAGTTCCTCCTTGTGTTGAGGTGGGACCTCTTATGCTGCAACTTACACCCATTGTTCAAAACAGCTGGGAAATGAGCTGGCTTTGGCTGGAGAGGATGATGAAGATCCATGTCCTGCTCACCAGCTTTAAAAGCGACTCATAGAATGCATTGGGTTGGAAGGAATCTTTATAGGTCATCTAGTCCAACCCCCCTCTGCATTAAGCAGAGACATCCCCAACCAGATCAGGTTGTTCAGAGCCCCATCAAGCCTGAATGTCTCCAGGGATGAGCCCGCCACCACCTGTTTGGGCAGCCTCTTCCAGTGTTCCACCATCCTCGTAGTAAAAACCTTCTTCCTAATATCTGTCATAGAATCTAAGATCACTCAGTCCAACCACCAACCCAACAGCACCATGGCCATTAAACCATCTCCCAAAGTTCTATGCCCCACACACATTTCTTGAACACCTTCAGGGAGGTGAAGGAGACCTGCTGTACCTGTCCTGTTCCTCGTCAGATACTTTGTGTGCTGACACTTTTCAGCAGGTCTGAATCAGAAAAGGAGGATGGTGAAGATCACAGCGTAAGATCTGCCTGCTCCTCAGACACACACAGCTCTTCTTTTGTCGTTGTAGGAAGAGCTTGAAGCTGCTAAAAGATTTCTCTATTTTGAAATGGGCTACAAAGTGAAATCAGATCAATTAGCAGACAGCTCTGAAATCAGCCTTCTGCCTTCAGATATTGAAAGGTGAGTGAAGAGCTCCCTGTGCTGCTAGGGATTGAGACCTGTCCTGCTCCCCAGGGGTAGTACTCCCACTGTTCATAGAATCATGGAATTGTTTTGGTTGGGAAAGAGCAACAAGATCATCCAGTCCAACCATCAAGACAACACCACCATGCCTGTTAGACCACATCCCTAAGTGCCACGTCCACAGGTTTCTTGAATCCCTCCAGGGATGGTGACTCCACCTCCTCCCTGGGCAGTCTGTTCCAATGCCTGATCACTTTTGCAGGAAAGAAATTGTTCCTCATGCCCAACCTAGTCCTCTCTTACCACAACTGTCCTCTTGTCCTATCATCAGATACTATGGAGAAGAGGCCAACCCCCACCTCACTCCAACCTCCTTTCAGGGAGTTGTAGAGAGCAGAGAGGTCTCTCAGCTGCTCCTCACCAGCCCTGTTCTCTAGTTGTCTGCTAACCCGCATCTTGCAGGTACAAGAAGCGATTCCACATGTTTGACAAGGAGAAGAAAGGCTTCATTACCATCCTGGATGTGCAGCGTGTCCTGGAGGTAACATCTTCTGTTCCTTTGGCTCCCTTCTGAAGCTCCTGCTCTAGATTTCAGTGCAGCCCAAGCGGTGCTGAGCAGTGCAGCTGAATCACCTCTGTGCTGTTTGTCTGCAGAGCATCAGTGTGCAGATTGATGAGAACACCCTGCATGACATCCTCAACGAGGTGGATCTGAACAAAAATGGGCAGGTGGAGCTCAACGAGTTCTTGCAGGTAGGTGCTGCTTTGTTACCAGAGGAGCTGGAGTCATAGAATCATAGAATCAGTCAGGGTTGGAGGGGACCACAAGGATCATCCAGTTCCAACCCACCTGCCATGCCCAGGGAAACCCTACCCTAAATCAGGCTGCCCACAGCCTCATCCAGCTTAGACTTAAACACAGCCAGGGATGGGGCCTCAAACACCTCCCTGGGCAACCCATTCCAGGCTGTCACCACTCTCATGCTCAACAACTTACTCCTCACATCCAGGCTGAATCTCCCCACCTCCAGCTTTGCTCCATTCCCCCTAGTGCTGTCAATACCTGACAGCCTAAAAAGTCCCTCCCAAGCATTTTTGTAGGCCCCATTCAGATCCTGGAAGGCCACAAGAAGGTCCCCTGGGAGCCTCCTCTTCTCCAGCCTGCACAGCCCCAACTCTTTCAGTCTGTCCTCATAGCAGAGGTGCTGCAGCCCTCTGAGCATCCTCATGGCCCTTCTCTGGACATGCTCCAGCACGTTCACATCCTTCTTGTACTAGGGGCTCCAGAACTGGACACAGTACTCCAGGTGAGCAAAGCAAAGCCACAGAGATTTAACTGTTTTCCCCTCATTTCTGAAGGGCTGGGTTGGAGGCCTGGTGAGTGAAGTAGTGTTGATGTAGTGACACAGCACTGTGGAGTTGTTGGTCTTTGCCCTGTCACAGGGCGAGGCAAACAGAGAGAGGTTTGGACTAGACTTCAGTGTGAAGATGGTGAGACAGGAACAGGTTGCCTAGAGAGGCTGTGGATGCCTCCTTCCTAGAGATGTTCAAGGCCAGGTTGAATGAAGCCTTAAGCAACCAAGTCTAGTTGAGAGGCCTGGTGGGAAGATTGGAACTAGAGGAACTTTAAGGTGCTTTTCCAGCCTAAGCTGTTCTGTGTTTCTATGTCCTCAAGCAATTCGGAAATTCAACCTTTTATTTTTAGTTGCAGAAACAATACGATCCCGAAAAAACAGGTTTGGTGTAAAAAGTATCAGAGAATACCAAATCCCAGCAGGGTAGAGTTGGAAGAGACCTCTGGAGATCATCCAGTCCAACCCCCCTGCTAAAGCAGGGGCACCCACAGCAGCTTGTCCAGCATCACGATGCCCAGCTGGGGCTGGAAGCTCTCCAGACAAGGAGACTCCATGGCCTCTCTGGGCAGCCTGCTCCAGGCCTCCAGCACCCTCACACCATACAACTTTCTCTTCTAGCTTCAGATGGAACCTCCTGGCTTCCAATTTGTGCCCATTGCCCCTTGTCCAGTCATTGGGCACCACTGACTAGAGTCTGGCTCCAGCCTCTTGCCCCCCACAGGTCCTTTAGCTCTTGGTGAGCACTGATCAGATCCTGTCTGGGGCTGCTCTTCTCCAGGCTAAACAGCCCCAGGGCTCAACCTCTCTTCATCATGCCACAGTCAGATCTGAATTTGATTATTTTCCCTTCAGAAATGCTCTTTCAATCTCTTCAGGACACAACTGTCTGTTGGCAGGCACAGGACATCACTACACACAGTGACACTGACCTGGGTCCCATTGATGAAGAGTTTCTCAACTCCTTGGAGTAATTCAAAGAATTAGCTTGTGGTTAAAGCATTTCCAGTCTGTCCAATCTCAGTTTAACCCCAGGACTGGCCTATATTTCTTTTTCTTGTTGTTGTTGTTATGAAAAGCAATGGCAGTGGCAAAACCCATGGTAACAGCAGGGTCCTGTCCTCCACCTCCTCAGGGAATGGTGGGATTGGGGGCTTTGGGTGGATGAGAAGCTCAACATGAGCCAACAGTGTGCACATGTGGCCCAGACAGCAACTGTGTGCTGGGCTGCATTAAGAGAGGCATTACCAGCAGGGCAAGGGAGGGGATTCTCCCCCTTTACTCTGCTCTTGTCAGACCCCACCTGGAGTACTGTGTGCAGTTCTGGAGCCCCCAGCACAGGAAGGACATGGAACTGCTGGAGAGTGTCCAGAGGAGAGCCACAAAGATGATCAGAGGGCTGGAGCACCTCTGCTATGAGGAGGCTGAGAGAGTTGGGGCTTTTCAGCCTGGAGAAGAGAAGGCTTCGAGGAGACCTTATAGTAGCCTTCCAGTATCTGAGGGGGGCCTACAGGAGGGCTGGGGAGGGACTATTCACAAGGTCTTGTAATGACAGGACAAGGGGGAATGGGTTCAAATTGGTGGAGGGGAGATTTGAACGGGATGTTAGGAGGAAGTTCTTCACAGTGAGGGTGGTGAGGCACTGAAACAGGTTGTCCAGGAAGGTTGTGGCTGCTCCCTCCCTGGATGTGTTGAAGGCCAGGCTGGATGAGGTCTTGAGCATCCTGATCTAGTGGGAGGTGTCCCTGCCTATGGCACAGGGGGGTTGGAAGTGGATGATCTTTGAGGTCTCTTCCAACCTAAACCATTCTATGATTCTATGATTCTGTCAACTGCTGCAGAACTGATGTTTGAAGGAACTCTGCAAATCCTGACTTTCCAGCCCAAATCACCACCTGGCTGCATCTCAACCTGCTCCAGATACAGCCCCACTGCTTTGAAGCTCCTGCCTTATGCCCACAAGTGGGAACAGCCCAAAAGAGGCATGGAAATTTGTGGCAGGATCCTTCTGAGGAAGCACATCCAAAGTCTGGCTGGAGCAGGTTAACTTGTTCTCGTGGCAGAGTTTTAAAACTCAAAATATTAGCCTTAAAATGGAGGGGGGAAAAAAAACAAGAAAGGGAGTTGGACCAGGTGACCTTGAAAGATCCCCTTCCAACCCAAACCATTCTGTGACCAAACCATGATGGTGACAACCCATCCAGCTGCTCCTTGCAGGACTTGAATTTGAGGGGTGCTGCTAAAGCCTGCTGTTGTCCCAGCTGGCTCCTCTGAGGAGCCTTTTCCTGGTGTGGTGTTCCCAGTGCCTGCCATGTCTCTTCTGCCTGGTGGCAATGATGAATGCTGAACATGAGAGAAATTAATGCTGGGGATTTTGGTCAATGTCAGCCCTTTCTTCACTGTGTCAAGTTAAACAAACAAGATCAAGGCAGAGGAAATGGTAATTGTCTCTCTGGAGATGAGCTGCAGATAAGAGCAGCCTTGTTGAATCTAAATGCAGGGAATTTTCACAGGTTGTGGCACCATGAAAAAAAAAAAAAAAAAAAAAAAAGAAAGAAAAAGACAATTTACTGGCCTAAAATGCTGCAGTTTAGCTGGAGAACTGAAACATACTTAGGGGAAGGGGGAAAAAAAATAATCCCCAACCAAACCATACTGGAGGAGAGGGGGAGACTTGGGAGAAGAAACCACAGCTCTTCTGGGAGTCGGCTGATGAATTCAGAGAGAAGAGGGAAGCAGAGCTGCTGCTCTGGTTGCTGGAAAGGTCTTCTTATATCCCTCTGCATGTGGAAATGTGTTATGGAGGGGAGGGGAAGCCACCATTTACTGTGAGGGCTCTGCTAAACTGTCACCTCAGAATCCCAGCATGATGGGGTTGGAAAAGACCTCTAGAGATCATCCACTCCAAGCCCCCTGCTAAAGCAGGGGCAGCCACAGCAGCTTGCCCATCATCACAATGCCCAGCTGGGCTTGGAAGCTCTCCAGACAAGGAGACTCCACAACCTCTCTGGGCAGCCTGCTCCAGGCCTCCAGCACCCTCACACCAAACAAGTTTCTCCTCATCTTCAGGTGGAACCTCCTGGCTTCCAGTTTGTGCCTGGGATTTGTCCCTGAGCACCACTGACAAGAGTCTGGCCCCAGCCCTGTGCCCTCCACAGGTCCTTTAGCTCTTGGTGAGCACTGATCAGATCCTGTCTGGGGCTGCTCTTCTACAGGCTCAACAGCGCCAGGGCTCTCAGGCTTTGCTCCTCAGAGATGCTCCACGCCCCTCAGCAGCTTTGCAGGACTCTCTGCAGTTGTTCCATTTCTCTCCTGAACTCTCAAACTAAGTTAGTTTGGACACATTGTGGTTAAGAAGCTGAGGCAACCACAAATTATCTCTTCTGTGGATTTTGTGTTAGTTTGGCCACATTGTGGTTGAGAAGCTGAAGTAAAGAAGCTGAAGTAACCACAAATTATCTCTTCTGTGGATTTTGTGCTTGCTCCCTGGGGGTTTTGCTGAGCAGCTTCATTAGGACTTGGCTGCCTACCTTTGTGTCTGCAAAAGACAAAGGCCAAGTCAGAGTTTTTGTAGATTTATGGAACCATAGAATGGTTTGGATTGTTAGAAGAGACCTCAAAGATCAATAAGGACAAGTGCAGAGTCCTGGAGATGAGCACCACCAGTCAGAACCACAGACCAAGGCTCATACTGCTGGAAAGTAACTCCATGGAGAAAGACCTTCCATGGACTGCAAGTTATCTGTGGGACAGCAATATGCTCCTGTGGCCAAGAGGGCCAATGACATCCTAGGGTGCATGAAGAAAAGTGTGGCCAGTAGATCTAGGGAGGTTCTCCTCCAGTGAGGCTGCATCTGGAATATTGTGTCCAGTTCTGGGCTCCCCAGTTCAAGAAGGATGGGGATAGACTACAGAGCATCCAATGGAGGCTGCAAGGGTGGTAAAAGGACTGGAACATCTGTCTGGAAAGGACAGGCTGAGAGACCTGGGGCTGTTCAGTCTGGAGAAGGCTGGGAGAGGATCTTATTACTGCCCATAAATATCTGAGGGGTGGGTGTCAAGAGGAAGGGTCCAGGCTCTTTTCAGTGGTACCCAGTAATAGGACAAGAGACAACAGGTATAAGCTGCAACCCAGGAGATTCCACCTCAACAGGAGGAGAACCTTCTTTGGTGTGAGGAGCAGGCTGCCCAGAGAGATTGTGGAGTGTCCTTCTCTGCAGACTTTCCATAGAATCATGGAATCAGTCAGGCCTGGAAGGGACCACAAGGATCATCTAGTTCAACCCCCCTGCCATGCTCAGGGACATCCTACCCTAGATTAGCCTGGGCAGAGTCTCATCCAGCCTGGCCTTAAACACCTCCAGGGAAGTGGCCCCAACCACCCCCCTGGGCAACCAATTCCAGGCTCTCACCACTTTCATGGTGAACAACTTCCTCCTCACCTCCAGTCCGAATCTCCCCACCTCCAGCTTTGCTCCATTCCCCCTAGTCCTCTCACTACCTGATAGCCTCAAAAGTCCCTCCCCAGCTTTTCTGTAGGCCCTCTTCAGATCCTGGAGGCCCCCTTCAGATACTGGAGACCTATCTGGATGCATTCCTGTGTGACATGCCCTAAGCAACCCTGCTGTGGACTCAGTGATCTCCAGAGATCACTTCTAATTCCTACCATTCCAAGATTCTGTGATTCCTCTCCTGATTGCTCATTCAGCTTCAGCAAGACCAATCCCACATTTGCAGAGGTCACTTCTAACTCCTACCATTCCATGATTCCGTGATTCCCCTCTTCATTGCTCATTCAGCTTCAGCAGGACCAATCCCACATTTGCAGAGGTCACTTCTAACTCCTACCATTCCATGATTCCGTGATTCCCCTCTTCATTGCTCATTCAGCTTCAGCAGGACCAATCCCACATTTGCAAAGGTTCCTGCTGCAGACACCATTGATGATTTTCCTATGCAGGGGAAGAAGTCTGAAGGATTCTTAGTTCTCAGGTGGGAGGAAGAAATGCAGAGCAGCCTTTGAGGAGCTGCCTGCTGTAATTTCGAGTCTAATGCTGACTTTATCCGTGGGATCAACAAGAATTAACTAAAACCTTATCACCAGTGTGCGCTCGTTAAGAGAGAGCCCAGCCCAGCTTCAAGGACTTAAAAGCAAATTAGTTTTTAAAAGTCTATAAAGGAATTTGGATTTGCAAGAATGGTGGAAGTCAAGTGCAGTGCCTCTGCAAAGGAGGAGGTGTGCATGGAAAGGGCCTGGCCTGGGGTCAGGGGTAGAGCAGGAGTGGTGGTGGTGGGGGAGATGCTCAGGTTGGGTGTTAGGAAGAATTTCTTCACAAGAGAGGGTTCTCAGGCCCTGGAGCAAGATGCCCAGGGTGGTGGTGGAGTCACTACCTCTAGAGGGCTTTAATAGTTGTGGAAGTGGTGCTGAGGGATGCGGTGTGGTGGTAGTGGCTTAGCAGCCATGATGGAATTGGACTTGATGATCTCAAAAGTCCTTTCCAACCTCAGCAGTTCTATGATTCTGTGAGATGGTGCTGCTTAAACCGTGGCATAGGTGATCTCAAGGGTCTCTTCCAACCTCACCAGTTCTATCACAGAATCACTTGGGTTGGAAAAGCCCTTTAAGATCATAGAATGGTTTAGGTCATCCAATCCAACCATTCTCTAACTCTACCAAGGCTGCTGCTAAACCATATCTCTCTGCCTCTCTGAAAGACCTCCACCTCCCTGGGCAGCCTGTATCAGTCTTTGAGAATCCTTTCAGTGAAGAAATTTCTTCTTGATGTCTGACCTAAACCTCCCCTGGTGCAACTTGAGGCCATTTCCTCTTGTCCTATCACCTGATACTAGGGAGAGGGCACCAACACCCACCTCGCTCCAACCTCATTTTGCTATGACTCAGATAGGAAAAATATTGACATAATGTTGAAAGCAGCCAGGATATAACTGGGTTCTTCTGCTCAGATGTCACCAAAAACTCCTGCTGTTCAGGGTCACCTGCACTCCTACTTCCAAATGGTTTAGATTTGCTCCTTCTGCTCTTCCTATCACCTGTGTCTTGCCCAAACCTCAGCTGATTCATCGATCCACAGAATCCTAGAATGGTTTAGTGTTGGAAGGGGACCTTCAAGATCATCTAGTTTAAAGCCCCCTGCCATGGCCAGGGATACCTTCCACCAGGCCGAGTTGCTTAAGGCTTCATCCAACCTGGCCTTGAACACCTTCAGGGAAAGGGCATCCACCACCTCCCTGGGCAGACTGTTCCAGTGTCTCACCACCCTCACTGTGGAAATGGGCTTTGAGACCAGCCAGCAGTTCTGCTTCATATATGGAAAAAACCAGTGCTGTTAGTCACCAAATCCCCAGGTCCCTCAGCCTCTCCTCATCAGGCAGTGCTCCAGTCCCCTCATCATCCTCATAGCCCTCCACTGGACCCTCTCCAGCAGATCCCTGTCCCTCTGCCACTTGGCAGCCAAAACCTGAAGTCAGTATTCGAGCTGGGGTCTCAGCAGGGCAGAGTAGAGGGGGAGGAGAACCTCCCTTGATCTGCTGGACACACTTTTCTTAATACACCCTAGGATCCCATTGGCCATCTTGGTCACAAGGGCACATTGCTGTCCCATGGTTAACTTGTTATCCACCAGCACTCCCAGATCCCTCTCCACAGGGCTGCATTCCAGCAGTCACCTCCCAGCCTGTATTGGTGCAGTTATTCTTCCTCCCCAGGTGCAGGACTCTGCACTTATCCTTGTTGAACCTCATTTGGTTCCTCTGTGCCCAGCTCTGTCTGTCCAGGTGTAGTGGTTTAAGCAGTTACCTGCCCCCCCACCTTTTTATAAACCCCGGCTTAGGACTCAGAAACACTGGAAGTTGATAAACGAAGCTTTATATTTACAGCAGTGCACAATAATACAAGCAAATATTTACAAAGTATAACAAATACTTACAGATATATACAATTAAAAGGTAATACAGAAACACCACAGCCCTCCCAGAGATCAAAATCCCCAAGAGGGGTAACCAACCACCCCCTACCACCTTTCCCCCGTTCCCCAATCTTGTCTCACAACCTGTTGATGCTGCAGACAAGCTGAGGTAGATCAGCCAGGGGGGTTAGTAGCAGGAAAGTAGTTAGTAGAACTATTGAGAATTAGCTACCAAGGCAGAGACAAAGGAGACCATGCAAAAAGCAGCTGCAGCCAGAGCGGTCAGAAACTATCTGATATTTAATGTTTTGGGTACAATACTTTAAAAACAACCTTTTTTTTTTTTTTTTCCTTTCTCAGTAAAGGTCTGGGCGAAGTGACATCCTGTGTTTTCCTCTCTCAGCCAATAGTCTAATTTCTCACTCAAATTCTCCAATTAGTTCAAACCAGCACACCAGGTCTCTCTGGCTGGCCTCACAGCCTTCAGCTGGATCAGCCAAGCCTCCCAGTTCGGTGTCATCAGCAAAGCTTGCTGAGCAGACACACTGATGGGTGGAGGACTGGTATGGGTGGCAGTTAGCTCGCTGTCCCTCTGGCAGGTTGCTGAGCCCTTCCTGTCCCTCTTTCTTCCCCAGCTGATGAGTGCCATCCAGAAGGGGCACGTCTCGGGCAGCCGTCTGGCTGTGCTGATGAAGACGGCGGAGGAGAACCTCCGGCAGCGGGCGGTCATCCCGGTGGACCGCAGCGGTGGGGGACTGTGAACTTCAACCATCTCCACGCCTGCTGTGAAGTTCAACACCCTCCCCCAATCCCTCCCCCCCAGGTCTGCTGTGAGTTCAGCCACCGCCACCACGTCTGCTTGCAGCCACAAACATTCCACTTCTCCTGACTCTCTTGGCTTGTCCCAGATCAGTGGTGTCCACCCCGTCGGTGTCGCTCCCGCAACAGCACATTGGGTGCATTTTGTTCTCTTTGTCAGTGATTTTCTGTGCAGCTCTTACTGCTCCAGCATGTGGCCTTTTGGATTGGGTGCTCTCTAGACACCGGGGTCGGCTAACAAGAGTTTGGGGGCACAGCCTGGAAGGACTAGGGGGCACACACGAGGGGCCTGGGGACACACACAAGGACCATGCTGCCTTCTTCATCGACTGTTCCGTCACCCTTAACGAACTTCGAGTTCTGCCTTGAGGTGTCTTCTGGTTTTGCAAAGCTCTGTTCAGTGTTTCAAAGCTGCTGGTTTGTCCCCTTCAGTGAAGAGAAGGAAAATTGACCTTCAGGGTTGGAGGTGGCACCAGAAAAGGAACAAACCTCATGTCTCCCGAGGCAGTGATTGCAGATTGGAGCCTTCCAGAGGTGGTTTTTGGGTTTGCTCTGTTGACTGCTCCCATTATTTTTGTGGCACCAAACTCAGCAGCAGCATGAAGCTGGAAGAGGACAGGACATCTTGATTTAGCACTCCAGCTAATTAACCAAGAGCCAGAGGACAGCTGCTTCTACTCCTAGGTGAATCAAACCAAGCTTCCTTTACTAAACAGCATTGCCTAGTGGTGGGGTTTTATGCTGTCCAACTCCACCCTGCTTCCAGCTGGGAAATGTGGAGATGTGGGCAGGTTTTGATGGCAGAAAGTCTTAATGCTCAGCCAGGCAAGTGAAACGTGAAGGATTTGTTCTGCATTCCACTCTCTTTCTCAGAGGGGTTTATTTTTCAGCAGATCAGTGAAAAAAAAATAATAATGAGGAGGACTTTTAAGACCACTCACTTGAGATCTTCTCAGCAGCTTTGTGTCCTCTTTGCCATCCTGCTGCAACTTGGAGATCACCCAGAAGGATTCTGACCAGGAATGGGCACTTTGAGAAGGGTTTGGTGGTGACTTTGTTATTCTGTTCAGTTCTTTGAGTAGAAATCCCAATTTATAACCCAAAAGAAGTTCCAGTTTCAAGGAGTCATATTTTCTACCTGGTGAAACCTGGATTATTTTAACTGGTGCCAGTTTGTGCCTGGTAAAACCTGGTTTATTTCAAATGGTGCCAGTATGTACCTGGTAAAACCTGGCTTATTACAACTGGTGCCAGTTTATGTCTGGTAAAACCTGGTTTATTTCCTGGTTTATTTCAACTGGTGCCAGTCTGTACCTAGGTAAAACCTGGTTTATTATAACTGGTGCCAGTTTCTACCTGGTAAAACCTGGTTTATTATAACTGGTGCCAGTTTATGTCTGGTAAAACCTGGTTTATTTTAACTGGTGCCAGTTTGTGCCTGGTAAAACCTGGTTTATTTCAACTGGTGCCAGTTTCTACCTGGTCAAACCTGGTTTATTGTAACTGGTGCCAGTTTATGTCTGGGTAAAATCAGCTCCTGTGCCAGCCATGTGGCTCTGCAGCTCTTGTGCTAAAATTGTGACTTATTTTGCAGCTCTTGTCCCAGGCTTGTGCCTCTGCAGCTCTTGTGCCAGGCTTGTGGCTTTGCAACTCCTGTGCCAGGCTTGTGGCTTTGCAGCTCCTGTGCCAGGCTTGTGGCTCTGCAGCTCCTATGCACCTTTTACAACATGGTGAGGGAGGTTAGGAAGATAAAGGTTTGGTTGCTGTGCTCCTGTAAACGTTTCTCTTCAAGAGGCATTCCCATGGATCCAGGTAAAGCACAGGATGTGGGACACAGGCTGGTGTCCCCAAAGCCCTCCTCAGACAAGAGCAGGATCGCAGATGTCATTGTTTCCATGCTGCAGAGATGGAGGTGAATGCACAGCACACAGAGAGCAGGGGAAGGGGAGGAGGGGGGGAGGATTATGCTGTTAATTCCAAATAAAGGAAAATTACAAAAATCTAAAAGTAGTGAGGCCTTTCCCAGGCCAGGGAAAGGAAAATATTTACAGTATTGAACATTCTTAGTATGGTTTAAAGAGAATTTCTCCTCCACTCCTCTCTAAAAGGCAGTGTGTGAGAATTGCTGCTTCAAGTTTCCCTGGAAAGCCAGGATTTTCTGCTGCCTTTTTTTTTTCTTCTCCTTTCTTTTTTTCTTTATTCTCTTTTTTCTTTCTTGTTTTCATTTTGCTATCTCCCCCTTCTTTCCTTCCTTGAACCTTCTTTCCTTTCTTCCCCCTTCTTTCCTTCCTTACCCTCTTCTTCCTTCCCCCATTCTTTCCTTCCTTCCTCTATTCCTTCCCTTCCTTTCCCCCTTATTTTCCTTCCCTTCCTCACTTGTTCCTTTCCTCCGCTTCCTCCTTCTTTCCTTCCTTCCCCCTTCTTTCTTTCTTTCCTTCCCCATTCTTTCCTTCCTTTCCCCCCTTCCTTTCCTTCCTCACTAGTTCCTCTCCTCCCCTTCCCCCTTCTTTCTTCCCCCTTTCTTTCTTCCCCCTTC
>VWZI01018387.1:45282-59266 GCA_013396835.1 Psilopogon haemacephalus | reverse complement strand
CCCCCCCCCTTCCCTGTAGATCCAGAATACAAGAAGTTTTTGGAAAGTTACAGTGCAGATGATGAGAAATTAACCTCCACTCCTGAAACGTTGCTGGAGGAAATAGAGGCAAGAAACAAAGAGCTAATAGGTATGGAAATCCATGTGCTAGAGTTATGTTTTCCTAGAGCACCAAGAAATGCACGTGGTGTAATTTGAAGCTGTGATTTCTAACCTGGAGCAGACTGACTTCTTTTGTGTGCTTTTATTAAACCTTTAGGCTAATGTTACTCATTGTATTTTGTTTTTCCTCCCATGCTCTGAATTCTGCTCTAGGTATGATAATACCTCTGCTGGTTTCAAGCTGCTAGACAGATGTTTGTTAGCCAGACTAGGCTGTGGAGTGGCTGCATTTTAGTGAGAGGCAGTGGTGCAAAGTGCTGTGAGCAGTGGTGTTCCACCCAAATTCAGAGATTTTGTGGTTAAGTTATAAAAAAAACAACAAACCAAACCACAAAAGTGACCAGAATGATCTTTTTAAGCATTTTATAGGTATCTCTTTCAAAATAAGAGAATGTTATTAATTTATTACAATTTTATTAGTTTATTACAATTTATTAATGCAGATGAATATCCCCTTACAGATTGGGGTACTGTATGTCATAGTAGTGTCCTAAAGAAGTTCATGAAATCCTCATAGTTTCCACTGTTCAGGAATGGGATTGGAGTCCTTGTTTCACTGCTGTGTTTTGGAGGAGATGGGCTAGATAATCCATCAGTCTTACTCATTTCACACAAGGCTTTGTTGTAGTTACTGCAATGTTGGATAAGGCAAAATGTTTATGCTTCTTTTATATGTTCTTTAGCTAAAAAGACTACTCCCTTATTGAACTTCTTGAAAAATAAACAGGTAAGACTTCTCTCCAGAATCTTCTTGTTGTTTGCCAGTACAATTCATTAATTTAAAGCATAGGTGTGTGTGTATTGATGGTTTTTTTGCCTTTCCTTTGAAAGAAAGTTTTTGATGCAAGTTATTTGTTAACATCTTGCTTGTTTTAAACTATTAGACCAGTGGTCTTTGTAGGAATGGTGGTGCTTCATTGTGTTCTGGTCATAGCTAAATGTCTCTTGTGATACTTCCAAACCAGATTCCTATCTTTATTGCTTTCGTTTTTAATGCAGTTATGTCTGAGATCCTTGTAGAAGATCTTTCTCCTAGCACACGATCTCATTTTAATCTTTAGCAGTGGAGAAAATCAACGGGAAAATTTCATTAATTACAAAGGCTGAGTCTAGTGTTGTAGATTTTTAAGACAGTAAAAATTAAGCCTTATAAATGAGGAAAAAAAAAAGAGTTAAATGCTGCTCTTACATGAACAAGTAAAATCCACCCAAACATGTGTTCTTCTCCCCACTGGCTGTAAGGAGTTCTGGATTAGGCCCTTCTCACACGGGCCTGAAGCACAGCCCTGTGAGAGAGGCTGAGGGAGCTGGGGGTGTGCAGCCTGCAGAAGGGGAGGCTCAGGGCAGACCTCATTGCTACCTATAGCCATCTACAGCTACCTGAAGGGAGGTTGTAGCCAGGTGGGGTTGGTCTCTTCTCCCAGGCACCCAGCAACAGAATGAGGGGACACAGTCTCAAGCTGTGCCAGGGGAGGTATATGCTGGATGTTATTAAGAAGTTCTTGACAGAGAGAGTGATTGGCATTGGAATGGGCTGTCCAGGGAGGTGGTGGAGTCACCATCCCTGGAGGTGTTCAAACAAAGACTGCCTGGTGCCATGGTCTAGTTGATTGGCTAGGGCTGGCTGCTAGGTTGTACTGGATGAGCTTGGAGGTCTCTTCCAGTGCTTTCATTTTTAATGCAGTTATGTCTGAGATCCTTGTAGAAGATCTTTCTCCTAGCACAGAATCTCATTTTAATCTTTAGCAGTGGAGAAAATCATGGGGAAAATTTAATTAATGACAAAGGCTGAGTCTGGTGTTGTGGATTTTTAAGACAGTAAAAAAATAAGCCTTATAAATGAGGGAAAAAATGAGTTAAATGCTTCTCTTACCTATGTGTTCAAGTTCACAAGAGAGCAACAGGACTCTTTTTTTTTGTTTATAATTGGAGTGGTTTTGCTGTGGCATTTTCTAGCATGCAAGTAGACTATTTTTCTTTGCTTTTACACAGAGACTGAGGGAAGAAAAAAGAGAGGAGAGGAGAAGGAGAGAATTGGAAAGAAAAAGACAAAGAGAAGAAGAAAGAAGAAAATGGAAGGAGGAGGAGAGAAGGAAGAGAAAGGAAGCAGAAAAACTGAAGAAAGTAGACAGATGCCCAGAAAAAGAAAGAGACAGATCAAAAGAAGAACCAAAGATTAAGGTCTAGAACAGTTCTTTATTATAAACTGTTACACTCCCTTTCCCCTATTATTTGTATATCAGTCTTTCCAATTGTGCTTTGAGTATTGTGTGGAAAAAAAAAAAAATCACAAGTTTGGTGTTAGTCAACTACCACTTTTTTTTTTTTTTTTAATATTCAATATTAGGCATTGTAAAGGTTTACATGCTGTAATGCTTCATAGTAATATTTAAAGCTTTTGTCCTGTGACTGTTGTACACGCTGTGCTAAACAGAATTGTGACTTCACTGTGGAATGGAGACTATTTTGAAGCTTTCTAGAATGGCCTGGTTTAGGAGAAAAATCCTAGTCTGCTCTGTGGGCTATGCTTACTCATACACTCCAGCTTTTAGAAATACTGCCATTTGCAGTGATGTTACTTAAGTGCTGATTTCTTACTGGACTGTGGTTCCTTTGACGCAATTTCGGTGTTGTGCCAGACAATATGTGTTAGAGTGAGCTTTTTAGTTGAGACTTCTGTTTCCTTTGTAGCTACTTAAGAAGCCTGAAAGAGATGAAAGAGACTTGGAGAGAAAAGAAAAATCCAAGAAACTGGAAAAAGAGGCTCTGAGGGAGGAAAAAAATGCGAGTAGTGCATCTGCCAAACGATCTGATGGGGAGACAAAAGAAGAGAAGGCAAAAAAGTATTCTAGTACTTGCTATAAATCTATATATGTATATATAACTTGTTTCCTGATCATACTGAGACTTAGCCTGCTCTGCCATGACTGCGTTTTGAGATTCCTTTCAAGTGGTTTTTCTGTCCAGGGCATGGGGTGTGTTCTCTGGGGCAGTGCACATCCCTGTGATTACAAAAGTTGTATGAATATTACATGACAGTTCTTCACTAGTGGGCAAACTGGTGTTTTGCAGCTCACTGTAGGAACTCCACAAAGGAAGCCCAGGTTTAGGTGACCTGCAGCAGGCTCTGAACATTGTCTTTGCAATGAGAGAATTACAACCATGGCAAGAGGAGAGGTGCACTCCAGTTACTAGTCCCGTTAAGTCCTGTAAAAGCTCAGAGTGGCAAGTGTAATTCTCAACACCTCCGTGATCTGTTCAAGGTTTGGTTCCTGCCACGTGAGAAATAGTGATGAGACACAAATTCAGGTGGTTTTCAAAGCCAGACAAGACTCAGCCAGCTACGTGAGTAGAAGGCTGGGAAGTCCTAACAGTCATTGTCATCTCTGGTTATCATGCATGACTCAGCTTGTTGCAGCTGCCCAAAAGCTCCCTAGAACCTACCAGTGTGTCATCTTCGTATTGCACATTTACACCAGTATTACATTGATCTCCCAGCTCTGTTTGATGAACTTTTTGAGCTTAATTTTCAGTTTTGTTTTCATACAGATCAGAAGATGAGTGTGTAAAGGACTACAGGGACCGAGATAGAGATTTTGAAAGAGACAGAGAATATGAGAGAGCACAGAGGGAGAAACTGAGACGCCAGGAAGAGGAGCGTCGGAGGCAGAAAGAGCGCTTTGAGAAAGAGAAGGTTTATAGAAGAAAAGAGGAAGAGGTGAAAAAGGAGAGAGACTTACTCAGAGAAAAGGGAAAGAAAAGTGATATTACAGACTTTACCAGCAGCATGGACAAATCTGAGAAAGTAACCAAAGACGATAAGAAAGAAGATATCATTAAGAGGGATCGTATCAGAAACAAGGTGCTGGATTTCTTTAAATTCATATGTTGATTCACAGGGACCAGTTTGTGGGGTGTAGAATTTAAGCACTTCAAGGGAAGAGCCATGTGGTTTCTCTGTTGAAACTTCTCCTTGTACTGGTAACAAACCCTGCCACTGCTAGAACTCTGCCACTGAACTTTGCTAAATTGTTTGTGATATTTCTCATCACTATATAAGAATGAAGCCAAGATAGCCCAAGACTTTTTTTCCTTTGTTAACTTTCCTTTGCTAACTTAAACAGCCATGGGCTGAATCTTTAAGTGTTGGTAGAGCGTTAGGAAGCTCTACTGATCCTATCTGTTCCTAAAAACATATCTCAAAGGGGATGTGATTGAACAGGTTCCTCCAAAATGGGGATGTGACTGCTACGTGCAGAATATAAGGGATCTTCTGGACTCAAGAAATAATGTCTTGATTTTTTCTTTCTATAGTCTGGGTTTGCAGCATCAGTATGTTAGTTTTCTATGATGCTTAGGGCATTGTGGGGTACAAATGAAGTTTGAGGTGTTGCAGAAGGTGTGAAGCTGGCCCCTCTCCTAAGGGAGGGTGGGCTCAACTCGTTTCAGGAGGAAACTACTTTCAGCTATGTGCACAGTGTTCTCTGTGGCTTGAACAGGGATATTGCCTTGATTCGAGACAGTTGAAGTTGCATTGCCGCCTAGATGGAATAATTTAAATTAGAACACCTGGAAAAGTTTGAACCATTTTTCGTATTAAGTGATGCCATAGTAACCAAGGTAGTGTGGGGCTATGAAAGAGTCTGAATAGCTTTGATTTCTTTCAGGATCGTCCAGCAATGCAGCTGTACCAGCCGGGAGCACGAAGCCGAAGCAGATTGTGTCAGTATGAAGACAATGCTGCGAAGCCCGCAGAGCAGGGAGGGGATAAGAAGCAAGAGAGTGAAAGCAGTAATATGAAGGAAGAGGAGTGACTAGCATGCAAGCCTTATGTGTTCTGACTGTCTGTGCAGCCAAAGAGCATGTACTACGCAATCCAGAAGTGCCTTCGAAGCAAAGAAGGAACAAAGGAAGAAAAGGGGGCGTTGTGCTGTTGGATGTTTCTGGTTAAAGAACCTCAGCTATAGATTCAGAATTCGAAATGTGTTCTCATTGTATTTTCAGTTATTTGAATTTTTTTTTCCCAGCGTCTAACTACACAAAGAAGAGAGTCTTTGCAAAGTAGAAAGACTTTATGGCCTTAAATATGACAATAAATGAGTCACACGGTCAGGAGGAGATGACACCTGGATCTAAAGCCAGAGCTTTAAAGGTGATCAGAGCCAGAGCTGGATGCACTTCGGCAGAGCGAGCTGGAAGCTGCTTGGAGCGAACGCAGGTGTTGCAGTGTTGTGTGGTGTTCCTACCTGAGGCAGTGATAGCTGAATTATGTCAGTCTAGGAGTGAGGCAGGTCCACAGGCTGGGCTTGTTGAGATACCAGTGCATAAGAGCCCTTGGGCCTGTCAAGAGGAGACCATCTGGCATTGCTGTAACAGCGTGAGGGTGGGAGAGCCCTTCCTCTTCAGTTCTCTGGATAAAGTAACTAAGTTGGAGTGTATGAATAAGCTGGCTTAATCTTGGGATACTTCTTGACAAATTCTTGTGTAAAGTCTACCTACATTGAAATGCTTATTTTTCATCAAATGTAGCTGGTTTGAGCATCCTGTTCTGTTCCAGCATTCTCCCTTCTGTAGAGTTCAAACCGTTTCCTAACTCCTGCCCTCTAGGTACTGCTTCATCTTCCCTCATAACTTGAAGTGTTGTTTTACAGCCCAGAAAGAGACCACCAGTAGCAGCTCCCCTAAGCTAGCGAATTTTAGCCATAGCTCTTTTGTACTAAACCAAATAAACTCGCAGAAACTCGTCCTGCCGCCGTCCCTCACTCAGCTCCGTCTGCGCCGGGGCCGGGCCGCCGAGCCGTCAGGGGGCGCTGTTCCCGCGGAACCCGATCCGCTCCCCGCCTCTCTGTCGCCGCTTGTCCCGGCCCCTTCCGCCTCTTCCGCCGCCGCCATCGCCGGGACGCCAGGCCTCTCCTCGCCATGGTGAGACTATCGGCAGCCATCCGCTGCCGTGCCGCGATACCGCGAGCTCTCTCGCCGCCGCTGGCTGGCTTGGGGTTTCTGGGAGGCAGACCGCGGGGTGGAGCGGCCGCGGCGGAGCGGGAGAGCCCCGGGTGCATCTTTCCCCTCCCTAGTCGGCCGAGGCCTTGCGGAGACTCAGCTGGCGCGGCTGAGCTCCCGCGGTAGGGCCGGCCCGGGCCCGGCTGCGAGCCGGCACTGTGCGGGGACTGCCGTGTGGGTCTAATGGCTGCTCTCTCTTCCAGTCGTCGCACAAGACCTTCAAGATCAAACGCTTCCTTGCGAAGAAGCAGAAGCAGAACCGGCCCATCCCGCAATGGATTCGCATGAAAACGGGCAATAAGATCAGGTAATACGACTGCCTGTAGCTCTCCGGGGAGCACAGCCGCACAGGCTCTAAGCTAGGCCGCCCGTGGGGTGTGAAGGCAGGCGCTGATTGTGTAAAAGCCTTTGTGGCTTTGTGGCTGTGAGTGCCACACGCATGCCGGTAGGAACAGACCGGCAGATAGTGTCGGCAGGCTGCGTTCCTCTGAAGCAGCGTAGGGCTGTGCCTTCTGCAGTAGTTCATATCGTGACCTGCACCCGTCCATCGGTGGTGGATGACAGCATGTGGAAACTGAAAGTCTGGGGATAATTAATTCCAGAATTTGTACCCTGGTCTGCTTGAGGCGTTCACCATCCCTACACCTTTGCCCTCTCATAGCCGCCCCTTTGAGTCCCTGCGGTTGCAAGGAACTGAGTGTGGCTCTTCTGAGATAAAGAAGGCTGTGGGTAAGAGAGCAAAGGTCTTGTTGGGTGTATGTGAGGTAAAACGGATAGTATGAGATCCTTGGTGTGTGACTGCAGAATTAATTTGCAGCAGTTCCACAAGTGTTTGTTTAGGAAAGCACAGTAAGAGAATACTGCAGAATGGCAGATACGTGTGAGGGCGTGCAGAAGATGGTGCATTTCTGAGCCCTCTGGTTTTAGAGTTCCAGGCAGTATAGTTTTGATTCACTCATGCTGTGCAGCTAGCTTTTTATCCTATGCTCCCCTGTATAGACTTCTTCAGGCAACAGGATTCTTTTCCCCAGATCCCTTCTTGTCTTAACTAGCAGAATAAGCAACAGTAGCAGCGGTTGGCTTGGGCAGTGAAAGAGCACCAAATTGTCCAGTTTCCATTCCTGTACTTTGGTGGCTCCAGCTGTATCCTTGTCTTCCAGACACCATCTTACAGTTAAATTGCAGTACCTTGGAGTACTTTACCATGGAGCAAAATCATGACTTTCTGTCTTGGGGCACTTGGGTCTTTGTTTATCAGTGCTATCCAAAGTGTGCTAAGCAGGCTGCAATTGCAGTGCTTCATTCTGTGGGAGTACTGCCATTTTCCTGCTGAGAGTAACCCTGTTAATGCTTTGGTTTCACCTGTACAGTGGTGGAACTTTGTTCTTAACATGGACAAGTTGATACTCATAAATATCTTCCCCTGGAAAAGGGCTTTTTCCACACAGTGCTCTGCTTTCATACGTTGAAAAAAGGTGATACTTGTGTTAGACTATGAACTACAGTTCAGAGTTAGTTTTTGTCATCACTGGAGAATCAATATGACATCACAGGTCTTGTCTCTGAAAGAGGAGGCAGGATATTCACCCCCCCACTGCTGATGTGTCTTGCAGGCATCTATCTCTTTGGGGTTTAGGTTCAGGGGCAGTAATGTGCTGTTTGGTTAGGGAATGAAGAAGGTAGACAGAAATTGTGGAACACAGTCTGGGTACGCAGGCGGTTATCGTTGTGGCTTCTGGACTGAAAGCAAAACTTCAGTCCTTCAGTGCTGAGCTAATTCAGGGTGGTTCCAGTCCACATGGATCTTCAAATGTGTGTCTGCACTTTGCTAATTTACACTGCTTCTGTCTTAGGTACAACTCCAAAAGGAGACACTGGAGAAGGACCAAACTGGGCTTGTAAAAAAGACTGTCCCTGGGAACTCTAACACTTGTCTTTCTGCATCAGATTCATCCGGCCCCTGCGCACCCAAGCTGTTCCTTCTGTACTGCTGGGACTGCAAGCCCCAGCCTTTGGGGGTTTTATAAGCTAGTCTGGGTACCAATGTTAAAATCTTGGAAGCAATTTGCATCTGAAACATGGAGACTGTGTTCTATTAATGTTCTGTTTTTCAGGCACCATCACGAGTGTTGACAGTGTACAGAGTTACTAATAAATATGAAACCGAATGGCTTGGTTGAAGTTATTTCATGCATGTGTGGTGGGAAAGTAACAGAGAATAAAATCTTAACATTTCTGTGAATATAATCTCACTTAGTGTGATGAGGAACCTCATCAGCTCTTTTCAGATAGGCTATGTCTTCTTTTTTACTTACTGTAAGTCTGCTGTCTGCTAGGATTGTGGGGCAGGGTGGCCTTTAGAGCCTGGGGTTAAGGTCATGGCAGGGGAGCAGGTACAGTAGAATAACCAATTCTTCACTTGGGGAAGAATACAAGAAGGGCAGCAGATTTAGCTCCTACAAAATGCAGTACTGTAGACTAGTACCTCATGTCTGCCTGTTCCCTAGAATGTGTAATAGCCTGAGTATTGTCATGAGCTCTGCTAGCTTGATCCATTGGTCTTGTTGCAAGCCACAGATGCAGCTTAGACCATTCTCTGCAGAGGGGTAACGACTCAAGAGCTGGCAGCTGTTTAACAAACCAGAGAGGAAAGAAAGGATTATTAAACCACTCAGTAGCTGGCAGTCTAGCTCCCAGAAGCTGGCCTCTGCTGGGGCTGGTGAAACATCACCTGTTTGCTGCAGGGAAGTGGTAATGAGCCACAGCCTCCTCCTCCAAGTCCTGCATGACTACTGCTCCTTTCTGCAGTGCAGACCTGGGACAGATACCCTGGTCAGCAGAAAACGACTGAAGTGAGCCTGTTTTCAGATGTGGCTGCAGCAAAGCCCATCCTAATGCTGAAGGCTGTGAAGGTGCTGTTCTGGGTTCAGCCTGCTGTGACGGCTCAGTTCCTGGGTAGCAGCTTCCTGGGGAAGCTTCAGACTGCCACACCTACTGTGTTGCTGCTTTTCATGTTGCAGGTAAATAGATTTATCTCCTTCACATGATGGTTTGTAGCAGCTGTGCAGCAGCATATGTCAAGCACACTTTAAACACGTAACACACACCTTGGAGCTTAGGATGGTCTCTCCCTCCTGAGGTGTGCTGGAGGGTTCTGTCAGCACAGGAGAGCAGGGCCATGGGTTTTGCTAACCTCAGGACAATTCAGAACTGCCTTCTAGCTTCTTTTCCTGTCTGGTTGAGGGGGAAGCCACTAAGTCACTGCCACAGGAAAAGCAGCAATCAGCAGTGCTGTTGAGATGTTTCAAGACAGGCCCACATGCTGGAAACACTTTCACCCCAATGTTCTTTAAATCTCTTCTGTGCTCTGCCCTCTGAAGCAAGTGTTCAGGAAATAACATCTGCTGAGGATTGGAGATCAGCCCTGAGCCTTGCAAACTGTCTCCTGCCTTTCCCCATCACTGCTGGCAGGCAAAGCTGCTCCAGACTTAATTGCATCTACGAGGACCTGGCTGAGGAGGAAAAGAGTAATTTTATGGACTTGAGAATGGAAAGAGAGTTTTCTCCATGGCATTTCTGGAAAGCTTTCCTGTTACTATCATTACTGTGCTGTTTGTATCAGATTGAGCTGCTTTGGAAAACGGCTCCTTGTATTCTTTTTTCCCCATTCAACCAAAGCTGCTTTTCATATTAGACATAAAGTAAATTTAGTACAAATTGGGTAATGAGGCTCCTGAAGAGCCTGGAGCTTATGACCTACAAGAAGCATCTGAGGGAGCTGAGGCTGTTCAGTCTAGAGAAGAGAAGGCTAAGGGGAGACCTTACTGTTCTCTACAACTATCTGAAGAAAGGTTGGAGCATGGAGGGGCTATCCTCTTCTCCCAGAGCTGAAGGAATGGTTTCAGGGGAGGTTTAGGCTGGATATTAGGAAATATTTCTCTACCAAAAGGGTTGTCACATCGGAAAGGTCGGTCCAGGGCAGTGGTGGAGTCACCATTCCTGGGGGTGTTCAAGCAGCATGAGGACCTGACACCTAGGGACATAGTTAAGTGTTGACCACTTCAGTGCTGGGTCGAGTTGGACTGGATGATCTTTGAAGTCTCTTCCAGCCAGATATGTTCTGTGATTCTGTGAAAATCAGTCTTCTGCAGGATCTTAACCAACACAAATACCTTAGGGTTTGAATGATTTCTGTTCCCGTGGCAGCTCTCTTTGCCCTCTCCTTGCTTTGCTCTGTGGAGAGGAACCCTTGCAGGCCTTGTTGAGTTGTAACACCTCACCAGAGGAGCAGGGCTGTGGTCTTGCTCCTTCCTAAGTGCCTGCCTAACTTGCCTGAGAGCAGAATAAAGCTTTGAACCTGCAACCAAAAGACAGGGGGAAAAGCTGCCTCCCAAACCCAAGGGGTTTTGGTCAGCTGTCAAGGGGAGGCAAGTAGCAAAACTCAGTCATGTTAAGTGTGGCATTTGCCAATTAAATTTTATTTCCAAATGGAACACTGAAGTCCTTCATAGTGCAATACAAGTGCTCCTTTTGCTGGGAACCCCTGCCCACGGGAGCCTAAGATGCTCAGCTCCCTGGGGATGGGGCCCAGATCAGAGGAGTCAGGAGTGGCACAGGTTTCCTGGTGGAGCATGACTAAGCTGCAAGTACAAATGCCAAGGAAACAGCTCCTCCAGGGAAATTCTCAGTAACTCCTTTGGTTACTCTGTGCCTTAAAGGAGGATGTGAGAGCGATCCTGCACCCTCTCCTTGACAGCACCCTGCTGCAGAAGAGTGACAGAGGACCAACAGGTCAAAAATACTTCAGCAGATGTGCTCCCCCCTGTCTCATCAACAGCACTTTGGTTCTGACATCAGTGATGTTCATGGAGTTTGTGCTGGTATGACCAGGGTTAGAAACCAGCCTGCTGTCCTGTGGCATGGATAGGGCCAGAGAGGTTCTGGAAGGAGCTATGTTGCCACAGTCTTTAATCTACTAAAGCATTACAAAACAGATGTAGATTAGGCACTACTGCATCCATTACAAGTGTGTTTTTAGTCCCTCCATGGCTGACCTTAGTGATTAAAAAGATGTCCAGACACATCTGTATATCCATTCAGTCACTTGGACTGGACACTGTACAGTCACTGGATCACTGTCAGCTCATCTGGAGGCTGTTCTCCCATGTAATGCCCACTGCAGACTGGGTTGTTCTGGTGTCCAAGCAGCATTTCAGAGCCCAGTCTGAATATAAACAGGCTTTGTTCAGGGGTCTGCCAAAGCCACAGGCTCGAGTTTCCCTGAGGGAGCTACTCCTGTGTCTTTTGTGCATCAAGGGACAAATTCACCTACAGAGGCCAGAGATGATCTTGAGTCTCTTGGTCACCTCTGCAGGCTCCCAGAAAGGCAGCTGGAAAGAAACCATGGCTCCCTTCTGAAGCAAGGGATGCCACCCTGTGATGGGGAACAGAAAACTCCCCAGTTGCCATCTGAGTCACTTCTCAAATGGGACTGGTATTTAAGAGAGCAGAAATGGTCTCATGCTGACAAAAAAGGGGAAGGGGCAGCTGTTTTTCTTAAGATATTTTGAAACAGCCTTTCAGAACGTGACAAGTGAGTCAAAATCAGCCGGGCAGAGCTCCATTTAGCGAACAAAACACTAACAGGCGAGCTGAGGTGTTGCCTTTCTTTTGCAGAAGTACCAGCACATCCATGCAGGGTTATGCTGCTGCAGGGATGTCTCACAAGAGTTCCATTTTTTGAGCCTGACCTCAGTAGCAACAAAGGCAATCTGTCAGCATTCCTACCTTTTCAATGGTTTTGAGCAATGAATCATCTTCCCAGCACTGCTCCTGGACTCCAGTCCCCACGGGAGCTGCCACATGCCACCCCACTGGGTGTCACTCCTACCTCCTCTGCTCCAGCCCCTGGCCACAGTGGGGCTGAGCATCGCAGGCTCCTCTGGATGGGGGTTCTCAGCAAAGGGCTATGAGGGGGTTTTATCTTGCACTGTGAAAGACTCCTCCGGGCCTGACCTGCTCTGGCAAATCAGGGACTCCAGCTCTTACTTTACTGAGAAACAGCTTTATCTGCCATAAACAAACAGCAGCACAGAGGGGGCACACAGGGAGAGCTTGGCCGTGCCTGCCCTTCCTGACACCAGAGAAGCACACATGAAAAAGTGCTAGGGTGGGGGAGGGCGGGCTGGTTGCTCCTCCATCATCAGTCCATCGCCAGGCCTCTGGCATCTCAAAGTACAGCACTGACCCTTGCCAGATTCCCAGTTCCCTGCAGACCCTTCTAGCTGCTCTGCAAGGGGCCTTCAGAGAAGAAGGCATACACCTGTCTGACAAAGGCACGCATGCCCGACCGGCTCCAGGAGCGCCACTGCTGGGCTCTCCCCACAGCCCCACAGTCCACACAGTCCTGCCCTGGCCTGGCCTCGCTGGATGACTTACAGTTGTTGTTGTTGTTGTGAGCACACAGCTGGACCAACTCGTCCTCCAAGGCCCCCGCCAGCTCCATCAGTTCCCTGGGGGTGTCTGCCCTCAGGTACTGCCAAGCCTTGCGCCCATTGTGGTCCCTGGAGCTGGTATCTGCCCCGTAAGCTCCCACCAGCACTTTGATGAGCATCTCGTGTCCTTGCATGGCAGCCAGGTGCAAGGGGGTGAGCCCGCCGCTGGCCGTGGGGATGTTGACGTTGACAGGGTAGCCTTTCTTCTCAGCATGCGACATCACCCGGATGAAGCTCTCGTAGCGGCCGTGCTTGGCCAGCCAGTGGAGAGCAGTGAAGCCGGTCACAAAGTCTCTCCTGGTCAGCAGGCTGGGATCCAGGTCCAGCAGCCTCACAATGTTGTCCGCGTCGCCCTCGGCCACCGTCAGCAGCCACTCGTGCTCCAGGGGATCCAGGGCAAGGGGCAGCACCTCGGGGCTCTGCTCGGGCTTCTGCTCCTGGTGTGGCCCCGCGGGGAGGCTGCTGCCGTTGGATGTCTTCTGAGCGGCGGCAAACCTCCTGACGTTGCCAGGGCTATTGCTCTGCAGGAGGATTTCCTTCAGCTCCTTCCTCCGGTTGCCGCCGAGGCCGATGGAGAGCTTGCCGGCAGTCCTGCCCCAGCTTCCCAGGCTGTGGCTGTCCCAGCTGACGCTCCTGCCGGCATCCATCCTCTGCTGTGAATGGAAGCGCTCCCTGCTGCCCGCAGCAGCCGGCCAGAGGTGAGAGCTGCGGGCCAGGCTGGCCGCTCGGGGCTGGGCAGCTTCCAGAGAGGTGAACGTCTGGGCCGCGCCAGCCGCCCCCTGCTTTGCCGAGCCCCGCTCCTGCCCCTGCCGGGCCATGGCAGCGCTCCCGCACGGCCCCCGCCCGCTCCCCGCCGCCACGCAGCTCGCACTCGCCAGCTCTCACCCCACGCTTCCTGCCCCAGACACTGGCACGGGAGGAACTGACTCTGCGCGGCGGCAGGGCAGGCAGCAGGGCAGGCAGCAGGGCAGGCAGCAGGGCAGGCCGGGCACGGCGGGAGGGCAGGGGCAGGCCGAGCACGGCGGCAGGGGCACGGCGGGAGGACAGGCCCGGCACGGCAGGCCGGGCACGGCGGCGGATCCGCGGCACTGCCGGGAGGTGCAGGTGACCTTTGGTCAGGCGTTGTGCCCTGCTGGGTGGCAGGCACGGCCGCGGCCACGGCTGTCTGCCTCCCTGGGCTCACCTGCCGTGGCACCGTGCGGAGCTGCTGAGGTGTGGGGTCCTGGGCAGACCGATTATGAGCTTACAGAAGAAATTCGATCAGAGAGCCTCATTCAGCTTCGGTGGCTCAGCACCTGCAGCTACAGCAGCTGAAGCCTCAGGCCGTG
>VWZI01018387.1:30902-42137 GCA_013396835.1 Psilopogon haemacephalus | reverse complement strand
CCGCTTCAGGGTGCGTCGGGCGGGGCGCGGGTTGTAGAGTTACCGGTCTGGGGCCTCCCGCGGTCTCCGGGGATCGTTCCGGGGCAGGTTCCGCTGAGGTTCAGGGTTTGGGGATCACTGCGAGGGAAGCCGGAGTCGCCTCGAGGACGGGAGTTTTGCCGTTCCCCTCGCTGGCCGTGGGGCAGCAACCCGAGCTGACGGCCGTGGTCGTGCCCTGCCGATCCCTCCGTCTGTGGGCCCCGCCGCGGCCGCAGAGGGACCCGCAGCGCAGCCCGGGTCTGGGCAGACTGCCATGCTGGGGAGGCCTCATCCTGCACTCTTGCCCTGGGCTGGTGGCCCCTCGCCAGGCCAGGGTGCGGCAGTGGGTGAAGCGCTCCTCGGCATCCCCCGCTTCCCGGGGATGCTCTTCTCCTCCGGAGGAAGCGCTCCTGCCCTGCTCGTTAGTGCGCGGTGCGGGGAAGGTCGTCGGGAGCTGCGGGAGCCGGCGCCGAGCGCCCTGCGCTTTGTCTCGGAGGTCTCCCCTGCGGCGCGGTGCTCGGCTGTCCGTGGGCACACCTGCCGCCGCCGATGCCCTCCTGCCTTCCCGGCATGGCGCAAGGCTCTGTGTGTCTGTGGAGAATTATCCAGAAGAGGAGCAGAGGGAGTTGAGCCACCTCTGCGTTTGTTAGAGAAATGCTAAGGAGGAATCGGCCGTGCACGCTTGCGTGCAGGAGCATTTTGCCTTTGCTTCGATGGGCTTCCAACTTTCGTCTCCAGGTGTTAGGACAGAAATAATACTAGGGAAGAATGCTTTGCCATTTCATTTTCAAAGCAGTAGGTTTTACCACGAACTCAAGTCTTGTTGAACGGGTAAATGTAGCCGTTCCTTGCCAGTTTGTGATGTTATTTCCTCTTGGACATACCCAGTGCCTTGTATGTGACTGCCAAAGTATGTAAAGTGACTCACTTGCTCCTCTGTCTTCTGAAGAATTTGGGTGTTAAGCTTTCCTAAGATAATGTACAGGAGTTGCAGACGTCTGCTAGTGGGCTGGAATTAATTATGACACAGAACAGCTTCTCTTTGGAGGTAAAAAGGAAAAGCTAGCTGTGAGACAGACGTGGAATTGAGGTGCTGCAAACTGAAAGTGTCTTGGTCCGGGCAGGAGACTTACCGGCCCAGCTCTTGGGCATCCGGTCAGAGCCGAGGCTGGTGGAGCAGTCAGCCACAGCATCCTGGTGATGCAGAGGGCTGCACTGTGTGGCGATGTGGTTCAGCCTGGGCGAGAGCTGGGGCTGAGTGTGTGCGAGAGCTGAGGTCCCCATCCTGCCTCTGTCCCACACAACCAACCCTTGATTTAAACCTGTATTTACCGTGGAGATGGTCAGTCAAACCCTCTCATTCCTGGGCGAGCAGAGCAGCCCTATCACTGTCCAGCTGAGGCCCCTCTGCTGTCCTCTGTCCTGTGTGTTGGACACAGGGTATGTGTCCACCTTGCTCCCCAGGGCTGGGGAGTGGGTGTAGAGGAGCGGCTTGGTGGGCACTAACTCGATTTCTGTAGTGCAGATCAGAGGAATCATTAAGACTGCTGATACAGATACGTGGCTTTTAATGCTGGAGGAGACTTCTCCTGGGAATGTATCCAAGCAGCATGGCATTTCTGCAGCCCTCTGGCAAGGACATAAAGAAATGGAATCTTAAAGGCTGTCAGAATTCGAGTTTTTGGAAGCACTTGACTGTGAAAGTTGAGTGTCTGAATGAGGCAGTGAGCCTGAAGAGGGTGGTCCATGGTCAGGACCTTTGGGGAGATGTTTCTTGCTTTTCATGGTGGCTGATTCACAATTACTTCTCTCCCACTTTTCCATTATTTTCCTTTTATACGTGTCCTGGCACTTTGTTATCAGCTGAGCGAGGTAAAGAAATACAAAATCTATGTCTACACTTGACGTTCTTGCTTTGCATTTATCTCGTGGAGGATGTTTATGCTGTCAGCTGGATAATTGTGTCATTGCCTAAGAGAATTACACACTTCTACAAGTGAGAAGTAATTGGTACAAGTGTTGCTCCAATTTACTCTTTAATCAGGGCCAAATGCAGTCGGTGGAAGTGGATGCCAGAACGCTGAGGTCATGGGAAGGGATCTGATGTTCTGGCTTACAGATTATGTGAAAAAACTGTAGTGAAAACCTGATTTCAGCTTGTACCTCGCCTTCACGTTTGGCTTCTTGTGCAAAAGTTGTCTCGGGTGTAAGGGGTTAACCTCCTGGGTCTCAGAATTCTGAGGTGTTAGGTGGGCACTGAAGTGGCTGTTGTGAGCATTGGCAGCAGTGGTGGAGCTCTGAGGGCATCGCTTGCCTTGCTTTCATTTCAGGCTCTTGTGTTTGTGGCCATTTGGAAATCCTCAGAAGGGAATCTCTTAAGGCCCTGCGGTTTGAAGTGATTCTCATCTGGGCAGAGGTGGGAAGTTGTGTCAGAAGGACTAAATGTCAGCTCTCAGTATCCTAAACAGAAACGCTCTTTTCAGTTCAACACGGAAGAAATATTGTCCTGAAGTCTTTGAGAGCATTGTCTTGTTGTTTAGGCTTCTTTTGGGTTCAGAACTGTAGCGTTCTTTATTTGCATGGATATTGCCAAGTGGAGGCTTTTCCTTTGCCCTGGCATCATTTTTCATGGTTCCTTTAGTCCAGCCCACCAGAAATTGCCTTGAATATGGAGTGTTGACATTTGCAATGGGCAGTACCATTCTGGGTCTTGGAGAAGATGCTCTGCTTTGTCTCCACAAAGTGGTAGTAGCCTCTTGGGGCTCCAAGCACATCAGGGGGTGACAGCACTGTACCTACATGTCCTGTGAGGCAGATCCAAGGACATCAATGGGTGACAGCACTGTACTACATGTCCTGTGAGACAGATCCAAGGACATCAGGGGGTGACAGCACTGTACCTACATGTCCTGTGAGGCAGATCCAAGGACATCAGAAGGTGACAGCACTGTACCTACATGTCCTGTTAAGCGGATCAAGGCAGAGACCAATGCTCAGCAAGATTCTTCTCTAATAGTTTTTGATCCCAAGCACCCTGGAGTGATCCAAACTCCTGGAGTCTAAATCTTTCGTGTTTTATGTAAACTGATATTTAATGTGCAGTGCTTTCAGGCTTGGGGTCATTTATTTCAACTCCTTTGTATTTTCCATATACTTCTGATAGTTGTGTGTAAGAATTAGAGCGGGCAGCGATGTTTCCTGTGGTGCAGGCGAGCCCCAACAGAGGATCTGCAAATCTTCCAGAGACAGGGAGGAAATAAAATAACCTCTCCAAGTACTTTCAGTCTGGCACAGCTTCGCCTGGCGATGCAGCACATGAAGATGCTGCTCTTTTTGTTCTTTTAATCTTGTTTGTGGCAAACACGCTTTGCTTCCTCCAGAGCAACAACAACAACCTGCTTTATCCGAGGGGGGTCACTGTGTGTATGGGGGGTGAAAAAAAGGCATCTGGCACCTTGGTGTGGTGCCAGCATTTGCAGTGGCTTCCCAGAGATCCTGTCTTTGTCTTCATTCCAAGAAGATAGCCTTTATGATACAGAGTACAGAAGGATTCTTGGCCGTCCAGCACTTACTGTTGCTGGTGGGAAAAGCCTGCACGCAGGCAGTAGTTAAACCTTTCTTGCCTTCTTGGTACCTGTGGTGGTTTGGCAGTTCCCTACTCCCCCACACTTTGAAATAACTCAGGCTAGGACCCAGTCAGCTGGAAGTTAATAAATGAAGCTTTGTATTTACAGCTTTGCACAATACACAAGCAGATATTTACAATGTAGAACAGATATTTACAGATATACACAGTGAAAAAGGTAACACAGAAACCCCACAGCCTTCCCAGAGATCAAAATCCCCAAGAGCCCCAACCAACCACCCCTACCACCTTCCCCTCTCCCAGTCTTCTCTCACCATCTGTTTTATGCAGCAGATAAGTGAAGGTAGATGGGCCAGGGGGGTTAGCAGCAGGAAAGAGGTTAGTGAAATTATTCAGATCCATCTAAGAAAGTAGGGAGAGAGACGCAGCAGCCAGAGTGGCTCAAGCAGCTCTGTCTTATCTGAGTATCTGAGGGGGGGCCTACAGGAGAGCTGGGGAGGGACTGTTCACAAGGTCTTGTAATGACAGGATGAGGGGGAATGGGTTCAAATTGGTGGAGGGGAGAAATTAGGAAGAAATTCTTCACAGTGAGGGGGGTGAGGCACTGGAACAGGTTGCCCAGGGAGGTTGTGGCTGCTCCCTCCCTGGAGGTGTTCAAGGCCAGGCTGGATGAGGTCTTGATCTAGTGGGAGGTGTCCCTGCCTATGGCACAGGGGGGTTGGAACAGGATGATCTTTAAGGTCTCTTCCAACCTAAACCATTCTATGATTCTATGATTATCTATGTTTGGGTTACAACTCAGCTCTGTCTTATCTATGTTTGGGTTACAACTCTTAAACATTTTCTTTTCCTTTCTCAATAAAGCTATGAGTGCAGTAGCATCCTCAGTGTTTTCCTCTCTCAGCCTATAGCCTAATTTCTCATTCAAATCCTCCAATCGGTTCAAACAGCACAGTACCTCTTCATAAATTTTTTAAATTGAAAATGGAAAGATTGTTTTTGAAGGTAGACAATAGAAGGTAGATGATAGAAGGTAGCTCTTAAACACTTTTTCAGCAAAAAAAAAAAAAAGGTTATTTAGCATCACATATTCTCCCTCAGTGTGGAACAAGGTGATGCAAATCTCCATTTAATGTACAGATGGGATGACTAACCATGGTGTTCATATGTTGTTTATGATGGTGCTGTTTATATATAGCAGAGTGCTGGCTACAGACACTCCACTTGATGCATGAAAACTGGTGCCTTGCACTGGGCTTTGGAGGATCACATAGGAAAAGTTTCTTTTCTCTTCACTGGTCTGGTGATTGCTGACAACTTTCTGACATGTTGTGCTGGTTTGAACCGATTGGAGGATTTGAATGAGAAATTAGGCTATAGGCTGAGAAAGGAAAGCACTGGTGGTGCTACTGCACTCACAGCTTTACTGAGAAAGGAAAAAAATGTTTTAACAGTTGTAACCCAAATATAGATAAGTCAGACAGTTTCTGACCGCTCTGGGCTGTACTGGGTTTAGTAGTTACCTGCCACCCCCCACCTTTTATAAACCCCGGCTAGAACTCAGGACACTGGAAGTTAATAAATGAAGCTTTATATTTACAGCAATGCACAATATAGAAGCAAATATTTACAGGATATTTCAGATATTTATGGATATATACAGTGAAAAGGCAATACAGACACCACAGCCCTCCCGGAGACCAAAATCCCCAAGAGAGGCTAACCAAACCCCCCCTACCACCTTTCCCCCCTTCCCCAGTCTTATCTCACCACCTGTTGATGCTGCAGATAAGCTGAAGATGGGTCAGAGGGATTAGTAATAGGAAGGAGTTAGTAGTTTTACTGTGAATTAGCTAAAAGACAGACAAAGGAGAGAGCAGTTGCCGTGCCGAACAGACAGAAGCCCTCTGCTAATGTGGTTGTTTTGAGAACAGTTCTTAAAACAACTTTTTTTTCTTCTCAGCAAAACTCGGTGAAGTGCCACACTGTATTTAACTCTCTCTCAGCCAATAGTCTAATTTCTCACTCAAATTCTCTAATTAGCTCAAACCAACATATGGGCTGTGGCTGCTCCTGCAGGGCTTTCTCCTTTCGTGGCTGAATCTGAATAATTCCACTAACTTCTTTTCCTGCTGCTAACCCCTCTGGCTCATCTACCTCCACCTATCTGCTGCATTAACAGATGGTGATAGAGGATTGGGGAAGGGGGGAAAGTGGTATGGGTGGTTAGAAACCCCTCTTAGGGACTCTTGACCTCTGGGAGGGCTGTGATGTTTCTGTATTACCTTTTCACTCTAAATATCTGCAAATATATGTTATATATCGTGAATATCTGCTTGTATATTGTGCAAAGCTGTAAACATTAAGCTTCATTTATTAACTTCCAGCTGACTGAGTCTAGCCTGGGCAATTTCACAGTGTCGGGGAGGTGGGGAACTGCCAAACCACCCCAGGAAGAATCTCATGGACAGAGTTTTGTGTCACATAAAACATCTGGCTGGTCGAAATGGGTTATTTCAAAGTGTGTGTGTGTGGGGGCAGCTAACAGCCAAACCACCACAGCTTTGTCTAAACTAGTCCATCCTTAAAACTTGCTCCTCTTTTTTTTCACCCCCCCACTACCACATCAGATCTCTCCATGGCTTGGCCAAGCAGGCTTTGGAATTTTAGCCAGAGTACCACAGTATACCTTGTGGCAGAATATTTACCATGGGCTTTGGATTTTTAGCCAGAGTACCACACTATACCTTGTGGCAGAATATTTACCATGGGCTTTGGATTTTTAGCCAGAGTACCACAATATACCTTGTGGCAGAATATTTACCATAGGCTTTGGATTTTTAGCCAGAGTACTACAATATACCTTGTGGCAGAATATTTACCATGGGCTTTGGATTTTTAGCCAGAGTACCACACTATACCTTGTGGCAGAATATTTACCATGGGCTTTGGATTTTTAGCCAGAGTACCACAGGATACCTTGTGGCAGAATACTTAACGTGAAGGCTCAGCTACTGTGACTGGAAATTGCATTTTGCAGTCCTCGTTTCCTGGCCCTTAGCAGATGTGTTGTGGTTTAACTGCATTATAAAACCACAGGTGACTAGAAAAAGAGGCTGCAGGAAATGACTTGGAGGTTGAATTCTGTGCGAGGGTAAATGTCTCCTCTCGGCCCAGAGTAGTTTTAACTTTCTCCCATTTGTTTTGCTCCATCTGTATCACACTTATATTTAGGGATGAGGAAAAGATTTGTTCTTAATGAGAGCCTACACTCCCACCCACGCTTCCTGGGCAGAGTAGCGTTCAAACAGCCTTCCAATGGCACAGCTTGCAGGCTGAGTATTAAAAATACACTTGATATTTCTCTTTTCCTCTGGAAGAGTCTGCCTGTGGTTCTCCCTTGTATCTTTGTGGACTCTGTCCATCTGTCTGTTCAGCAGGGCTGTGGTGCTCTTGCTGCAGACTGAGCACTGCCATGAGTGCTGGCTTTTCGTTTGGGTGAAAGCACTTCAGAAGAGTTCACATAATCATAGAATCAGTCAGGGTTGGAAGGGACCACAAGGATCAGCCAGTTCCAACCCCCCTGCCATGCCCAGGGACACCCTACCCTAGAGCAGGCTGCCCACAGCCTCTGCCAGCCTGGCCAAAAACACCTCCAGGGATCTGGCCCCAAACACCTCCCTGCAGGGGCAACCCATTCCAGCCTCTCACCACTCTCATGCTCAACAACTTCCTCCTCACCTCCACTCTGAATCTCCTCACCTCCAGCTTTGCTCCATTCCCCCCAGTCCTGTCACTCCCTCATAGCCTCAAAAGTCCCTCCCCAGCTTTTTGTAGCCTCCTTCAGATCCTGGAAGGCCACCAGAAGGTCCCCTGGGAGCCTCCTCTTCTGCAGCCTGCACAGCCCCAACTCTTTCAGGCTGTGCTCACAGCAGAGCTGCTGCAGCCCTCTCAGCATCCTCGGGGCCCTTCTCTGCACACCTCCAGCATCTCCACATCCCTCTTGTCCCAGGGGCTCCAGCACTGGATGCACTACTCCAGGTGGGCTCTCAGCAGAGCACAGCAGAGGGGCAGAATCCCCTCCCTGGCCCTGCTGCCCACACTGCTCCTGCTGCAGCCCAGCCTCTGCTTGCCTTTCTGCCCTGCAAGTGCACACTGCTGCCTCATCTTCAGCTTCTCCTCCACCAGCACCCCCAAGTCCCTCTCCTCAGGGCTGCTCTCCAGCCAGTCCCTGCCCAGCCTGGATTGGTACTTGGCATTGCCTCATCCAGCTGCAGGACCTTGCCCTTGGCCTTGTTGAACCTCCTGAGGTTGGCTTGTGCCCACCTCTGCAGCCTGTGCAGGTCCCTCTGGATGCCATCCCTGCCCTCCAGCCTGGCTGCTGCACCACACAGCTTGGGGTGCTCAGCAAACTTGCTGAGGCTGCACTCAATGCCTCTGCCCATGTTGCCCACAATGATGTTGAGGTTTGTCATCACAAAACCTCCCTGCCTGACAGTCACCTTTCTGCTGTAGCTCTTCGTGTGTATTGTTGGTCCTCGGAGCTGTGTCTTCAGAAGGTGAAGGCAGAACCTGCTGGGGAGCTCGTGTGCCTTTCTGACCAGCGTGTGGTTGGGAGGGAAGGTGCTGAGGAGTTAGCAGAGCGCCGTATTTGGCGAACATCTTGGCAGGCAGAGTCAGACTAATACACAAAATATGGCTGAGGGGAAACATATTTACACATTGCAGGGTGGTAAATATGGTTAATGGCTGAAGTGCATTTGGAGCTTCCTATCAGGATAAAATGAAACATGCAAAACAGTGACAAAGCAAGGAACCATGGCACACTGACAGGCTGCTGGAGTAAATACAGTCCTTGGGGCTCATTTCCTGGCCTCAATTACCAGTGTCATTAAGAGGCAAACCCAGTATGCCTGTCCCTGCAAAAAAGACTTGCAAGAGGTATGAAAACATTATTAAAAAAAAAAACAACAAAAACTTGAAAATTACAACCCAGAAACTATTGCCTTTTGCCTGTCGTGTTTCTGGCAAAGTGGTGGTGCCCCCAAAGGGCTAGAGGGGAGTTTTCAGTATTTGCCACTAAAATACATTGTTAAGAAAAGCCTTTGCTCCAGAAAGGGGAAATAACCTTTCAAGGGGGCTGCAGAAGGGGAACTTTGCAGTACATGCAGAGCCACAGGGTGAGCACCAATTCCTCATTTTGCATGTGGCCAGTCCTGGGCTTGAGACTCTGCACTTAGTGCTGGGCAGGTTTGGAAACCTTTGTGTACAGCAGTCTTTGTGCAATGGCCAGGTGAAAATTTCTGACCTCCCTCTAGAAGCAAATGTCTGTGGAGCAGAGGAGGGGCTGGAAATGGAGCTCAGCCTCCCCACTGCCTTGGGCAGAAAGGGGACAGACACCTGGCCAGGGAGACCAAGGTAGTGGTGTTGAGCATAGGAGTGAGCAGGGCATGGGAGCAGCTTCTCAGGAAGTGTGTTGGTGGCTGGGCAGGAGCAGCCCATGCCTGCCACCGGGCACCTTTGGTACCTCTGCTTTCAGCTGCCTGTGCTGGCTCCCTTCTGGTGGGGCTGTGTGATTGCAAGCAGCTCTGCTCAGGACACTTCTCAGCTGTTTGTCACTTGTTCACTTTCTAGCTTTGCCATACGCTCCAAGGCTAAGATGGCAGCACAGAGCTGGAGGACGCAGAGCTGCTACCTCGCATGGATGCCCATGCTGCCATCTTCCTTCAATGATCCCTGGTTTTCTGGTGCTAAATGCCCTTTGCTGTATCTGGACAGACTCCTGTTTGCAGCCTGAAACGTCCATCTCTGCAGCAATATGGGAGATGCTGTGTTTGATAGCTTAAAGACTGTTGGCTCCATCTGTGCTGCTGCACTTGTGCTTTGCAGAGGCTTTGTGCCTGGGTTGTTCAGTTACTAGATGTAGGTCTGGTTTTCCTAACTGTTTGTAGCTGGTGCCTATCACGGCAGCTGTGAATCTTAATCCCATGTCAGTTACAATTCACACGAAGTGAATTAGGCGTACAGGAGGAGGCATCATTCATAGAATGGGTTGGAAGGGACCTTAAAGGTCATATAGTTGAACCCCACCTGACTGGTTTGCTCCAAGCCCCATCCAACCTGGCCTTGAACACTTCCAGGGATGGGCAATGCACATGTTCTCTGGCCAGCTTGCTCCAGTGTCTCACCACCTTCACAGTGGAGAAATTCCTTAGATCTAACTGAACTGCATCCAGTGCTGGAGACCATATTACAAGAGGTATGTGGAGATGCTGGAGGTGTGCAGAGAAGGGCCCCGAGGATGCTCAGAGGGCTGCAGCACCTCTGCTGTGAGCACAGCCTGAAAGAGTTGGGGCTGTGCAGGCTGCAGAAGAGGAGGCTCCCAGGGGACCTTCTTGTGGCCTTCCAGGATCTGAAGGAGGCTACAAAAAAGCTGGGGAGGGACTTTTTAGGCTATCAGAGAGTGCCAGGACTAGGGGGAATGGAGCAAAGCTGGAGGTGGGGAGATTCAGAGTGGAGGTGAGGAGGAAGTTGTTGAGCATGAGAGTGGTGAGAGGCTGGAATGGGTTGCCCCTGCAGGGAGGTGTTTGGGGCCTGATCCCTGGAGGTGTTTTTGGCCAGGCTGGCAGAGGCTGTGGGCAGCCTGCTCTAGGGTAGGGTGTCCCTGGGCCTGGCAGGGGGGTTTGAACTGGCTGATCCTTGTGGTCCCTTCCAACCATGACTGATTCTATGATTCTAATCTAAACCTACCCTCTTTCAGTTCGCTATATAATTAATACATTTCCTTGCACAGGGAGTTCTTTTTGACTTCAGTTTAAGGTGAAACTTGACTGTCTGAATGATTTTTTTGTGAAATAGGTATTTTGCCACCTCTTTATTTCAGGAGCTGTGTTTGGGTATGTGTTTTGTGCAGGTTTTTTTTTTTTTTCCTGAGAGGGCTATCTGCTAACGTGCAGCAAATGAAACTTTCTATTTTTGCTGAGTTTGTTCTGGAGAAGAGAGGAGCAACACTGCCCTGGCTTGCAGTGTACATGCAAATCTCTGCTTGGACTCTGCAGTTGATTCTGCTTGGGAAGTTTGAAGGCTTTATACAAATAAGGGTGTTTGGAATTTATACAGATAAGTGTATTTTGCTTGCAAATGACCCCACGATTTGCTTCTCTTTCAGGGTGAAGGCTGCCGTACTGTCCCCCTTTCTGGACATGTAGGATTTGACAGTTTGCCTGACCAGCTGGTTAATAAGTCAGTTAATCATGGGTTTTGTTTCAACATCCTGTGTGTGGGTGAGTATTTCCAATTGGGGGAGTTCTCTTCCTGAAAAGGGCTCCACCGCAGCTGGATGTAGCTCGTAGGTGAACAGGGTTAATAACACAGCTTAGATTGAAATTTCCCCAAATGTTGTGTCTATTTTCAGTAACAAGATGTGCTGGTGCCTGTGGAAATCCCTGCTGAGGATGTGCAGTATCTACCAAGCAGTTAAACCATAGAAATAAAACGTCTATAATTGTGGTCTTTAATTTCCTAGTACATTTGAGTGTTGTGTTTTAAAAATATGTGCTCATGTCAGACAACTTTGTCCTGAGGTCCCATTTATTATAATAATAATAATAATAATAATAATAATAATAATA
>VWZI01018387.1:0-26324 GCA_013396835.1 Psilopogon haemacephalus | reverse complement strand
GCTGCTTGTGCTGGGGGCTGCAGAGCTGCAGACAGTGCTGCAGGTGGGGTGTGAGGAGAGCAGAGCCAAGGGGCACAATCCCCTCCCTTGCCCTGCTGCCCACAGCTGCTCTTGCTGCAGCCCAGCACACAGTTGCTGTCTGGGCTGCACTCACACTGCAGCCTCATCTGGAGCTTTTCATCACCCCAGACCCCCAGGACCTGTTCCTCAGGGCTGCTCTCAGCCATTCCCTACCCAGCCTGCAGTTGTGCTTGGAATTGTGCCCACCCAGGTGCAATATCTCTGAAAATTGTCAGTCTCCATCCCGTGATGAAAAGTGCAACACTACAGCTTTTCAGTAGCTGTCAGAGCTTCCTGGTGCAGCATTCTGACAGTAAAGGTCACCCTCCCTGCCCTGTCCTCCCCACAGTGCTTTGTCAGCCCTGCTTCAGGAGAGCAGACCACTGCTGAGGTGTGCAATGCTTCGTATGGGTTAGGAGGTCAGATCACCTGTGTGCCTGTGAATCTGAGGTCAGGAAGCAATCTCCCTGCCAAGGACACCTCTGGCTGGGTTTGCCTACGCCGCTGCTTTGCCTGCTAATTCTGCCTCCCTTAATGCCCATTCACTGCTTCTGCTCTTTGGAGAAGATTGCAGTCCTGTTGGCTGGAACGAGCACAGACCACTTGTCCTTTTCATCAGACCATCTGTTCCATCTGCACTGCTGTCCTTACAAGAAGCAGTTGGCACCACTTACATCTTCCAGGCAGCAGAAAGTTGCCTCTGTGTGAGGCAGAAGCTCCCAGCAGATTCAGAAATCCTCCCTCCCCTCGTTTTGCCCTGCAGAGTAGCACTGCTCTCTAGCTCTGGCCCTGTTGAACCCAGCAGAGCAAAGCACCCTCAGTGTTTTACCACCTCCTGTCACTCTGTCAGTGTTCATGTAATTTCTGTCATTTCTTTGAGGTGAGAGAGTCTTTCCTTTCTCCATCCTCCTTTTCCCTGGCAGGCTTTGGTGCCATGCTCTGTCTGTGGGGTTCTGCAGTTCAGGGATGGGTCTATCTGCTGCCTGAATGTCCTTTCTGGCATGCAGACTTCATGTTGGAGATGCTGTGTTGGTGGTTGAGTATTCTGTGGTTTAAACACAAAGTTGTAGGTGTTTGGATGAGCAACTCCCACCTATGGAAGAATGCCTTACCAGTTGAAATCTCCTTCCAAAAGGCAAACCTCACTGTGTGAATTCAAAGTTGTCCATGCTGGCCCTGTGCAGCTGGCATGAGATGGAGTATCAAAGCATGTTCTGCCTTTAAAAAATTGCCTGCATCTCTTGTGCACTTCTTTTGGCCTCTCTGGTAGCTAAAGCCACTCCTGCTGGAAACAACACATGAGATTGATTTAAAGTAGGCAATAATTAAGAGGCTCAGGATGCGTTTAAACAATAGCCTTGGCCTCAGATGAACACCTTTTTGCCTAAAGAAGGAGGGAGGCAGGAACAAGAGGTGGGTTGCAGAGCCCTTTGTCTGCCCGGAAGCCAGGGTGATTTACACTCAACCCTGTGTATCCGCTGCAGAGAGCAGCTCCCTGCCCTGGTCACCACTGCTGCTCCCCTGTCACCCCGTCCTGCAGCCCTGGGACCTGGGGCACAGGCTGCTGGATCCCACTTGGGAGGAGACTCTGCAGGACAGTGTGTGGGCAGTGCTCCTGCACCCCAGCGCTGATGAACTCTCCTGTGCTGAGACACCCTGCCAGGGATCCTGGCATTTTCAGGCGAGCAGCCAGCTCCCTGCTGTCCCACCCAACCCTTGGCAGGGGCTCTGGAAATGCTGCAGCCTTCTCAGACTATTTAGGTTTTTGTCTTTCTTTTTTTTTTTTTTTTTTTTAAATGCTGCTGTTTTCCTGGAATCCCTGAGAAAGGCCTGGAGGGTCATGCAGGATGGCTGCTGTTAACTCTCAAAATCCCCATCCAAACCATGCCAGTGCTCTGGTGTGATTTGTGCACCTGCTCCCTTTTTGGGTCAAGGAAGCTGGGACTATGAGGTTTCAAGTCAGTGAAGAGCTTTCTGTGATCAGCCATGAGTCTTCTGGATGATGGAGCTCATTTTTTCAGTGACATAGTGTAGTGGGTTTGCAGTGACCTGCCCCCCCCACCTTTCTAAAACCCCAGCTAAAACTCAGAAAAACACACTGGAAGTTAATAAATGAAGCTTTATATTTACAGCAATGCAAATATACAAGCAAATATTTACAAGATATAACTGTGTGCTTTGCTGGGTGCCCTTGCCTTGCTTGTGCTGGTGGGGCTGTGGATGTAGCTTGGTGCATTAACGTAGCACAAGGGTCTGCAGCAACACCAGCTCCTTGTGCTGACTCCCACTTCTCCCCTTCAGACTGCAAACAAGACTGGTGTGAGGAGCAACCAGACTTGTGGCTGATGTGGCTCTGTATCAGTCAGTGATGGAGTACAAGCTCCTGGCTGGCTCCTGGGCAGCTCTACAGTTCACTGACCTGCAAATGTTAATCATAGAATCATAGAATGGCTTAGGTTGGAAGAGACATCAAAGATCATCCTCACCTGGAGCACTCTGACTCCTCCCAAGGGGTGGTCTGACCTTTTCCCAGGTGTCATGGAGTCATAGAATGGTTAAGGTTGGAAGAGACCTCAAAGATCATCCAGTTCCAACCCCCCTGTGCCATAGGCAGGGACCCCTCCCACTAGATCAGGTCACTCAAGACCTCATCCAGCCTGGCCTTGAACATATCCAGGGAGGGAGCAGCCACAACCTTCCTGGGCAACCTGTGCCAGTGTCTCACCACCCTCACTGTGAAGAACTTTCTCCTAACATCCCATTTAAATCTCCCCTCTGCCAGTTTGAACCCATTCCCCCTCATCCTGTCATTACAAGACCTTTTGAACAGTCCCTCCCCAGCCCTTCTGTAGGCCCCCTTCAGATACTGGAAGGCTGCTATAAGGTCTCCTCGAAGCCTTCTCTTCCCCAACTCTCTCAGCCTGTCCTCATAGCAGAGCTGCTCCATCCCTCTGATCATCTTTGTGGCCCTCCTCTGGACTCTCTCCAGCAGTTCCATGTCCTTCCTATGCTGGGAGCTCCAGAACTGCACACAGTACTCCAGGTGGGGTCTGCTGCCTCTGGAAGATATTTGATACATGAAACTGGCAGCTGGAGACCACTCAGCTCCTAGAGCAGTGGAGGTTTGCCCTGGCTCTCATATACTTCAGCCTTGAGTGAGAGAAGTCCCTTCTGGGGGCCAGGAGTGAGGAATTTGCCTGTTTGCAGGGGTAAGGCTCAGAGGTTTGGACAGAGAGGGTGGGGAGGAGTTTTCCCTTGTTGAATTGGTCATTTCATGCAAGTTTGGATCTGTTGCAGAGCTCTAAGCCTAGAAAAACAAGAAGCTCTTTTCTTTAGAGTAGGAAAATGATGAAGTTGTGTTGGTTGGGAGCAGAGGGTTTGAGGAGGGAGGGTAAGGCTGCACCAGCCAGACACAGTCTCCCTGTGGTCCCACAGCAGGCTGGAGGAGCAGGCTCCACAGTGGGTGGGGTACATCTGGATCCTGACATTTCAGCAAAAGCCAACTGAGCAGTCCAGAAATGGCCATTTCACCAAAAAAAACACAACAGCCCTCACAGGGCAGCAGGCCAGACTCTGCTTATGAGCTTAGCACTAAGTCAGATCCTCTGAGCTTAGAAAGCTGTCTGGGAGTGTGGCAAGGGAGGCTGCCCTCTGCAGTGAGTGCACAGAGGGCTTCATTTCATTCTTGCTAGGTAGGGTCTATCTAAAACAAACTTGAGACTGCTATCTGAGACTTGTCTCTTCTTACCAGACAAGGGAACAGTTGCCTGATGGTAGATGGAATCCAAATAGCAGCTGAGCCCTCCGGAACTTTTGAAAGCAGATAGTGGAGTATTGTGGAGCTTGTGCAGCCCCTAAGATACGGAAAGCAGACACTGCAGAAAAAAATGTCCCCTCCCAGTCTAAAAGGCTGATCCTCCAGCTCAGTCTGCTGGGGTACAAGAAAGCAGCTGCACAACTTGCAGTAGGACTGGGACCAGCTCTCAGCGTTTCTGCACGGAAGGAGGCTGTTTCACTGGCTGCCTGGTAGAGACCTATCTGGCAACGAGCTGCATTCTCCCTCCCAGTTTTTAATGAAAGCAGCATCTTCTGTAGTGTAGTTGTGGGTTTATGCAGGCTCTGAACAATGCTTTCCCCTTTGCCTTTTCACCTCTTTCTTTTCTTCTCTGTTTTCTAACAAGATTAATGGCCATTAGCCTGTGAAATGTAATTTGCCCAGAATACAGACCTCCCTTTGTCCATGGCTTTCTGCTCGCCAGACGATCCCTTTGAGGCATGGCATCTGCTTTCATCTGCTACAATTTCACCCCTGTTAATGTTTGGAAACTGAAAGGCCAGGACATATTAATATTCAACAGAACGTTTGCACTCTCTCTTTTTCTCGGCTAGGGGAAACTGGCCTTGGTAAGTCCACCCTCATGGACACCCTTTTCAACACCAAGTTTGAAGGGGACCCAGCATCTCACTCACAGCCCGGGGTCCAGCTGAAATCCAGTACCTACGACCTGCAGGAGAGCAATGTCAACCTCAAACTCACTATTGTGAGCACGGTGGGCTTTGGGGATCAGATCAACAAAGAGGACAGGTGAGTGAAAGGGGAGAGGCTGCATCACGACCAGGTTTTGTCATGCAGGGTCTCTCCCTGTGCCTTGGTTTGGCCAGACTGTGCTGTGAAGTTTTCCTCCTTCCTTCCCATGGGTCCTTGTCACCTCTTTGGCACAGGACAGGCAGAAGAGAAGACAGAGGCTGGGCTGTATCAGCATTCCTCCAGCTAGCAAAGCAGCGTTTCTATGCTCTCAGAGCAGTACCTACCCTGCTGGCAGCCTTCTGCCCAGATTCTTTTGGTGGGAAGAGTAGAGAGCATCTGTGCTTGTTTTTGATCTGTGCATCTTTGTGCTGTGCTGACCATGAGCTGCTGACCAAACCACTAGTTTGGGCTAGTGACCGCTTGGCTTAGCAGTGGCTACAGGCAGGGCTTTACCATGTTGCCAAAGGAAGTGTGATAGATGTGCAGGGTGGTACCCTGGGGCAGTATCTCTGGCACCTCACATCCCAGCATCACTGAAGCATGGTGATAAAGGGCTGTGCAGTTCCATCAAACTATTCCCAAGATGCAGCTTTACAGAGGCACTGGGGATGGGATTTACTTTGTTGTGGATCTGCTAGATACTCCTTTCAGTTTTAAGATGCACACATGAGTCTGACAGGCTCTCTGCTTCAGATGACCTTCACCAATGCCTTTTACACGTGAGTCTGACAGGCTCTCTGCTTCAGGTGACCTTCACCAATGCCCTTTACACGTGAGTCTGACAGGCTGTCTGCTTCAGGTGACCTTCACCAGTGCCCTTTACATGTGAGTCTGACAGGCTCTCTGCTTCAGGTGACCTTCACCAATGCCCTTTACATGTGAGTCTGACAGGCTGTCTGCTTCAGGTGACCTTCACCAATGCCCTTTACATGTGAGTCTGACAGGCTGTCTGCTTCAGGTGACCTTCACCAATGCCCTTTACACGTGAGTCTGACAGGCTCTCTGCTTCAGGTGACCTTCACCAGTGCCCTTTACATGTGAGTCTGACAGGCTCTCTGCTTCAGGTGACCTTCACCAATGCCCTTTACATGTGAGTCTGACAGGCTGTCTGCTTCAGGTGACCTTCACCAATGCCCTTTACATGTGAGTCTGACAGGCTGTCTGCTTCAGGTGACCTTCACCAATGCCCTTTACACGTGAGTCTGACAGGCTCTCTGCTTCAGATGACCTCGCAAAGGAGTCACAGGGATTTTGTACCCCAGAGCTCTGGTCAAAGCTAGTGCAGAATGGAAATGTGCTGTGAGAGTAGCAAGGCATTCACTCACTGAGCGCAAGCAGGAGCTGTGCACTGCTGCAAAGGAGTCTGCGCTGCCATTACAAAAGTTTCTCCTCCTCACACTTCAGAGTGGGAGTCCTCTCTCCCTAGAGAGGATGCTCTCTTCCCTCTCCCCTCTCCCTTCTCTCCCCTTTCCCCTCTCCCCTCTCTCTCCTGTACTGTGCTCTGTTGAACAGGCTAGAGTCTGATGTGAGACCACATCTCCTTGTCAGGAGTGCAACTCTAAAACTTCCTAGAGGTGGAGAGGATTGATCTTGGGAAGTGAAACCTGACGAGCAGTTTGTTTTGTGAAATTGAGCAAGGCAGCACTTTCTTTACACATCTGGCAGTCAGAGGTAACTTTCTTTTTTCCCTTTCAACAAAGCTATAAGCCCATCGTTGAGTTCATTGATGCTCAGTTTGAAGCCTACTTGCAAGAAGAGCTGAAGATAAAGAGGGTCTTGCACAACTACCATGACACACGAATCCACGCCTGCTTGTACTTCATCGCTCCCACAGGCCACTCGCTGAAGTCCCTGGACTTGGTAACAATGAAGAAGCTTGACAGCAAGGTAGGCACATTTAACTCTTGCTGGGTAGGTTCACCCTGTCTGTGACTGAAAGGCTGCTGGTTTTCCAGAGCACATCTCTCCACCTTGAATGGGCCTTCCACTAGTGGAACTCACTGGGCTGGAAGATGAATCCTGTAGATTTATTGAGCGCTTTTAAGTTGTATCACAGACTTGAGAACGCTCCGTGGAGCAAAGCTGAGGACTTCTTATCACTCTCTCTCTTTCTAGGTGAACATCATTCCAATCATTGCCAAATCTGATGCCATTTCCAAGAGTGAGCTGACCAAATTTAAGATCAAAATCACAAGTGAACTGGTCAGTAATGGGGTCCAGATCTACCAGTTCCCAACAGACGATGAATCGGTGGCGGAGATAAATGGGACAATGAACGTAAGTGGCTCAGTGCTTCCTCCTCTCCCGCTGCAGCTCTGTTCCTGTAGGGCTTGGTGGCCCATAATTGGACTGCTCCTTTAATCTGTTTTCCCTTTTACTTTGTGTCCAGAGGATTTGACAGTCATCCCATCCTTGTAGTGTCATCCATGGGAAGCAGACTGTCCCCTTGCTTGTCCTACTGCCTGTGTGTTGAAGGCCATCCAGGAAATGGGTCAGATGGTGAGGCATGGCTGTGCAAGGCCAAGGATAGTCCTGGGTTATATTAATCAGATGGGCATTACCTGTCTGGTGTGAGGTCTCTGCTGTCTACAGACATGCACCTCTCTGCTCCTTGGCCTGTATTTTTCACACCAAGCAGTTTTGCTCTCCTGAGCCAGTGTTTCCTGCAAAGCCCTGGCTCCATGGGTGTCTCCTCTTGCCTGTGGTTATCCTTGCAGCAGAGGCCCTTCCCCTGGCTGTCTGTGGGACTGCTGCCTGCACTGAGTTGCTGGTTTATTGTCAGTCAAGTTACTTATCTAGGTCCTTGATCCAGTTTGGCTTTTGGCTCTGATGTTTGTAGCCAGAATGGTTGGACAGAGTGATACAGCGAGGCTGGTTAGAGCAGCAGCTTCCCTTGAGCTGCATCCAAGTGCTGATGTGAGATAAAAAATACAAGGGTGGGACCCACAGGGCTCTCCATCCCAGTGGTATTTCTCTTCCCTAAACTTCTGCTTTTGATCCCTTTCAGAGTGTAAGGAGAGAGGCAATGTGTACAGTGCTGCATTTCTCCTCAATGCTTTCTCAGCTTCTAACCCTACTTTGCACAAGGATTTATCTAGATTTCAGTCCTATGCATCATTTAATGCTCTACTACCAGTGAGCTTCCAGGATCCTGTGGAAAAAAAAAGGCACAGCTTAACCAGCAATGCACAAGAAACAACACACAACTCAGAATCAGAGAATGGTTTAGGTTGGAAGGGACCTCAAAGATCATCCAGCTCCAACCCCCCTGTGCCATAGGCAGGGATAACTCCCAGTAGAACAGGTTATTAAAGGCCTCATCCAACCTGGCCTTGAACACCTCCAGGGAGGTTGTGGAGCACAGAAGCACCCAATGTGATCTTTGATCACATTGGGGGCTTCTGTGCTCCACAACCTCCCTGGGCAACCTGTGCCAGTGTCTCACCTCCCTCACTGCAAAGAACTTCCTCGTAACATCCCGTTTAAATCTCCCCTCCAACTCAGGTCAAACATGTCTCAAGGTGCCTGCAGGTGCTCATTCTGGCTCTGGCGTTCTCAGAGCTGTCTGTGGCTCCCTGAAGCCATCCCCTGCTCCTTTTGGCAGTGCATCCTGACCATGTTCCCATTTTCCAGAAGGCTTGCCACAGAAAGTTGTTTGCTTACCTCCTGTTGATGAAGTACCAGTCTAGCTGTTGCACTTCTGTGTCGTGTCTTGATCCTGTATTAATAGTTGTGGAGTGGCTTGAAAGAAATGTGAAGTTTGTCCCAGGGTGAGAGCTGTCAGTGGTGGTTTGCTGGTCAGAGGAGTTTTGTGATGGCTTCTTTCTCAGTGCTTGGTGCTCTAGCAGTGTAGGGATGTAGGCAGTCCTGAGAACAAAGATGCAGCATCACTCTGTCATTAAACAACCAGAGGCCTGATGACAAAAGGAGGAGTCCTCTCCTCTTGGCTCTTCCAGGATGGGGTGGAGGTAAACTTCTGCTGCTCTTTCTTGTCATCCATTTACCTGTCTTCTGAGAGGGAATTGCTGTTTTGAGCCATAGACCTTCAGGGTTGTGTCAGCTGCTGCACAGAAAGATCAGCTCTTTAAGTCCTACATGAAATTGGTGTAAATCATAATACCAATCATAATACCAATACCAATAAATCATAATACCAATATAAATCAGGTTTATGGGGGCTAAGCAAGCCAGGATCTGAGTCTGATCAAGGCAGGTTTGCAGACTTGGAAAACTTGTATCCTAATACTGATTTTATTAGCAACCTTCAGGTCAGGAGATGAGCTTGTGGAGAGGCTGAGACCAGTAAAAATATTCAGGATGAGTTGGCACAGGTTTGGACTTAAATTGCCAATTGTCACAGAATCACAGATTCAACTAGGTTGGGAAAGACCTTTGAGATCATTGAGTCCAACCTATCATCTAACACCTTCTAATTAACTAAACCATGGCACTGAGTGCCTCATCCAACCTCCTTTTAAACACCTCCAGGGACGGTGACTCCACCACCTCCCCAGAAAATTTATTTTGTGCAGTTCTGGAGCCCCCAGCACAGGAGAGACATGGAACTGCTGGAGAGAGTCCAGAGGAGGGCCACGAAGATGATCAGAGGGATGGAGCAGCTCTGCTCTGAGGACAAGCTGAGGGAGTTGGGACTTTTCAGCCTGGAGAAGAGAAGGCTTCCAGGAGACCTTATAGCAATCTTCCAGTATCTGAAGGGGGCCTACAGAAGGGCTGGGGAGGGACTGTTCACAAGGTCTTGTAATGACAGGACGAGGGGGAATGGGTTCAAACTGGCAGAGGGGAGATTTGAACGGGATGTTAGGAAGAAATTCTTCACAGTGAGGGTGGCAAGACACTGGCACAGGTTGCCCAGGGAGGTTGTGGCTGCTCCCTCCCTGGAGGTGTTCAAGGCCAGGCTGGATGAGGTCTTGAGTGACCTGTTCTAGTGGGAGGTGTCCCTTCCTGTGGCACAGGGGGGTTGGAACTGGATGATCTTTGAGGTCTCTTCCAACCTAAACCATTCTCTGATTCTATGAATCGCATTTCAAATTGAGGAATGGGAAACTTTCATTTAAGTCAATTTGCCTCAACCTTTGTGCTTGTACTTCTCTACAGAAAGCTTCATTGTCTTTGCCTGTTGCAGAGCAACATCTTTGAGAGGTGATAAATGCAGCCTTCATGCTCAAGTAGTGCTTCTTGTGGCCAGCAACTTCTCTAGATCAGTTAATTTTGTGGTTTGTGTTTTTTTAATCACACAGAAAACCAAACCAGGTCTTTTAATCATTTAACGTTTTGTAACCTGCATTAGTTGCCTTTTGCATGAGAAGTGAAATTGGGCTTTGGAACATGCAAACTCACTACTTCATATGCATTTTAGTTTATTACATCCACTTGTGCTGCATGAATTAGGAAATTTTTTTTTTGCAGAGTATTTGGCATCCCAAGTTTGCCTACTAAATAAAGAAAAGGAATTAAGTGAAGGATTTAAAATCTGTGCCTTCATGATCAGAAACAAAATCATTTAACTGTGAACAAAGGCATCAAGTGGAGTATTTAGGAAATAATCAGGTTGCACAGATCTTCAGAACAAGAATCCTGATTTTCCTTGAAGCAGTTGGTTTGGTCTTTTTAAGAATCCCAGCAGGCATATTATTTAAAAAGTTCAGGGAAGACACTGTCCAGTATTGCCCATCTGGATTTTATTCTTAAACCAAGTAGGAAAGCCAAGCTCTTTTATTCTTTCAGCTTTCCCATTTGGAATGAATTAGTCCAATTGCTGAGGAAGATGTTCCCCCTGCACCTGCTAGTTAAATGAAGCCACATGAAGCCAACATGAGATGTTCTGCATGGTAGGGGCTGGAACTTCCTTGCTGACAGAAGGAGGGAATGGCCAGCACCTTCTCCCTGGCAAAGGCAGCAAGCAAACAGTTGGTACAGTGCAAGGAGTGACTTTGCTACTGAGAGTGGCCAGGCCTGTGGACAGCCAAGGTTCAGGTTGTGTCTGTGTGGCCATAGTACAGTGTTTGTGCCACTGTCTCAAGTTCCTCCTATTGCTTGCTTCATTGCTGGAACTCCTCTTGCTTCGCTCTCCCAGAGATCTGAATATGAAGCAAGCAAAAAGCATTAACAGCTCTGGGAGAAACTGACTGTGGGATGCTCCTGGTGGGCAGTTTGAAGAAGTTAACAGGTCTGGAAGCTCTCACCCACAAGTGGCAGGATGAGAAAAGGAGAGAAGTGGGCAGCTCTGGTGGGCTGTGGAGGAGAGTGTCACATGTGAGGACACACTGCCCTGGTCCAACATGGCAGTGTGCTCTTGGAGGGGAAGTGGCTGGCCCTGAAGCATCAGGTGCTACAGAACTGTGATGGCTTTTCCACTGGCAGTTGCACTGTGTAGAGCTGCAGAGGAAGCTGTTACCTTTGTGGAGCTGAGTACCTGAGGCTTTTCAGAGTTTCCAGCACTTGGTGCACAGGGACAGACCAGTTCCACTGTATCCCACAGCGAGGAGCCAAACCTGCAGCAGGTGGAAAGCCCACCTGGTGCTGGCAGTAGCCAACATGTCCCCATGGTGTGATATGCTCTGAATCCTCCCGGGGTAGCTGAAGGTGAAAACTGTACTTTGAGGGTGACAGAGCAATGGATCAGGCTGCCTGTAGAGGTTGTGGATCCTTCTTTTCTGGAGACCTTCAAAACCTGCCTGGATGTGTCCCTGTACAACCTGAGCTGAGGTGAACCTGATTGAGCAGAGTATTTGGCCTAGATGATATCCAGAGGTCCCTTCTGACCCCTGCTGATCTGTGATTCTATGGCATGTGGCCCTTGCTCAGCCCTGGGGTCTCTGCTGGTCCTCTTCCCCATTGGTCTACCTGGCACAACAGGACACCATGGGACATGCAAGGCCTGTTTGCAGGCAGTGGACCTGCTCCAGAGTGACCACTGATGGTTCTTCTTGACCCCACGTGCAGAAGTGTAGACAGTGCAGCTGCTTCTGTGTGATCTCTCTTGAAGGCAGAAGAAAGACTACAGATTGTAGAAGTGCAGAGGCAGATGGTTCCTTNAGGCAGAAGAAAGACTTCAGCTTGTAGAAATGAGGAGGCAAATGATTCCTTTGAAAGCTGTGGAGGGGAGCTCCCCTCCTGTTGCAGGGTGGAGGCTGTGCAGTTTTCCTTCCCCTCCAGTTTTTGTGTCCCCTGCCCTTTGCAATTACACAGCCTTCTGCTGAAGGTCAGATTCTCTCAACTGAGAAGACCACTTTGCTTTTTCTACTTCTCTGCATGGGCAATGACCTGGACAAGAAGACACCATGGGACATGCAAGGCCTGTTTGCAGGCAGTGGACCTGCTCCAGAGTGGCCACTGATGGTTCTTCTTGACCCCACGTGCAGAAGTGTAGACAGTGCAGCTGCTTCTGTGTGATCTCTCTTGAAGGCAGAAGAAAGACTACAGCTTGTAGAAATGAGGAGGCAAATGATTCCTTTGAAAGCTGTGGAGGGGAGCTCCTCTCCTGTTGCAGGGTGGAGGCTGTGCAGTTTTCCTTCCCCTCCAGTTTTTGTATCCCCTGTCCTTTGCAATTCGACAGCTTTCTGCTGAAGGTCAGATTCCCTCAGCTGGGAAGAGCACTTTGCTTTTTCTGCTTCTTGGCCTCTCCTGCAGAGGCCTCCCCCCGTGCAGAGCAGGCACAGCTGTGCTGGCCGTGTCCCTACAGGCACATCAGTATGATTGCAGAGGTGACTCTGCATGGGCAGTGACCCGGGAGGCCCCAGTGCACAGAGCCTCTGCATGGCTCAGAATGGCCTCAGCAAACTGAGCACCAGCCCCAGCTACTCTGCAGGTGTCCCACGTGAGAGCAGGGAGGCCAAGAAGCAGGAGCTTAAGCACCCATCCCTGGGGGGCTTTGCAGGCAGTTCTGCTGTATTTGCAGCTGGACTCTATGAGCCACACCGAAGGCAGAAGACATCACCTCTGCAATCTTTTGCTTGTACCTGCTGTCTCATCAACTTGTTGAAGTTTTCAGATAACCTGTGCTGTTAGAACTTGACCAGCTGCTCTTGAGAGAAAGCCAGGGTCACTGATCCTCCCTATAATTGACTTCCTGGGGCCCTTTTAATTGCCCAGACTCAGCACACTGAAAGCTCTAGCTAAGAAATGTCACTGCACAGAACTCAGCAGAAGGGGGTGGGTGCAGGGAGCTGGCAACTTTATTTTTAAGTGCTGAAACCTTGCACTTGACTTCTTTGCAGCTTGGCAGAATGCAGTCTAGTTCCCAGGAGCAAGTGGAGGTGGGGAGAGATCTCAGTTATTGCACAACGCATAAATGCAGCGAACTATGATAGCAGAGTCTTGGGGGGGGTTGCTTGGCTGCCTGAATTTGGGGAGTGTGGAGTGCAAGGTGAGACTTTCTGAGCCTAGGTAGGTGTCAGGACTATTTCTGTTACAACTCTGCTGAGATTGCACTGGGTTAAGTCTTTTAGTCCCTCTGCAGAAGCCAAAAAGTATGTGACTGGGTTTTATTTTGAGAAGCAAATGCTTCTTGTTCTTAGTCTGCCTTCAGGAGCTTTTAAGTGTGTGTTACTCTGTGGAATGTGAGCCTCAGCTTGAGGAGTCTAACAGGGCTCAGCTGAGCCAGTGGTGCAGCTCTGCTCTGCAGCCCACAGGATTCCTTCTGATGGTGTGATCCTTGGATTTGTCCTATAGCTGTGCAGCCATCTGGCAGTGGCTGAGCATAGCATCAGCATCATGAGGGGTTTGTAAGGCACTCCTTTGGGTTTCTCAGAAACAGTTTTGATTAAGAAGTGTTGTAGGAATGTGTTGATAACTTCTGTCTTCAAGTTACAGAGGAGCCAGTAGGGAGAGGTGCTATGCTAGACCTTGTTCTCACCAGCAAAGAAGGGGCTGGTGGGGAATGTGAAGCCCAAGGGCAACCTTGGCTGCAGTGACTGTGCAGTAGTGAAGTTCAACATCCTTAGGGCAAGGAGGAGGGCTCATAGCAAGCTGACTACTCTGAGCTTCAGGAGAGCAGACTTTGGCCTCTTCACAGATCTGCTTGGTGGAGTACCATGAGATAAAGCCCTGGAGGGAAGAGGTGGCCAAGAAAGCTGATTAATATTTGAGGATCACCTCCAAGCACAGCAGTGATGCGCCCCAACAAAGAGGAAGTCAGGCAAAAGTGCCAGGAGGCCTGTGTGGATGAGCAAGATGCTCCTGGACAAAGTGAGACACAAAAAGGAAGCCTACAGAGAGTGGAAGCAAAGACAGGTAGCCTGGGGAGAATACAGGTAATTGTCTCAGCAGACAGAGATCAAGTTAGCTAAAGCCCTGATAGAATTAAGTCTGGCAAAGGAGGTCAAGGGCAACAAGAAAAGCTTCTGTAGTTGTGCCAGTGATAAAAGGAAGGCTTGGGGTCCTTCTGTAAGGAAACATGAGACCTGGCAACCTGGGATATGGAGAAGCTGGGGTACTCAACAGGTTTGTTGAGTCAGTCTTTACTGGCAAGTGCTCCAACCACTGCCCAAGTCACAGAAGGCAAAGGCAGGGACTGAGAGAATGAAAACCCATCCACTGTAGGAGAGGATCAGGTTGCAGACCATTTCAGTGACAGGCAAATGAAGTTGCTAAACCACAGTCACCATACTCATCATATCTGAAAAGTTGTGGCAGTCTGGTGAAGTTGCCACTGATTGGAAAAGGGGAAACACATCCCCCATTTTTAAAAAGGGGAAAGGAAGATCTGTAGAGCTACAGGCCAGTCAGTCTCACCTCTCTTCTGGCAGTCTGTCATTTGGGAGAGGGGGAGCTGAAGGGGAGCCCCATGCATCTGCAGGAAGTGTGAGGCTCTGTGGAGTGTTGGTACAGGACAAGCTCAGCACAGCCCCAGGGAATGCAGGGTCCTTCCCAACTCAGCTTGGGACAGACCTCAGGGCACATGTGGCCAGGGAGGCTGACCTGCTGCAGGGACATTGTAGTGGGTTTGCAGTTACCTGTCCCCCACCTCTACCTTTTATAAACCCTGGCTAAAACTCAGAAAACACTGCAAGTTAATAAATGAAGCTTTATATTTACAGCAATGCACAATATACAAGCAGATATTTACAAGGTATAACAGATATTTACAGATATAGACAATGAAAAGGTAATACAGAAACACCACAGCCCTCCCAGAGACCAAAATCCCCAAGAGGGGTAACCAACCACCCCCTACCACCTTTCCCCCCTTCTCCAGCCTTATCTCACCACCTGTTGATGCTGCAGATAAGCTGAAGATGGGTCAGAGAGATTAGTAATAGGAAGGAGTTAGTAGTTTTACTCTGAATTAGCTAAAAGACAGAGAGACAAAGGAGAAAGCAGCTGCAGTGCCGGACAGAAGCCCTCTGCTAATGTGGTTGTTTTGAGAACAGTTCTTAAAACAACTTTTTTTTTTTTCCTTTCTCAGTAAAACTCAGTGAAGTGCCACACTGTGTTTAACTCTCTCTCAGCCAATAGTCTAATTTCTCACTCAAATTCTCCGATTAGCTCAAACCAACACAGACATGTTCAGCCCTTCCTCTCCAGGGCTGGAGCAAGCAGGGAGGGAAGAGCTGCTACTCTGACTCTGGTGGTCAAGGAGGGACTCAGTCTCATAATCCAACAGAAGGAGTTGTCTTGTTCTCCATTGTCAGCTGAGGAAGTGGGAAGGGGATACAATCAAGAAGGCTCCAAGACCTCTTCTATTGCTTCTGTGCTTGTGCAGATGTTCTCCTCAGCCACGGCAAGCCCCTGGGACAGCGCCGCAGCCCGAGCCGCGCAGCACCTTGTTCGAGCTGTCATTCTGAGGCTTAGCCTTGCACTGGCTCATCTCACCTGAGACCTTGTGGCTGGGAGGATCAGCCAGGTAGAGGACACTGAGTGGTAGCACTAACAAGGTTTCCAAAAAGGCCCCTCCCTTCTCCCTGCTTGTCTTGGGCTAGTGGCCAGTGACTAGACTCCCCGAGATTAGCCTGTGCATAATGACTGTCCTGCTTGGTGGCTGTGCTAATCTCTGTGTGCTGCTGAGTTGGCCAGAGCTGAGAGGAACTAATCTGGGTCTCCTTAAATATGTTCCAGGCCCACTTGCCATTTGCTGTGATCGGGAGCACAGAGGAGCTGAAAATAGGAAACAAAATGATGAAAGCTCGTCAGTACCCCTGGGGCACAGTGCAGGGTGAGTTCAGCCCGGGCGTTTTCATGGCATGAATGGTGGCACTTCTGCTTCAGAAGAAGAGCAAGGGCCCTTTGGGCTCTCAACATCTCTCTGGGAGTGATTCTGCTATTCAATCCTTGTCTCTGGGAATGATTCTGCTATTCAGTCCTTGTCTCTGGGAATGGTTCTGCTATTGAACCGTAATCCATGTCTCTGGGAATGATTCTGCTATTCAACCCTAATCCTTGTCTCTGGGAATTATTCTTGTATTTAACCCTAATCCTTGTCTCTGGGAATGATTCTGCTATTAAATCCATGTCTCTGGGAGTGATTCTGCTATTCAATCCATGTCTCTGGGAATGATTCTGCTATTCAATCCTTGTCTCTGGGAACGTTTCTGCTATTCAATCCTTGTCTCTGGAAATGATTCTGCTATTCAACCCTAATCCTTGTCTCTGGGAATGATTCTGCTATTCAATCCTTGTCTCTGGGAATGATTCTGCTATTCAATCCTTGTCTCTGGGAATGATTCTGCTATTCAATCCTTGTCTCTGGGAATGATTCTGCTATTCAATCCTTGTCTCTGGGAATGATTCTGCTATTCAACCCTAATCCTTGTCTCTGGGAATGATTCTGCTATTCAATCCTTGTCTCTGGGAATGATTCTGCTATTCAATCCTTGTCTCTGGGAATGATTCTGCTATTCAACCCTAATCCTTGTCTCTGGGAATGATTCTGCTATTCAATCCTTGTCTCTGGGAATGATTCTGCTATTCAATCCATGTCTCTGGGAATGATTCTGCTGTTCAACCCTAATCCTTGTCTCTGGGAATGATTCTTCCTTGTGTCAGGCCTATAGCAACAGTTTCTCTGCTCAGAAGGGCTCTTAAACCTGTTGGAGGACTGAGCAGGTAGGTAATGTGGGAAGAGATCTTTGTTTCTGCCTGCATCTTACTTCTTATCACGTCTTCCTGCAGTGGAGAACGAAGCTCACTGTGACTTTGTGAAGCTGAGGGAGATGCTGATCCGTGTGAACATGGAAGACCTTCGCGAGCAGACCCACACACGGCACTACGAGCTGTACCGGCGGTGTAAGCTGGAAGAGATGGGCTTCAAGGACACTGACCCAGACAGCAAGCCCTTCAGGTAGGACTCTGGGTGAGACAGCAGGGCTTGAGACAGGCCTGGGTGGATGCACTCTGTGTGTATCCTTGAGAGAGCACCTAAAGAACCAATGCAGCAAGAAAACCTGCGGGTCAGGTAAGTGCGGACCTCAGCAAAGGTGCTGGCTGAGTGAGAGAAGGTGAAAAGACAGCTAATGTATGCAGGATTGGCTGTGACACACTGCAGGTATGGCTGTCCAAGTGTCCCTGCTGCATCTCTGCAGCAGGGCTCCTCTGAACTTGTGTTTGCTGCCAGCTGGTCTCTTCAAATTGCCCAATGTTCCACGTACAGGCAAGCGCAATAGCCCATGAAGCCCAGAAACATTTGGGTAAGGATGACCTGGGACCTGTGTGGGTGGCTGAGTAGCAAAATATGTTGTGGGCAAGCAGTATTGGTGGGGAGGATCTGATTTCAGAGGCTTAAGAGAATGGGATCATGCCTGGGCAAGCCAGGGCATGTATCTTGCACAACAATATCTCAGGACATATCACTGGATTTTCCTTTCTTTCCAGCTTACAAGAAACTTACGAAGCCAAAAGAAACGAATTTCTGGGGGAACTGCAGAAAAAGGAAGAGGCAATGAGGCAAATGTTTGTCCAGAGGGTCAAGGAGAAAGAAGCAGAGCTGAAAGAGGCTGAAAAAGAGGTGAAGACTGCAGTACTTGTATCTTCAGGGTTGTGAGAGATAGGTTAAATCCAAGTAGAGAGCTGCTGCCAAAGCACTTTCAGCAGAGTGTGGGTTGGGACTTTCTTATCAAGAAGTCTAAAGTTTCACTTGGGATCAGGGGGACATGATGTGTTCATCCTATGAGACAAAACTACAGAACACTGCTTGTAGCATACAGCTTTGTGCACCATGAAAGTGCCATGGAGAGCTGGAGTGTGGGAAGATTCCATTGGAGAAACAGCCCCTGACAGAAGCTTATTATCTGAAAAACAGACCTGTACCACTTCCTTAGCATTGTGAAAAATCCATTAATTTGCTGACCTTTAAAGAGGAATAAAGTGGAGACCTCTGGAAATGGATTAATTTTTTATGATTATACCACCTTGATCCTCTAATGTTAGTCTGTGCTATGGTGCATCACTGGAACTCTCCTTGGTTTGTAACCTGTTATGGAAGGAGCCTTCTTTGCCCTTTGTCTACACACTGTAAGCTTGGGGTTAGATATAGAGACCAACAGAGACTTGCAGGCTTGGATCTTACAGAATCCTAGAATCAGTCAGGGTTGGAAGGGACCACAAGGATCAGCCAGTTCCAACCCCCTGCCATGCCCAGGGACACCCTACCCTAGAGCAGGCTGCCCACAGCCTCTGCCAGCCTGGCCAAAAACACCTCCAGGGAGCTGGCCCCAAACACCTCCCTGCAGGGGCAACCCATTCCAGCCTCTCACCACTCTCATGCTCAACAACTTCCTCCTCACATCCAGTCTGAATCTACCCACCTCCAGCTTTGCTCCCTGATAGCCTAAGAAGTCCCTCCCCAGCTTTTCTGTAGCCCACTTCAGATCCTGGAAGGCCACAAGAAGGTCCCCTGGGAGCCTCCTCTTCTCCAGCCTGCACAGCCCCAACTCTTTCAGGCTGTGCTCACAGCAGAGGTGCTGCAGCCCTCTGAGCATCCTCGGGGCCCTTCTCTGCACACCTCCAGCATCTCCACATCCCTCTTGTCCCAGGGGCTCCAGCACTGGATGCACTACTCCAGGTGGGCTCTCAGCAGAGCAGAGCAGAGGGGCACAATCCCCTCCCTGGCCCTGCTGCCCACACTGCTCCTGCTGCAGCCCAGCCTCTGCTTGCCTTTGTGCCCTGCAAGTGCACACTGCTGCCTCATCTTCAGCTTCTCCTCCACCAGCACCCCCAAGTCCCTCTCCTCAGGGCTGCTCTCCAGCCAGTCCCTGCCCAGCCTGGATTGGTGCTTCCTTCTTCCTCTTTTCCTGAGAACAGAGAATCTGGCAGTGTTGGATTCTGCTCACCTTTCTCCTTTCCCTCTAGCTGCATGAAAAGTTTGATCGTCTGAAGAAGTTACATCAGGATGAAAAAAAGAAGCTAGAGGATAAGAAGAAGTCTCTGGATGATGAAGTAAATGCATTTAAACAGAGGAAGACAGCAGCTGAATTGCTCCAGTCTCAAGCTCAGCAAGCTGGAGGATCACAAACTCTTAAAAGAGATAAGGAAAGGAAAAAGTAAGTTACTAACCAAGTGGTCTTTGCTTTTTGGTAATTGTTCTCCTTTACTCTTTTTCTGGGTGCTCATCTTTTTCTTTAGGCAGCCCTTATGAGAGGAAGGTTTGTAGCCAGACTGCACCTCTAGCAAGGCTGAGCAGTAGCTGGAAGGATTTTACCTTTAGTTGTCATCCTGAAGAGCAGGGAGCAGTGTTACCCTCCTCGTTGCTTGCTGTCAGCATGGGAGAGGATGAGTTTGGCTTTATTCCCTGAGACTCCCTGCTTCTCCCTTAGTCTGTCAGTGCTTGTAATGATCACAGGCTCACAGGATATCAGGGGTTGAGAGGGACCCAAAGAGATCATTGAGTCCAACCCCCCTGCCAGAGAAGGACCAGACAATCTAGCTCAGGTCACAGAGGAACACATCCAAATGGGCCTTGAAAGTCTCCAGAGCAGGAGAACATAGAAGCAGAACAGTATTGGCTGCCAAGGCTAGGGTGTGGGTAGCAGGGATGTCCTGCTGCCTGCAGAGAGAAGCATGTCCTGTCCCAGCATCACCTTTGTTTAGGCTGGGAAAAAGCTTTGCTGTGGAAGCTATTGAGGGAGACTAGTAGTCTGAATTCTGGAATCTGCCAAGTGTAAGTCTGCAAGGACCTTAGGTCCTTGTCAGTGCTCTTGTCCATCTCTAAATGAGCTTTCTGCCCTCTACAGAAACAGTGAGAGGTATTGCATGGCTTTAGGATGAGTTTCCCTTGCCAGGGACTGATGTGACATGGTCCAGCCCCTTGATGGGGGTCCTGTGATCTGGGCCATCTGCAGTGCCAATGTCAGGCTCCTAATGCTCTGAAGGTGCTCAAAAGCAGTTGTACAGCTGAGAGAGTCCTCCTGCTTCACTTAGTAATGAGCAGTTCCTCAGGATGAAGAGCTGTGCCACCTTAGCATGTGTACAAAGAGCAGTGCACAGGCAGAAAGGGTCTGATTTCTATACCACAGGCATAAAGCCCTCTCTGCATATCCCTGGGGCAAATCCAGAGTAAATCTTGCCTGTGCTGTGCAGTCTTAAGTAGATGGAGAAGTGTTGTTAGTATAAACAATATGGCACATGCCCAGAATGCTGGCAGGACTGATCATCAGGGAAAATAGCCCTTGACTGTTAAACTTGAAATCAAATGAGATAGGAGAATTAAAAACACAACAGCCAGGAGACCCTGGTGTAGTCTCCTTAGTTTTGAGCTGGAGCTGCATCAATGGTCACATTCTTTTGCAATGAGCAATTAGTGTTGCACTTTTCTCACTTGTCTGTTCCTTATTCCCACTGCATGGTTTGATTTGCTCTTTTGAATTACCTTCAGGGGTTTTTAATAGCTTTCCATACCAGGGAGCCTGACTGGGGACAGGCTTCTCCCCATCCTGGACTGTGTGAGGAACAACTGAGTTACTGCGTTCTTAGAGCCCTCAAGCATGTAAACTGAGGGCTGCAGACTTCAGCCCTGAGATCATTCAAGGTCAGGAACGCAGAAAAGGCAGGCAGCATGCCCTATAGGATGAGCAGTAAGTCAGTGTGGCCCAAGTCACATTGTTGTTCCTAGAAGTAGTTCTGATCTCTGAAGAGCTCCCTGACACCCAGTGCTGTCCCATGGAAAAGCAGCGGTACTGTCCTTGGCTGGCAGGGACAGAGAAAGGCACAGGAAACTCTATGGGACAGAGAGATCAGTCCTTGAGTAAAGTTTGGGAAAACAGCTGTGTTAGAAACCTCTCTGCTTTCTTTACTCTGTATACCCTCCTCTAATTGTCCTTAGTGCTTAATTTCAGTATTTAGATCATGAATGTCTAACAAGCCACGAATTTCCCAAGCTGTAGCTCAGTTGTCTCTTGTTCACTTTACAGCAGCCTTTTTCTTTCACAGATGGCTCTTTTAAACCCCAGCTCTGTAATTTGCACTAATCATGATAGTTTCTTTGTTGTTGTTGTTGTTGTTCCATCATTATCATCATTAGCTCTTACATGTGTGCTGTTTTACAGTTAGCTGCTGTTTGGCTGCATGGTGCATGAGGCACATTGTCCTGGTAAGCGTCATTCACTAATCTGGACCTCACAGTGGGATTAGTTACAGTTCCTAAAAAAAAACCAAAACAGACCCTGTGCAAGCCCAAAAGTATTTTGTCTCTGTCTTCCTCTGCTCCACCAGTCTCTCCAGGGAAAAAAAGAGTGCAGTGAAGTTTGTCTTTAAAGATTCTGCGGAGTAAATGCAGACAACCTGCATTAGGACACGAAACATGGAAAACGAAGGATTAGATTCTCTTTTAAACCTTACAGTACTTTATAGGCTCAGTTTTCTTCATCCCCTTAGAAAGAAATTATATTCTTTAATCACATAAGCCATGTTGATACTGTGGCAACAATTGCCATGGAGATGTGCTGCTGCTGGTAGAACCCAGCTAGCCGTGAAAATGTCTTTTCCCTTCTCCTTCCCTCCTACCCCTCCGAGTTCCAGTGTTAAGTCGTGGTTACAGATCAGGTGATGCAGATGCGAGACTAGATTCTATTCCCTTCTTCACATGCTAACAGATGGTAAAACCTACCGACTCCAGAGCTTCCTTTTGTCCCAGAGCACCAGAGAATCAGCAGACTCTGCGTCTGTATGGGTGTGTGTCTATGTATGTGTATACAGAGGGGGCACTAAGGAAGCTACAGCCAAGACACCAAGCTAATCCTCACCACCTGACAGTTGAATATCCACAGTGACAACAGATGATGGGCTGAGCAGCTAGTAGATAATGAAGGCTCTCAAGATGGATTTTTAACACTCAGTTGGGTCATCTGTGGATGAATGTTCAGTTGTAGCAGACAGCCACAAACCCACACTTCTGGGGGGTCATGCCAAGTTTGCCCACAGCTAGGGTAAGGCTAGAGGTAGAAGAGGGCTGTATTGAGATATGTCCAGAAAGCATGCCAGAGCCCTTTGCCCCTGCATAAAGCCAGTGTCTGAGCTTCCAAGGAGCTTTGCGAAGGCATGGAGAATTCCCACTGAGCAGAGCCCTATTAGGGGTGTTATGCTCTGAGTCTGCTGTGCTCCAGTTGCTGTGACTCTGTCCAGAGTGCCTTTGTCATCATGTGAGCAGGTAATGTAAGGTGGCCATATAGTGGTGGGCAGGCTTGTAGGTCAGATAAAATTGCATGAAAGGGTTAACAAATCTGGCCCTTAGTAAGTGTGTGCAGTGCAGAGTGCCAACATCTACTGTGAAATGAAGGCTCCTGTAAACAAATGCCTGAGAAATGCATCTGCCTGGCAGGAGAGCAGTGTCCTCCTCAGGGTCGTTAGTTAAATTGCTAATGACAGTGATTTACTTTAGAGCTAGGTCGAGTGCCTTTAATTGAGCCTTTTTAATTTGTTGTGAATTCTCTGGTGAGAGGAAAAAGAAAGCTCCCAAAGGAATGTCTTGCTTCTTGACAGAGCAGTGATACTTGATGTCCAAGGCAAGGGTGACAGCACCCCAGGCTGAGGTGAGAAGGGACCTGTTGGAACAGCACCATTTAACTACAAAACACCCTAAAAACTCAGGCTCATGTCCACCCTTCCCTGCGGAGAAGGATAGAACTTACATTGTCTCCAGGATACAGGCCAAATTAACTTAGGGTCTGCCCTTAAATAGGGAAAAGCTGATTCCAGGATTCCTTCTCTCTTGGCTCCACCAAGGGAAATGGAAAAGCAAGGAAACATAACGTTGTCAGTGAGAGCCATTTGAATTTAATATCAATGAGACGTCCCACTTAATAGAAGAGCTTCAGAAGGGTCTTGCACCGACTGGAACTGGAGCTTGCAGTCGCCTGGAGCAGTGCAGTTGAATGAACGTCTCTGCTGCTGCTGCTAAGTGCACAACAATGGAAGAACAATTCCCTGCTCCCAGGCTCACAGAATAACAGTGCTCGTTTTGGTGCTGAGTACCAAGGCAGCTAGAGTGAACATGACTGATTTCTGTGGGCTTCGGATTGCTTTTGACAGCCCTGGTTAACTGTCCACTGTTGTGTGCTGGGCTTTGAATCCAATTAACTTCTTTGTTCCCACTATACCAAGGCGGTGGGGGGCAGTGCCTTCTTCAATGGGCATTTGTCTTCGCTGAATTGAACATGTATATACGGTGCTTTTCCAGGATTCAGCAAAAACACTCTCCATATTGATCCATAAAGTATTGCAGGGCTCCACTGTTTCGCAGGGACACAAACAAGTCACAGTGGATGAGCTGTGAAAGGATTGTTTGAGAAGACAAACCTGATTCATCCCACTGCTGAGCGTGTGTGCGTGTATGCATGTGTGCATCTGCACAGAGCATGTTTTGTAATCCAATTAAACCTTATTAACACTTAGCAGCATCTCGGGGGCATGGGGGGCGGGGGGCGCGTGTGTGTGTGTTAGGAAACATTTGTATTCTTGTTTTGGTTTGTTTTGGGTTTTTTTGGTCATTAATCCATAAAACCATTAATCTGCCTTTTTCTTTCATTTTCAGTTCGGGTTTCCTGTAGAACCTTTCCCTTCACACCAGAAGCCAATGCCCCACATTCAGTTAACACGCAGCTATGCCACTGTGCCTGCCTGCTCGCCTTTACTCATTGCTCCCTTCCTGCCCTCACCACTTTTTGTTTTCAGCAAGAGCCACCACACCCCCCTGCCTGTTACGGGCTAAGGTCGCTCTTGTGAAGGACTCAGCAATAGCCTGTATGGAGTGGTGGCAAGAGATGCTCATTGCTGATTCCTCTTCCCCCTTTGGGCGGCAGCAGGGCACTGGCAGAGTGGCCTCTTCTCAGCTGCTCGCCTTTTAGTGTCCCTGAGCAGCGAGGGCTGCCTGGTGCTGTGCATTTAGACCCTGTCGTGCTGTGAATGCAACCTGATGCTGCCACGGGTTGGGATGTGCTGTCTCAAGAGACTGGCTGCCCCTCCCTCCCTTTTTCATTTGCTCTCTCTAACCCCTCATTACTCCCCTGTGCCTGACTCATAATTCTGAAGGACTTTTTTGGGCCAAACGTCCTCACAGGCATGGGCCCGAGTCCAAACCTCTAGTCCCCAAGCCTGGGGGATTCTCAAACTTGGATCCACGGTTTGCAACTAAGTGTTCTCTGAATGCTGCAGGGGTCACGAAGGATCTCTTGCCTTGTCTCCTTCTCAGTGCGCTGGCCTGGATGCACATCCTGGATCCAATCTCAGGGAAAGCTGGTCACCTTGCTGTTCTTACCAGTGTTTGTGAAGAAAGATGGTGGTGTTTCTTTGACTTTCTTCTCAGTCATTCCAACAACTTCTGGTTTTAATGCAGAAAGTATTGCCTTTTTTTTTTTTTTGTTTTGTTTTGTTTCGTTTGGCATCTGTTTAGCAGTGTGCAGGTGCTGGCAGGTTGCTTCCCATACACTTTCTCTTCAGCAAAAGCCTTGTTTCACTTGCATGGTTTGCACTAAGGAGGGAGATGCTTTCCTCACTGGGGCCAGGAGTTCACTCTGCCCAAGTGCAACTGTGGCTTGCCTGCAGGTGTCTTCCCTGTGTGTTTCTGGATGAGTTTTGTTTTTGTTTTTGAATAAAGACTTGGTCAGACAGTGAATTCTGGTTAACATTTACTTCTTTTGTTTTGTTGTTTGTTTTTTTTTTCTTTGCCCTTCTTTTACAGTAACCCATGGCTCTGTACTGAGTAATTACCCCTGAATGCAGTGGGCTGGAATGGACCTTCATTTACTTGTTAAATCGGAGGGTCTAATAAAACATGACAGCATTTCAGCTGTGACCTTTCCATGGTGTGACACTTTCTCCTACATCCTCACTGTGATTCTGTCTTTACTATGTGCTGGTGCTTATTGCTTTTATTGGACGTTGTAAAAGTAGTCACGACAAGGTTTGGGATGCTGCAGCTTTTAAAGTCTACAATTTTGCTTCCCCCCTACATTAATAGATTACCTCTCCATCCAGATTAAATAAGGAATGTGGAGATAAGTGCTGTGAGTTATTTTTGCTGGCGAAATAACAGCGCAGTTCAAATTATTTATTGGTGATGTTGAAGTGGCACCACCACCTTAGTTTCCTTATTGCACAACTGAGACATCAGAAGCACTTTCCTCTTTACCCTTGGTGTCGTTCTCATGATGTCATCTGTCCTCTTATTTGCTCCTTTCTGTTGCTAGTCGATGCTACCTGAAGAGCAGCAATATAATCCTCACTTCCATTTCAGACTTGCTTGTTGTGATCCCGACCGTTTAGTCAGGTTGTGTGCCAAATTCCCTCTCTGTGGCTGAACCCACACGTTATGACCCTGCTGAAAGATGGGGATGCATGCTGCCATGTGGGTTCAACGAAAACCCTTCGGATGCTGGGGGTTTGGAAGATAGGCACACCTCAGACATAGCTCTGATACAGTGCTGGTGAATTCAAGCTGATGCTGATAACCTGGCCAGAAAGGATATTGCCAAGGTGATGCCCACAGTTTCTTCTGCCCATGTGTTCACCTGGCAAGCTGCTCACAGCTTAACGATGGTCTGGCCTCCATTTCCAGCAATCAAGACAGTTACAGCTCTTGATTGCACTGTATTTCCCCAGGTGTTCTCTTTCACCTTAACTACAGTTTTACTTCCCATGAAGGTTATTGACTGTTGTTTTGTGTTTTTAGGGGGTTTTTTTTTAGCAAGTTAAAATAACGTGTGTGTTCACTTCTTTCTCTGCTGTGGAATGTTAGCCAGTGTCAGTCTGTCAGTGATCATCTGCTCAAAGAACCATTTGATGTGGCTTTTTTTTTCCCCTACCGTGCTGCAGGTCACTGGTTGTTCTTCCTGGCTATTTGCTGCATTAAAATGTTACTTAAAAGTTCTGTAAAGTCTTTTAAAGGACTTTCTTAAAAGCAGGATTTTACTTAGGTGATTTCCTTGAAGTACCACAAGGAGGTTCCAGCTCTTCTCTGTCAGCTGTTTCCGTGTTGCATCTCTCTTTCTCGCTTTTGGATTGTCTTTCTCTTCTTTTTTTTTTTTTTTTTTGGCTAATCCTCTGTTTTTTTTCTCTTTTTCCCCCCCTTTTTCTCTCTCTGTAGCTTTTTTTAATCTGTCTTCGCCAGCTGCACTGGGTCTGAGGGAGAAGACTGCAACTTCTAGAAGAGTTAAAGGGTCCTGTGTCTGGGGAGGGGAGGGGGGAAACAAATCTTCGGTGTTAAGTGTTTTGGAAAGAAGCTCTTTTACTGACTTGCATGGTATCTAAAACTGAAGTGGCTTGTTAATTTGTGTGACAAGACAGGGTGACA